>OZ010585.1:45925302-45985302 GCA_963932145.1 Acanthosepion lycidas
TTGCTTTTTGTAAATTTC
Source organism: Acanthosepion lycidas (assembly GCA_963932145.1). Lineage (NCBI taxonomy): Eukaryota > Metazoa > Mollusca > Cephalopoda > Sepiida > Sepiidae > Acanthosepion > Acanthosepion lycidas. The sequence continues at coordinate 45,925,321 of OZ010585.1, forward strand.
TAATCTTAATGCATACAGCTTTGTTCTGATTAATTTTTGGATGATTATTTTTAACTGTTAAAAGAATACAATGTACAGACGAGCATTTCGCTATATGCGTGTATATAATCATCTTGGGTGTTGTCTGTCTGTATGTTTTGGACCGTCTGCTTGTGATTGCATGTATGTATGTATCTGTATGTGTTCATCTATATCTGTATGCATGTATGTAGTTAATGGAGAAAATATAGCAGGGAGAGCGCAAGTATTTCAGCAGAAGAGGTTCAAAGAAAAAAATCGGATTCTGCAGTTGACTTACGTATCGGTTCTTTTTCAAATGACAAAACCAATTATCACCAAGTACATTACCTCTTCATTCACAGCTCCTCGCAACTAAAGCCATTTTCTATTTATCTAAGATTGCTCGTACCCCCAGCAAATCTTTAAGTATGAATTGGGCCTGGCTTCAAGCAGACGGTTGTCTATTTATACATACAAGGAAGATAAGGTTATTATTTAGATAACGATTGAAAATAGAGACGTGGTTATATTTACATTGAAGGCAGTTCGTCACTGTTGTGCGAATGCGTGATGCATTCATTGCGTTTATTAAATATATGAATGACTCTTATACAATTTAGTTTTTTTCTTCTTTGATTTTCCATTTTATTTCTGTTCGTTGGCATTGAGACAATTTCTCATTCAAACAAACTAAAGACAAACTAAACTCTTTTCCCTCTTTATCTCCTTTTTGACACGCTTTTTTATTGTTTTTTATTTCTTCTTTGTCTCCTGTTTCTTCTTTTTTCTTCATTCTCTGTCTCTTCTTCTTCTTTTCATCCTATTCCCTTTTTTTAATATCCTTATTGTGCTTCTTTTTCTACCTCCTCTATTTACTCTGTTTCATTCTTCTTCGTCTTCATTTTCATTTTTTCTTTTCTTCTTTCCCTCTGCATCTTCTTATTCTTTACATTACTGTTTCTTCTTTTCTTCCACTTCTCTCACTTTTAATCCTCCCCATTTTATTTTTTCCATCTCATTTTCTTCTTCTTCTTTCCTTGTTTTTTTCCCCTCCTCATATTTTTTTAAAATCCTTTCTACTCGGGCAAGGCGATAATCCCACTACGACGCAAAGGGTTACTGAGAATGAACGAAAATGAGATGTTAGTGAAATGAAAGGTAAAAAAGAACACGATTCAGGAATTGAGAAGATTAGCATTGGCTTTGCATTTAAGTTGCAGTTGAATTTAAGCTGCAGATGCTCTCCTGGAGGTTAGCATCAACCATGTTGATGGAAGGCAAAAAAAGAAAAAAAGTTCTCTCGACTGATGAAAAGATAAGAGGTTCGTTTTGGAAGATTTAAAATTTACATGCTGTTTCTTGTCACAGTTAACAACTGTTTGGAAGTTATCTTTGAGTGTAACTCTGCTAGTTTTACTCTGTCGGACTCGCTACTAAGAAAGGAGTAAATAGTTGTGTCATCAGCATAAATAACTAGTTGGGAATTGATGTAATCTGAAACATATGAAGTGCTAAAATAGAAATTAAAAATGATGGGGATATTGACGAATATGAGAGTTGAGAACAGTTATGTGAACATTTCCAAGATTCACGAACTAACACTGGTATGAATAATAATATTAATAATAATAATAATCGAAGTAGTAGTAGCAGTAGTAGTAGTAGTAGTAATAAGAGTAGGAAAGCAACGACCAATCAAGATAAAAAATCCAGATCTGACAAGTATAGAACGGAGAGACGGGTACAGTACATGTTGCCATTGGAGCATTAGACGCAGTCAAGATTGGAATTACGAACTATCTTCAATAGAAGAGCACACATAGGAAGGTTATTTGCACCTTAACTATAACCAGCACTGTTCACATCCTGGGGAGGTGTTATGTCTTCATTCCGTTGAATGAAGATAACACAATCATGAAATATAATGTCAAATGGAGTCGACGTAGTCTTACTGAATTCTGTAGTAAGGAGATAAGGCTCGCTCCCGGCTAGATTTCTGTTGACAATTCTCGGCGGCAGGATATATGCTATTTGGACGAGTCCAAATCATATTCTGGAAAAGTGTGTTAATCTCCACAACACACTTTTTAGATGTACACTTTCTTTAGTCGTAACTTTTTCTGACAAGCGTCCATTTCCAACGTTTCAGTCAGATTACGTTTTCGCTTAACCTGGCGTTGTATTGTAATATTAGTTTTAAGAATAGGTACTTCGCCGGTATCGTGTCCATGAATTAAATTGGATTGGTTGCTTATTCTGTGCATATCTAAACTTCAATTGATGATCATAATAATGGGTCTTCTATGTTGAAATCGTTCGCATTCGACAATGTACGTCATACTAAGAAGGCGTCGAATAATTTTTCCTGCCTGTTTCCCTTTCCGACACATTGCAGAGTGGATAAAGGCATTGGTTAGATCCAGTGACAGGACCCAAATAGTGTGAGTTCAGTACCCGGTTAAGGCAGTGCAGAACTTGGAGAGGGGAATTAACAGGAGATAACTGATAACTGACATCCATTAAACATGGCACGTGGAACTAGAACAGTGTACCCCAGTGAGCGAAATAAAGGGTTCAGTTCGACATTCCAACCAAGTGAAGAATGCCGGAGCGTACAATGACCGAAACGTTGTAATAAATATGTCAAAAAAGATGAGGACAATAGTCCGAATAATGTAAATAGTGTACATAATACCTCATCTCAGAAATATAGACAGATAAAGAAGACTTTATCGCCGATCTTAAATGGTAGTTTCAGATGTTTGACTTTTCTTTTATTCCCTGACGGTAATTTGTCAAAAATGGTTCTAACTTTCCTATCAAATATAGGGTTAGGGTGACATGTTCGTTGCGACGTTTGCATTTGACGTCATTCAATATACGCTCAAAAATTCTTGTAGCATCGTTTCTTCAGCTTTCAAGCCATTATCTTTTCTTAATGACCTTTTGAAGGTGTCAACAAACCGCTCAGCTTGACCATTCGACCTTGTATGATAAATCGCCGCTGTCAAATGTTCAACCGCGTAGTTTTTGCAGAAATTTTTATACTCATTAGAAGAAAAATGAGTTCAATTATCAGATACCACACTGTCAGGTACTCCAAACCTTGCAAAAAGTTCGATAAGAATTTAATCGTTATTGCGGTAGTAGGTCGTTTACACTTTAATATCTCGGGCCATTTTGTAAAACTGTCGACCACAATTAAATAGTATGAACCATTTAGTGGTCCATATATAGTCTTGCCCACGGTTTATCAGTGCTTAGCTATGTCTGATAATTTGTAGGTCGTGATTTTACTGGTGAATTACAGCAATTACATTTTCTGTATTTTGAGTATCCTTGTCCAACCTTGTCTAATAAACGTAACTTCTCACCAGGGACTTCATCCTCAACATTCCCGGATGTCCTACGTGGAATTGTATCAAAATCCTTTTCTGTAGTGATAACGGAATTACTACTCTTTCCGCGTACAAAAGTCTTCTATTACAAATAGAAAATGCAGTATTATTGTTCCCAGGTTTAATTTTAGGTTTACTCTATTTCGACAACGTCATTCATAGTTTTCTGAATAAACGTATCCTTTCTAGAATGAATTTTGATATCGTCTATCGTCACTGGCAATTCATTAATATATTTACACACCAAGTTTTTAATTTCGTTTTTGGATTCCAGTGAAGCAACTACAGTATCTTCAAAATCTTCTTTACAGTTCGATATCAATCTGGACAAGCCATCTGCGTGTTCTGGTTTTTCTGACGATCGAAATTCCATCTTCAAATCATAGTTCAATAAAATCTTAACCCAACGCTATAGTCTGTTAGCAGTATACATGGGAATCTCTTTATGAGAACCGAATATACTTAATGATGGGTGATGATCAGTTTGCAGTATGAATTTTCTTCCTAATATTATCCTGCGAAGTTTCTGTACAGCAAATATTATAGCAAGCTCTTCCTTTAAATTTGTGTGTAGCATTTTTCCATATTTATCAATTTGAAGGGTGGCTAACTGCTTTCATGTAGCGTCTCCGAATTATGGCCTATTAACGCTTCTATGCAGTATACACTCGCACCCAACGCTACTATTATCTGTCGCTGGGGTAGTAATGTTTCGACGATAGCTTTGAATTTGTAGTTTTTTTTTTTTAATTCCTTCAAAAGCGTTTTGACATTCCGCCGACCAATTCGATTTTGTTCCCTTTTTAAGTAAATTATTCCGTGGTGCTCGCAATATATCTAGCACATAAATGTTATAATAATTTGCTAATCCGAGAAATGATTATAGGGTCACCAAATTTGTCAGGAGAGGCATGTCTTTAATGGTACTTGCTCCAGCGGCATCTTGTCTTCAACCTTTTTCGTCAATTATCTGGCCTAAATATTTAATCTTATCTGACGAAAGAACTGACATTTCTATTCACTGAGTTTGAATCCGTAATCATGTATTCTCTGAAATATTTGCTGAATCAGTTTTACGTGCTGTATTATCGTAGCGCTCTTAATAAGTATATCATCTATGTAAGCGACAACACCGTCTAGTCCAGCCAACATTATATCTATCATTTGCTGGAAAATACCCGAGGCTACTTTAACACATAAGGGTAATCTTCTAAACTTGTAGAGTCCTTTATGCGTATTACTAGTCACATGCTAGAATTCCTCATCCACTTCAGTTTGAAGATATTGCCTCAAACAGGTCAATTTTCGAAAAAAAATACCATCATTTAATTTGGCAACTATATTCTCTGGTGTTGGTAGGGGATATAAATATGGGAGAAGGCAGTCATTCAAACCAGTCGAAAAATCTGCACACATAAACGAATTTTATTATTTTTCTTTCTAATATAAAGCGCTGGCGTGGATCATTCTGAATAATCTATTTTTCAATAACTCCGTGGTTTTCTAACCTATCAAGTTCGCTGTTAATAGACTCCAACACAGCAAAGGGTATCTTTCTTTTAGGCTTAAAAACTGGTACCACATTTTCTTTTAATTTGAAAAATGCCTTTGACTTTGTACATTTTCCCAAGTTCTCTGAAAAATATTCGTGAATATATTTTTAGCTTACTCAGTGTTTCTTTATATTTTTCTCTGATGAACAATTAATTCTTCTATAGAATGAATTAAGCGCCAAATAATTCTAACCAATCGACGCCTAGCAAAATTCGGTTTGAAATTTTTTAATACGTAAACATCTTTTTTAGTTTTACCCGAAAGAGCGATGTTACACGTAATTTTCCCAAGAAAAATTAATTTCTTGCCTTATTATCATCTTGCAATTTTGTCGATTTATTCTTGTCAGGCTTGCCAATTCTATTCCAGGTTTGTTCATCAGTAATTGAAATATCGTGACCAGTGTCCAATTGAAATCTCACCGTAACTTTATTCATTTTTAACGTCATGGATTTTCTGTTATTTGAACGTTCCAGATTTTTTAACTGGTAGCACTACATTTAGCAAGTTAATTTGTATATTTCTTTTGCTTTTCGACTTGCAGTAGCTTCGTTCGAGACCTGTTTTTCCACAATTAAAGACTTTTGTGGTTTTAAATGGATATTCCTTTCTGAAATGAAGCATACCATACTGATAGTAAGGGTTAAGTTTGGCTGTAATTTTTTTCTTTTGGTACTACAGTTTTTTTTCGAACCACTTGCACTTTTGACGTGTCGTTTTGTTCGTTTTTCCCTGTATCGTGCTTTAAAGTGACAATTGTTTGACACTCCTCCGCAACTGTATCGTTAACTTTGAATCCTGTTCAAGCTTTATAAGGATTCGAGTGCGTATTTCCGCATCGTTCTTGATATTAGACCTTTAACGAAGATTATAGATTTAAATCTGTCTGTTGATAGTTCGTCAAGTTTAAATTTCTCACGCGAGCGGTTGACTTTACCGGCTTATGTGACAAAATCTTCAATTTTAGTAAGGTTCATGCACTGCCAACGTGTATAAAAAGTGAGTTCTTTTCGTAAATTTTTTTTGATAATATCGACACTTTTTCCTTAAATGACACATTTTCTGGAGTGTTCGGTAAAATGAAATTTAGATATTTTTTATGTACAGCGATTACAATTTTCGTAACAGAAGACATACTTTCTTTTCATCTGACCATCTTTGAAATTCTTCTCTGAAAATGTGCTCGTACCTTCTGAAGTACGAAAGGAATGTAATGTTTTCACATGGCCCGTAATTAAATTCACTAATTAAGTTAGCGACTGAGCCGGGCGAAAATGAAATTGACGCATTGCCTGTTCCTTTCTTTCCAGGATTCTTTACAACTGTTCTCGATATTCAATCCGCTCCCGTTGCAACTTTTGTATTTGTTGCTGAATAAGTATCTTCAATATTTCCATAGTGCATTATTTTCGTACAACTAGTCCTTAATTAGGAAGAAAAAATTATTTTTTCTCTCGTCAGTTGCGCTTCCGACTAACTCTCTACTGACGATTTTCGGTGCCCAAGTCATATTCTAGAGAGATGTGTTCACCTCCACAGCAGGAGTACGTACATGTAAATTCTTAAGTTTCTCATTGGAATTTCGGCTTACGGCCATATCATGTTGAAACATTCGTACGATCACGGGAGTCAAGCAACATGGACCCTGGTCAGTACCTACATGGAGAATACCAGGCGCTGTAAGCTTGGATGTGCGGGTGGTGTAATGGATAACGGCTCCGAATTTTTAATCGGAGAGCCAAATTACATTTCCAGTCGGGTTCATTATATTTTTTTACGTGCAAATACTATTGGTAAAGGTGTGAATCCACTTTTTCTCATCCCACATGTATTAACTAGTATGTCTTGTATCAGTAAATCATTATTTTCCCAGAAAAAAATTCTTAGAATCTAAAAATATTTTCTGGCTTTAAATAACCTACAAAAGGTCGTAAAAAATGAATCAATCATTGGAATTTAGTTGTTCTAAAACAAATTGAAAAATCCACAAAATGAATAATAACAATAATAATAATAATAATAATAATAATACATTGGCTGTCCCTATGGTGAAATACAGTTTCATCATTCTTAATTGGACCAGAGCTGACATTAAGCAAATAGATGTCAAAACGAGAACGTTTCTCACCTGGCACCACATGCATCATCCCAAGGCTGATGTTGATCGTTTGTATGTGCCTAGATGCGAAGAATGTAGAGGATTAGTTCAACTAGAACTGTCTTAGAAAACTACAACAGTTAGCCTTCAAAGATACCTAGAAACTACAGAAGATTGGATGATAATCTCTGTCAAAGAACATGAAAGTAGTAAGCCACTTTATTCAGTAATAAAGGAAGCTAACAAGTTCAAAATAGAGTAGCAAGAGGGTGAAAAAAAAATACAAGTATAATACACCGAGTGAAGCTGCAAAATACTTAAAAAAGAAAACAAAGGAAAATTCAACCGACCAGATACAGAAACGATGGCAAGATAAGCCGCTTCACGGTAAATACTCTGCTCGTATCAAACAAGCTGATGTAGACAACTCCCGTATCCATCAGTGGCTGCCTAGTGCAGGGTTAAAAGCTGAAACTGAAGGTTTTATTCTTGCTGCACAGGACCAATGCTTGCTAACTAGAAATTACCAAGCGCACATACGGAAAAAATGTTATTCCAAAATGCAGATTATATGATAAATATCCAGAAACAATTGATCATCTTATATCAAGTTACGCGGTATTGGTAACCACTGAATATAAAAATCGGTACAAGTTTCTGGGCTGGGAAATCCGCAACACTTACAGAAAGGAAACAGCAAGAAATTGGTATGAACACCACCCAGACTCGGTTAGAGAGATAGGAGCTGTAATAATTTTATGGGACTTTAGAATACCCACAAGCAGAAAAATCAAAGCTAATCCCCCTGAGATCGTGATTAGAGGCCGCAAAGATAAAATGAGCCTCCTTATTGACATAACAGTTCCTGTAGATTGCAATGTATCTTTGAAGATCTTCAAAAACTCAGACCTTGGGTATCAATGACATTGAATATCAAAATACAAGACCTTGAAATCGAACTCTCAAAAATGTGGCGCATGAGCATATTAACAATTCCAGTTGTAGTTGGAGCCCTCGAATTGATTGGAAAAGATTCCAATAGACTCATTGAAGGAATCCCTGGTAGCCTATGCCTAAAAAAAAAAAATACAAAATATTGTGCTCTCATGTACAGCCCACATCTTACGAAGAGATTTATCTATATAAAATATGTGCGATTTTTTTTTTCAAAACTGCTCAGTGCAAAATGCCATGATGCCATTTCTGACCTTAGGTCTCTTGTTTGGACCCGGAAAGAAATGAGTATACACCAGAAATCAAAGGAAATAAAACAACAACAACAACAACAACAACAATAATAATAATAATAATAATAATATCAACATTCAAGTTGCCCAGAAGAACGCCCTACTAGGAACATCCTATATACTAAGAAAAGTGCTATCAATTAAATGACAATTCTCCTATAGGGTCTAAGGATACAAAGCAGGAAACATACAATCGATAAATAATAATAATAATAATAATAATAATAATAATAATGTGCAGTGTGCAGGTGGCAGCACTGCTTGGAACAGCTTCTGTGTTGAAGAAAGTGTTGTGTCTAAGTTGCGTGTAAGAACTGAGATATGAGCATAAACACCCGATCGAAACATCTTAGAGGTGGATACGACACCAAATCAAATAATAATAATAATAATGATAAATTGCGTTGCTCTCTTGGCTTCTGATGTTAACTGATTGGAGCTGAATGAATATTAAGAACTTGCGCGAAACCGAAAGCAATTGTGGAATAGGGAAATGATTGGACAGCTGACAATGGTTCTGCGGAAACCAAAGAATTGGAATGATTCTAGATGAATTCATCATTAAAGACGGCAAGGACACTGAGAAGTGTGATGGAATACGAAAAAGACCTGTTGTCACTTGACCGACAATGACAGCTACCGGTTCCTACTGTTGTGAAAATACAACAAGTACAAATAATAAGTAGGTATTATTATTCTGGAGCAGCAATCAATGTTAAAGTCACAAGACAACGTGGCGCCATTTCCCAGCGCTGACATTGTCACTATCATTAATAAAACGTTTCTTTCGCACTTGTTCTTCAAACGAATGGCTGGTAATCTTGGGTGGGTCTTTTCAAACCCATTTTCCTTACATCCGCCTTATGACAAAAATGCAACACCTAAAACCTAATATAAAATTAATAGGCCTTCTCTTTTCATGGACACTCACTCCGCTGCCGATATTATAATTATCGCTTTTACTTTGGGGAAGAGTTTTAGTGATCGCTCAAAGGATTATATGCCGCCATTTGCTTCAGCTTCCTCCCTACGACCTGGACCGAAATGCTCATTACTCTTTCCCCAAGGAGAAAGAATAAAAAAAATGATTGTTAATCCGTACAAAGCACTGAAGCCTTCAACAAGATGAAATGGAAATTTCAGAGAAATACAAAAAAATAAAAAAATAAATAAATAAAAAAAATAAATAAAAAAATAAAAAAAAATAAAATAAAAAATAAATAAATAAAATAAAATAAATTAATAAAACAAAAACAACAAAAAATAAAAACAAAACAAAAAGTAGTTTTGTCGAATGCATCGTAATTCCCTTTGTATTTTACTAGTAAAGAGAAACAACTTTCAAGGTTTTTCATAGGCTCTTACTTATTTTACGTACCCAAGCAACAATATCATTTAGTAACACTCTATCTTGAGATGATCTTGGGCCTTGTATTTGGTGAATAAAAAAAAAGATTATTTTTTCACGATGGTTTTTAAATTATTTACATTTTATTCGAGTACACTGTTTATTATTGAGTCCACACAGTTAAAAATGTAGGTTACTCTAATTAAACAAAAATATTTCCCCTATATATTAATGAACGCATTCAATTCAGTCATCAAAAAGGACACAATGTCTTTTATTGAAACCCGATCATTTTAAAAATTGTTTGGGTCAGAAATTTTCACACCATCTTAAAAAAATAAAACTTGCAAAGTCACCTGTTTTTTCAATAGATAAAATAGTGGGGATTTTTTTTTTTTGCTCAAAAATCATTTTATCCCAAGCAAGGCAACACAGCCACTAAGACACAGAGGGTTAATGATTGTGAAAGAATAAAGAAAAGAAAAAAAAAACATTGTTAAGGTGAGAGAACAATAAAAGTAGAGGAATGAAGAAGACAGTAGATAACGATTGGTATTGCATTCAAACTTTTGTAGATCAATTTTGACTGGAAACCAAGAAGCCGGAAGAGAGTTCCACGGGAAAGAAGTACGAAAAAAAAGAAAAAAAAAGAAAAAAAAAAGAAACTGTTAGCATAGAACTTACGATTACATCTAGCCTATTTAACTGTAAAATGATGAGACCTTTTTGCCAATCTAGTACTGCGCTTAAATTCAAAATATTTACATTCCCTAGCGAAAAGCTCATCTGAACAATTACCACGAAAGTATTTATAAAAAAAAAGCCCAGGGAAGCTATATAACGGCGTTGAGAAAGGGACTGAAGCCGGGATACCAGGTCAGGAACAATAAAGTTGCAGATTATTCTACCTTGAAAAACCGTTCGAATACTTATGTCAAAGAAATTTAAGGAAATAGTTGTTTTTGTACAATGTAAAAACCCGACATTCTCATATTTAGCATTACATTTTTATTCAGTTTCACAATTCGTCAATTAAAGTTGGCTAGTGTGTGAGAGCGGCCTTGGTAACCCCGCCCAAAACATGGAGCTTACATTTTTTGTGTGTGATGTGCGAGAGATTTCCCTTCTGCTTTCTGGTATGGGTGCTTATATATTCGGGATACGTCTCTAACCTATTATATGAATTTTAAGTATAGCTGTGCCGATCAGGTGAGCCACCAACTGTTGGACAGGTCATTTGTTAGGTCAATCCTGATCCTGGCTTCTCTGAAGGACACAATTCAAAGATTATTGTAACATGATATAGTGTGAGGCACATACTAAAGAGATAAGCAACTGCTTCAGACATCATTCAAATTTTAGCATTCCCAAAACACATTAAACGTGACTGCGACCTCCTGATTAGTCACAAATATCAACGGTAAACGCTAGTATTAAGAATATAAGATGTAATCAGGTTGATTTTTTTATTCAGCTAAACAGGTCAGCCAGAAGGTGGAAAGTCTATGAGTTCGAACTTCCCGTCTTTGAAACAGGAAAACCATTTCTGTGCCATTCTGTCGGCAATGAAGTCATCTCAGTACAAAGTACAAATGTCTCGGTCAGCATTGGCAGCTTTGTGACCATGATTAAAAGCAGAGATGTCGAATGTGTCATTTTTTGTTTATTTGGCATTCCATCTCAAAGTGATGTCTAATTTGAAATAAGATTTCAATAACGTTAGACAAGAGTTTCACACGAGTTTTTAAGAAGCAAAATAAAAATGCTACGAAAGATTATTCTTCGACATCATTCGCAGAACATCATAAAAAACGAATGAATATATGAAACAACCAAATACATGTCCACAAACCTCAGTGTCACTTGACAGTAAGACTAAACATTCTCATGTGTATATTAAAATTCCTTCCCGTAGTTGCCATAATTCGTCGATATGCTTCTAAGGTGTCATATAGTCGAAGAAGGCAGATCTTAAAAAAGATCTTAGTAATGTATATTTATATACACCGATAATCACAGCTTCTGTTTCTATGTTTCATAACTAAAAAAAAAAAAAAAAACTGTATACATTCATGACAAAAAAACGTCGATATTATAGCTACCAATATAACACTATCGTTCTCAATTTCATTTAGGAGTGATAAATTTTAGACCCAGTGTTTGGCTTTACACCTCGCGGTTTTCGTTCCATTGAGCTATCAATTGTTTATCACATGGGCATTTGTTTATGCATATATTTTGATGGCGTAATTGCTTTTCTGTCGAGTCAAAAACCCAGACACGCCTATGATTCCGCCAAAATAAAGGCACTTAAAACCATTCCCTCTGACAGGATTAAGTCGAGGTCTTTGGTTGGTTCGTTGCTTCGCGCCACACCTCGAGAGCAGTTTGGTAATTGAACAATTACGTTGATCAAATATAAAAAACAGACGCGTTTACTTCAGAAACATAATAATTGCCTAAGTTTTTCAACAGTTCGTATCGCTGTAATTCTATTCAATTTAACACGTTTTCAGTTCACACACAGATAACATTCACTTTATGCAAATATCGAGAAACTTCGATTCCATAAATTTCCGACGAATTTTCATTCGAACAGCAATGAACAACACATTAACTTCGATTAATCAATCATTCCATTATGTGCCATGCAGGGATACACGCTTAGACACATGACTGACGAAGCAGATTTTTTCCCGCAGTAGGTTGCCATTTCTTTCCGAAGGCAATAGAACCCAGTTTGTCCTGATATTTACCCATAGCTAGGGGGAGAAGAAGATTTATACCTTTCCCAAGGGTAAAGTAATGGATTCGACTAGAATTCGAAGTCGGCTCTCCGATTCCTCAATCCGAGCCACTGTCCATTACTCCACCGTGCCTCCTCCAATAAGTATTTTTTTTAAATATTTTTTTTTCACCTAATACAAAACATATCTTCCGCTCAAGGTAGATGGTTACTGAATGTGATTGTTGTAAGCGCGTAAAAAGAAAGATCTAGTTTTGCATATTATAAGGATATGTATGATAGATAACAGTTAACCCTCGATTTGATAGTCCTGGGTATGACAATGAACTACATTCGTCAGGAAGGGCCTTGATCAGGAGATTTGAGTTTTTGAGGAGCGTGGAACCGCCTCTTTATTGCTGTTGATCCCAATTCCACCCTCAGTCGGGGTCGTAGCATCTGTTCGGGTCACAGCTATGAGAAAATAGTGAATCCCCGTTAATCAAAAATCTAAGTACTAGGGAACTTTAAAAATACATTATCTAAGTTTACACGGACCCGGACGAGCCTACGACCTGAATAAACTATAGAATGTAAACTTGGAAAACCTAAGAGTCCTACATCAACTCTGTTAACTAGAACTCCGTCGAGGTAGCTAGAAAGCACCACCGAAGCCGAAATGCCTCTATTAATCCAAGTTCACACTACTTCTCGGGGGTGCTCATTACGATATATATCGACAAGATAGAACTTGCCGATAAAGTCCCGAAATGGTTTCACATCCGAGTCGTTAGTACCCAATCTTTTCCCCCATACGCTCTATATCGGAGTCAACATTGGCATTCCAATCGCGCGCAAAAACTACTCGATAAGATGTCGTCAAAAACGGCTCGATCCGCTGAAACAGATCAGACCGCTCCGCATGGTCATTGGGCGCATAATCCCCAATAAGACGAAGAGGCTTATCCTTTATGGTAAAATCGAGCATCGGATTTGCGAAGACAAGAGTACACACCGCCTTCAAAGACTTGCTCACTAGCCAGGAAACACCTTTCAAGCGTCTATCAAAACACGCTGAATAGAGATCAGACCTCATAGTCTCATAGTCGCGAGATGAAAACCAGGTCTTCTGCCCAGAACATACATCTACCTCGAGACGCTGAAGATTGCGAGTGAGTCTAGTCATGCGAGACTCCGATTTCAGGCTCCGGGTATTCAAACTAGCTGGCCAGAGTGCCATTACCAGTCCCATCGACCCATGGCCCATCTCACTCTTGATGGTACTATCAAAAGAAAGGCCACGAATGTGTTAACTTTACGCTCTATAAAAGGAGGGGTGAACAAAAAGCGGGAGCCTTCATGAACAAAAGGGATTTAACTTTTTGATATTTGAATCACGAAAAAAAGGCAACGGTGTCATTTGTTTCTTGTAGTATCGTCCAAATGTTTTGAGATCCCTGTCCAGATCTTACTACGCTGGTGGTTTCTGGGGAGAGAGGTCCTGCAGTCGGAAGTTTCTTTTGGTATTTTAGTTTTAAGCAACGAAGTCCCATTCCCCCTTTTCCTTAGCCACAACTGAACAACCGGCGGGTAAAGAGCTTTTCGAGGAATGGGGTCCGCAAAATCGTCCCAATCGTGGGCTTTACCACACCGCTCCTGGTCTCTGCCATCACATTACAGCCGAGACGGAATACAGACTCGGCCAAAGGGGAGGGATTTGGTCGAAGGGTGCCAGAACTCGAGAGGCTTTCTTCTCTGGGCAGGAAGTGGAGAGGCATTTTCTGACCCTCTACTTCAAGACTGTTGAGGATGATGGTGAAGGCTTTACGATCAATCATTAATTCGAAACACCACCCACGTCCAAATTGAGCCAGTAAGTAGGCAAGTACTCCCCTAAGACTTGAGAAAGGACCTCAAATATTGATAAGTGGTCCTCCGTCTGCCGTCAAATTCAGTTCATATGATGAGGTATCTTGTAATAATGTCCCGAGTGAAAGCGTCTCCACGATCGGCAGGCGTGGGTAACAGTACGTCTCACATGAAATATCCCTTGTCACTTATGATTCTTTGGGGTTTCACCCCCAGGGACATCAGGGATTTTTTGTAGAGCAACAAATTTTGCGCGAACTCTAGTCGAACACAAAGAACGACATAATTCTTTTTTCAAACTTCTGTATTACCTGAAGATCTACCAAGAGCCCATCTTCTTTGATAAGATCTTCCTAGCTCTTGGCTCTCTCTAGGAACTCCGTAATGTTGATTATGCACTTCGGTGGGGGAATCCTAGGTCACTACATTTTTGTCTCTGCTTTTCCTGTTGTAACTGGGGTCAGTTGACAACACTTTTTCTTGAAACAAAAGAAAAATCATAAAAATAGAGACGAGTATAAATTTTTTTTAACAGTTAAACAAAATGACCGACTATCTCAAAATAAAAACAAATAAATTAACTAAAATTAAACTTGAGGCTCGGTGAAGATGTGTAAAATTAACTTTAGGGCACAAAAAAGGAGTAACACGTAGAAAATGAAAACCAAAAGGATTAAGGAAAAAGAGAAGATATACGAAAAAAAAAAAAAAAAAAAAAAAAAGAAAGATTAATTTTAAGGGCTGGTCCTGAAGAATAAAAGTAACTGGAAATTAAAATACAATAATCATAGAAAATAAATCTCGCAGTAAGAATAAAAAAAGACTGGGAAGGGTAAAAAAGAAATTTAAAAAAAATCCGCAAAAACAAAAAGACAAAAAAAAAAAAGCCAGTAAAAGAAACGTACAAAATGATAGATAAAATATAACAGTTCGAATCGGTTAGCGATAAAAGTGCGTCGAGCGCGTTGCGAGACTAGACTCGGTTTGAGAAGGTTTAACGAACTCTAGACTGACTCCAACAGATTGGTATTTACTCAGTTTCCCCACTAAGACGAGATGTGACACAAAGTCAAGTTTAGTGTGGTGAACCCAAGCGCGTACACTCTGGACGACGCTCAAAATTTACCCAGTCCCCGCAACCGCGCGACCGGACACTTTGCGTTGTCTAATCTTCTCAGCCGAATCTCTGTCTGTAGACAGCCTCGACAGAGTTTTACTCTACCCGAAGACAGACAGCTTGACAATTGCGAGACAGACATCGGACTGCCTGACTCCAACGCACTTCCTTTGATTCACTTTGAGTTCTTTATTTAAGGCATTTTGCCTAGTTCATTTTTGTTACCGAGAGTGTCATATTTATTCCACAACAACTTGTGAAAGCAAAATAACATATATCATATTTTTATTACTTCAAAGCTCCCAAGAAAATTAAATTTCGGCATTAAATGACCCCTAAGGTGTAGATATACCGTTACACAAACACATCAAATTAAATTAACCCTCGAAGAGTTTAAAATTGTAGTGATCAGGAAAGCATTCCTTTCGGAGCATGGACGACATTGCAACAGTTCTGTGGAAGAAACTATCTTAGTGAATTTCCACCTTACTGATGGTTTATATAGTTTAGTTTGTTTAATGGCATATCAACTCTTTATGGGTCATTTAATTTTTGTTGTAAGTTTGGTAAATTTTTTAAAATGTATTGCTGGTACTTTTTTCTTTCCTTTCCAATAATTTTTTTTTTTTTACTATGAAAATGTGTTGCTGGTATTCTTACTTCAAAACTGTATTTTTATGCTTTCATAATGTTTTGGCCCGACTTTGCGGTGTCACTATTTTTCCATAGCTGGGACCCCAACAAATACCACCCCGGGTTAGGGTGAATCTGGAAACAACAGAAATTAACATGAGGTTCCATGCTCCTCAAAACCTTCCAATCAGAGGTCTTGCTACCAGATGTAGTTTATTGCTATACCCATGATAGAATATGAAAGGAATGAGGATGAATCGACTCGGTGTGCATCGCATGGCGGGTCATAGTTGGGAAGGTCTTGGACTGGTCGAAGAAAGGAATTTAATTCGCCCAAATATCTTCCATGAAAATATTGGTAGTGTTTTAAATTTCGTATGACGCTCATGGTTTCTGATTCGTAAAACTGCAAGGAAAACATTGGAAACAAATGAAAAGCGCTACGCATTTACGACCCACTTTTGTCCTTATTTCATGAGCAGCCATTCTACTGATAGCGGATGGAGAAGTTTATGTTTCAATTATAAGTGTAGAGAAAGTTACTCAGTCTTTCTACGCAACGAGTAACGAGAGGTTAGTAATGTTTCGTCTGTGGGGAATGGGTTGAAGGTTGTAAAACAATTTTTCACCCATAAGGGCGCGTAGTTATTAATGCGTTTGAAGAATTTACTGCTTGTGATTAACAAGGAAAAACCAGTGCTAGATTTTGATATTTATATTTCGCTAAAAGATAGACTGATTGCAAGATATCATGGGGTTAGAACAAAAACGTTTAATATGACATCCTACACGCGCAATTGTACGTAGGGATTAAAAACATTCCCAGTGTCAGCAATTTTTGGAACTAGCGTAAGGAAGTACCTCTGACTCTAGACAGAAATTCATATATACCATATTATCATTCAAGAATTATATACGGTCATTGCAAAATAACAGTTCAGTTAGAACTTTATAGAGACAGAACTGTATTGAAAAAAAAAAAAAAAACAACGATATTTAGAAACAATCTTTGCTTCTTTTATCTCTCTCTCTCTCTCTCTCTCTCTCTGAGTAAGCTTTTGCAACCTAGTGACTTTTATTTACTTTGTTTGGGATGAGATTCCTGTTGATCAAATATACTACAATGATTTAATTCAGCATTGTAGGTTTGTGGACCCCTAGTTGGGAACCTGTTCACGCGGTCTCCTGATTGTGAAACCCTAGCCTCCCAGTTCGGCATTTTTATTTTAGAGAGTTGGTAACCCTAAGCTGTTGGACAAAGAGTTTTCGATTGTTCCAGGTCGCAACAAAGGTTGATAGATTGATTTTTATGGCTTATCAACCCTTTATGTGTTATTTAAAAACGAAACATAATTTGGATTGTAAGAAGAAATCTTTTCTTTTGCAAGTGAATATTGCATCAACAATTTTTTGTGAAAAGCAATAACCTTTTCCAGATACAAGTCCTACTATTTATCTCACAGCTGGGTCGGGGGAGATGGATTCATATCGTAATAGTATTGACGCGTAAGTGGATGTAACAAACCCGACTGGAATTCGAACTCGACTCTCCAATTACGCATTCCGAACTGCTAACCGTTAAAACGCCCGTATATCTTCACAACCAAGGACCTTTAGGCTAATGAGCATATTTGAAAAAAAAATAATGATCATTCACAAGACGTAATAGTGGCGATTACCGATGTCCCCCACCCCCAAAAAGGGTTTAAATATACCAAATTAATAAATCTTCTGATATTAATCTAACTTTTCAACACTAAAATAATATATTTTTAAAATAATTACCAACAATACACTTTATCATCTACAAATGAAATATCTAAAACACACGTTTCTCTTGAAAATATAAAATTATGTAGAAAATATCAGTAGTTGAAGGCATAAAATTGCTTACAAAATATTCAGATTTCGGCATTAAGTAACCCATAGAGATGTTGATATATCACTAAATAAAATCATCCATCATTTATGGCAAAACCCTGGAAAGTATCTGTATAGACAAACTTGCACAACGACTACACGAGCACCTCACAGAATCCAGACCACGTCGCGTAGCCGATGTCATTGAACTGAAAGAAAAAAAAAACTACACATTACGCATTTGTTGGTGAGGCAGTTCGGTTAATGATAAAACATAAAACAGTAAAGTAAATGTTAACCAGAAAGCAAATTGAAATTAAAAGCAGATTACGACGAGGTCTGTCGACGAGCCTGAGAAAGCAATGTGAAGCGAGGGAAATAACTGTTTTGAAGGTGATGGTTTCCCACCTTCCGTCGTAAACTCAAGAAAGTTTTTTTTTTTTTTGCAGTTCGTTTACTTTTTTTCTTTTTCCCAAGGAAGAGGCGTGTTCATCCGTGCAAAGATTATTTAATCAAGGGGAGTTGAAAATGGAGAGAGCAAATATTTTTCTAACTGAAAAAACCGGAATTGGTTGTAAGATTTCATCGTATGTGTACCTATGTAATCTCTATACTCTTTGAGTCCCTGCAGCTTTTACAAGTAGAAAAATGTACTAACGATGTTAAAGATCATCTGATCCGGATTTTAATACCTGTTAGTATCACACAAGTCAATTGTGACGTCAACAAGCAGCATAGGTACTACATTCAGTTCTATGCGTGACTCTCGCGCGTGGAACTTCCTGTCAAGTGGCACTTGTTCCCGAAATTTTCCATTTATTTATCTATTTAAAAAAAAAATTCCTTTTGGAGATCTTACTATTAACACACCAGTGTTTGACCTCGAAAAGAAAAAAAAACATATTGTTTGTCTGAATGAAGATTCTGCGAGGTAAGATACTTAACCAAATCGGTGTTGATTAGTGCTTTTAGGTATTTGTCAAAAAAAAAAAAAATAAAAAAATAGAGGACTAATAGGTCAGTAGTTAGAAGTGTCCGACGGTTTGTCTGAATTCTTAAAGACTAGAACTAAAGGAATTCCAACAAAGCAGCAACGTATTTATTGTAGAGGTTAGAGAGAACAGGTACCATTTCAGGGACATATTTCTTTAGAATTATAGTAGGGGTATCATGAAGTCCGCATGCTTTGTGGGTATCCTCTTTATGGATGGTAGCAGAAACTATGGACGGATTTATCTGAATATTACATAACAGAGATTCAGTTCTAATTGGAAAGAAAGGCACATATACTCCAGATAAAGTCAAAGGGAGAATTGAAAGATAATTTACGAGCAAAGCATTATGCTTCATCAGTCAAAGAAAATAACACCTCTAATTGAGTGAAAGGAGGAATGACAGAGGACTTACCCTCATTTAACACACTACAGAGTCACCAGTAGTCACGAGAACCAAACTAGCCTTATTCTGTCACCGAATAAAGACCTAGCCTCATTGAGAACACGTTTAAAAGCGAACACAAAGAGGTGTCTGTTGTGATCAGAATAATCACGTTGGTACAGCTCTAAAAAAGTGATCCCTGTGGTTTATAGCGACTGAGAAGGCAAGTGTGAAATAAGGAGAAACTTGTGGTTTCACCTGGTATTTCCGAGATGGTACAAAGACATCGATTATATATATATATATATATATATATATATATAATTATTTATTCGAAAATTATAACATAAATATACAGCCATTTTGTTTCAACACTTCTGGTGTCTTATCAAGTGATGGTGTTGAAAATAGAATAAAGGGATTTAAACGGTTCAAATCAATCAAACACCCCTCGCTATGGGAAACACTGTTACATAAATTGCAATGACCAATCAAAATACAAGTATATGAGAATTCAAAAATCTTGACAACGAACCTTGTTGTTCTACTCTGTATTGAGCACTCTTTTAAGAATAGTATTTTTTGGTTATTGGAATTTATTCCGTATACACCAATCCTATACTTGGATATATATATATATATATATATATCAGTCAGTCATATTGACTTGCTAAGAGACAAAAGACAACGGCGAAAATCGTCAGAAAATATTCCTATTGCTATGTCCCGAGATTCTCGCTGTTGCACAATATGTTGACTTGTATGCAGGGACAGAAGTGTCACATATTATATAAACATAAAACTGAATGAGGTTGTCGGATCCTCATACATCGAAATCAGCGAGAGTCCACTATATATATATATATATATATATATATATATATATATATATATATATATATATAAGAATTAATAGATTTCGTTTTTAATCTGACTGTGTTTCCTATTACTCTAAACGTTATTTTAGTGGATGCACATGTTTGAGCAGACTTGAGCCTTGTTTTTTTAACAGTGTAAGTTAGAAACTTACATTCAAGAAACTTAATGAAGGAAATGTACTTTGTAGGAAAAATCACCGTCTATCTGATGTGCTTTAAACCGCTCGGCTACAGAGCTTGAACACCGTATCAGGATATCATACATTCTTTATTAAGACTTTCGAATTCGCAAGCGAGGAGATGTAACTCACACTTTTAAAGAGGGCGTCTACTCAAACATGGGTAAGAAATAATTGATTCTTTAAAAACTGCTTTCTTTACGTTTTGGCTACGAAAAATAAATATATATGGACATTTCTGAATGAGAGGATGTACATTCTTCAAAAGGGTAATTGAACCTAACTGAGTTGTGACTCTCTCCATAGCCAAGCTGTTAAAAGCCGGATCAGACTGTTGTTTCTCTTAATGAGGGGTACGCAGGTTAGAACTCACCCGAGGGTACATTTTATTTCTCTCGAATGCACAGGTTGGTAGATGTAATTAAATCTGTTTAAAAAGCAGGGCATCTACTCAAACATGGATATTTGAAGTATTAGGTTGGTGCAAAAATAATAATAAAAAAAAACGTCAAAAAACGATATTATTTTTGCACCAACCTAATAGTTGTATATATATATATATATATATATATATATATATATATATATATATATATATATATATATATCGAGAGAAAGACTTCTCTAGATTAGTCGGTTGTTTTTGGTTAGCGACATATCAATCTCCATGGCTTTTTTAATGCCGAAATCTAAATATTTTCTATGCAATTTTATTTTATTTTTGAAAATAATAATAATTTGGTGATACAAGTCTTATTAATTAACCCATAGCTGGGGCGAGAAGAGGTGGATTCATACATTTCTCAAAGGTATTTGAGCTTAAGTGAATATGACAAAGTGAACTGGAATTTGAACTCGTCTCACCTATTAACAATATTGAGCCATTATTCATTACGCTATTACACCCATCCAAACTTACAGAGCTTAGTATTCCTAAGCGCTCACCCATCTATATGCTGACCAGGCTTGACGTTTCTTAACTTCGTTGATCATACAGGAACCGGTGTTTCAACATGATGTGGTAAGCTCACTTCTTCCAGAGAGGAGATAGGAATAGATGGATGATTATGAGACAAGTAGTCCTTTTGGGTCTGTATTTCTCATACTGAGGTTAATGTCAAGTTATCGGTTTTGTCCACTCAAAAACACATAAAATTCACTTCTGAATGAATTCAGAGGAAAAAAAAAAAGCTTTTTTCTCAGTGACTGTGATATATTCAGCACAATGTCTATTGCTTTCGATTTGTCTGTTGAAAGCCGCCATTTGGTTCACTTGTGCTGATTGATTATTTTCAGCCGATTAGCAATGCTGTTCTACCAATGCGAAAATAGAAAAGCAAATAGCGCAACCCTGAAAAGAATATGGGAGTCTGCGCCGCCATAACGTTTTGAACATTTTCGCAAAAATGTGCTTTTCTTTTTAGAACATTTGTATATTAGAATATCTATACAATTTTCTCTTTGTTGTATTGAATTTAACCTGTAATTCTTTACAAACAGAAATGGCACCGATGAATGAACTAACGTCTTTGTTTGTACAATAAAATGGTTATTCTTTTTGGTATGTTTATTCGTGTGTACATGGTTTTCAATATCTATTTTTCTTGACCTATCCAGTTAGTGCACTATCTATCTATCTATCTATCTATCTATCTATCTATCTATATATATATATATATATATATATATATATATATATATGTTGCTATCTAAAAGGGAATAAGTAAATATAATAAGTATCTATCTATCTATCTATCTATCTATCTATCTATCTATCTATCTATCTACATATCAATATATATATATATATATATATATATATATATATATATATATATATATATATGTTGCTATCTAAAAGGGAATAAGTAAATATAATAAGTATCTATCTATCTATATATCAATATATATATATATATATCTATATATATATATATATATATATACATATATATATATATATATATATGTTTCTATCTAAAAGGGAATAAGTAAATATAATAAGTATCTATCTATCTATCTATCTATCTATCTGATACTCTTCACATCTATATATGTACCGGGCACCTTATATATCAATCGCATTCTATTCAAATCTAGGTTAGATTTTTCATTATCTATCTATCTGTATGTATGTATATATATATATTTATCTATTTATTTATATAGATTACAGGGAATAAGTAAATATAATAAGTATCTATCTATCTATCTATCTATCTATCTATCTATCTATCTATCTATTAAGTAAGTTGGAACCTGTGGGTTGTGTCAAAGAGGCTAGCCTGGGTTACTCTTACTAATAAGTAGTAAGTGTGATCCTCGCCGCAGGTCCCATTCAAAACTCCACGAGTGTAAAATGAACAAATCTGACCTAACCTATCCGTCTTGCTATCTAGCTATATCGACGTACACCCAAAACTCGAAAACCGTGCAAGATAGAGGCTTACCGTTAAAATAATTATGATGAATGCTCTGTGAAAGAGGAGCTGGTATTAAGTGAAGATGATGAAGATATGCTTAATCATTACAACCGAGTAGCTAGTTTGATTCTCACTGGGTGGTATCTTCAAAATTCGACATAAAAATACAATAAAATTTGATATTTCAAAAAATCAACTAACCCATCCTATCTGACTATCCTGGTTTCTATCTATCTATCTATCTATCTATCTATCTATCTATCTATCTACATGAGATTCTTCATATCTTTGTATGTATCTGGCAACTTAAATATTATATTCATATCTAGGTTAAACTTTTTATTATCTATCTATCTATCTATCTATCTATCTATCTATCTATCTATCTACATGAGATTCTTCATATCTTTGTATGTATCTGGCAACTTAAATATTATATTCATATCTAGGTTAAACTTTTTATTATCTATCTATCTATCTATCTATCTATCTATCTATCTATCTACATGAGATTCTTCATATCTTTGTATGCATCTGGCAACTTAAATATTATATTCATATCTAGGTTAAACTTTTTATTATCTATCTATCTATCTATCTATCTATCTATCTATCTATCTATTAGGTTAGTTGGCACCTCGAGGTGGTGTTACAAGGCTAGTTTGATTTACTATTAATACTAGTTTAGCCATGCTGTCTTTATTGTTATTAGAAGGTTTTAACATGTGAGCCGTTAATAATATTTTTTCGAATTATTATTATTTTACTCGGGTCTTTCACGGAGTTACACTTTCATCTCAAGCATATTATATTCAGGCCACCATATTCGTAACAAAGCGACTGATCCATGGCGAGGGTAGTGCAAGGAAGATAACTCTAAAAAAAATTCAGATATTGCATGCAAAAACAATATATATACACTGTCTGTGGGTGGAACTGCATAGAGAGATTTTTAAAGTTTTTCATCTACCAGCTTTGTAAATATCCTGGTAAAGGCCATACTTTTCACGTCAAAGAAACTGCCCCTTAGCGGCGCAAGTGCAAGAGAAATAATTCTAGAAAGACAAATGATTACAAATATGGCCTATAATACACACACACACACACACACACACACACACACACACTCATATATACATATATATATATATATATATATATATATATATATATATATATATATTTGGTTGGATAGATGTGAGTTTGTGACCCTGGGTTTCACGCTTTTTCTATCGTCACTTTTCACACACACACACACACACACACGCATATATATATATATATATATATATATATATATATATATATATATATATATATGATGAAAAAATGAAAACTTTTCATGGACTTTAGCAAGGATTGTATTTACCAAAATGTATTTATAAACAAAAATAACGTTAAGTTTTATTCTTAAGGTTAGCTATATATATATATATATATATATATATATATATATATATATATATATATATATATATATATATATATATCCAGAATAGTCCAACTCCACTCCTAAGAGTAGCTAAATATCTTCGTGATCACGAAACTCCGAAGTCAACATGACGGAAATACTGCTTAAATGAAAAAAGTTTTTCATATTAATTATATATATATATATATATATATATATATATATATATATATATATATATATATATATATATATATATTAATAAATATGCATATATATATATTAATATATATTATTTTCATCTGAAATTAAAGCAAATATAGGAAGTTTAGAACGGCTCATGATCAAACATAATAGACATTAATTGTCTGTTATATTTAACAATATATGTTTAAATAATAATCTGGTGCCCCAATACACTAAATTCTAGTTACATGGTCCCGCAGCATTAAACGATTCCAACATCAAGAAATTTCAATGGAACCTCATTAAACGACAAATAAACACAGCTAAACAGGAATTACAACGTCTCAACACTGAAATTGTCCGTATTAAAAGAATCTTCTACCACAACTGAAAATTCAAGGAAATATTGGGTTTTGGTATATAATACAACACACAAAGAAAATGAATCCCATAACCAAATAATCAAAAAAAGCTAAACAAATTATATAAAGGAAAAATACTTTTAGCAAATATCAACGACAACTTCATTAAACTAACGGATTACCAAATCATTCCAAATGAAATGGAAAACCTTAATCTTGGACCAAATTTTCATGTGGGACAGAGAACTAATTTAGTGTTTAGACAAACGCAAATTAATGCTTTATGCCAACAAATATTTCTATTGGAACAAGACAACCGTATTATTACACAGGTAGGTTTAAAAGTATTACTTAAAGCCGAATGTATTGAACACCGTTATCATAAAAATCGGAATGGAATTATAAACATTCCTTTAATAAATGCATCCACACAGCTAAAAAATAACAACAGTATTGTTATCTGACGGACTGATAAAAGATTTAAACCAATTAACCTCATAGTCTCTTATAACCCTATAACCACACAACTAAATACTCTACAAAAAACAATGTAGCGTATCAATTTACATGCCTGTTCATCCCTGATACTAATAATAAACCCACTACATATATTGCTTTTACTACAACCACACTTTTCCGTAGACTTACCAGCCACCTTTATGATCTTAGTTCTATTAAACAACATTTCTTAGAAAAACATAGCCGTGTACCTAATATAATAACAAAAGCATAGCCATGTACATAACAAATTCACACATTTATATTATTCGGACTATTGTCCTCATCTTTGTTTCCATATTTATTACAACGTTTCGGCCGTTGTACGATCCGGCCTTCTTCAGGTGGTTGGACTGTCGAACTGAACCCTTTATTTCGCTCACTGGGGTAGACTGTTCTAGTTTCACGTGCCATGTTTAATGGATGTCAGTTATCAGTTATCTCCTGTTAATTCCCCTCTCCAAGTTCTCCACTGCCTTAACCGGGTATTGAACTCACACTCTTTGGGTTTAGTCACTGGATCTAACTTTATCCACTTGAGGGCATCAGTGTATGAATTTCTGGGTATTATAAACCTAATGTCTTCAGCAATCATTTTTTTACCAGTGCTCATATTGCAATTTTCCTGTTATCATTGCATGTTTTTACCAGAGCTCATATTGCAATTTTTGTTGTTTTCATCGCTTTTCTCTGGCACTCCTTATTACTGGTTCCCATATTGTATTCATTTCTATGCTTGGTCGGCTCAGGAGATTTTTGTGGCCTAGCATATGTGCTGATTCCTTAAGTTTACGAATTTTCCAATGATGTTCTTTGTCTATGATCTCAACCTGATCCCACAGAGGGCGGTGATCTCCCTTTTCTCTCCATATGTGGTCAGCCACGCTTGATTTTTCATATTTGTTTTATATATATATATATATATATATATATATATATATAATAAGTTTTTTCATCTACCAGCATTGTAACTATCAAACAAAATGCTTTTTGGTGACACCAATACAAAGGTGATCAAGGCAGGTAGTTGCGGAGCCTACAATTATACAATTATCTACTGAGCGATTATATACAAAGATTTTTTTTTAAAAAGTGATATACTGTGGCTATATTAGGCTTTCAAAAAGTCAGCTTATCCAGTCTTATCTTTTATTTGTTCATGACTAACATGTGGTAATGTCTATTGCTAATGCAATCATCTGTCTGCTGTTGAAACACGCGAGTTATAAATTGAACAGTTTGAAAGTTACGTTTTATCATCTGCGATAGACAGTTTGTTAGCAAAGGGATGACTCCAAAATGCAAATTACAAATAGATCAGAGATACCAAAATCAAACAAGTACACACATTTAAGTATCTGGGAAGCGCTTGAACAGAGAACGGAAAGTAAGACGGTGAAATACGAAAGCGCCAAATATGATTTTCAAAAACTAAGCAGAGTATTAAGAAACATAAAATCTTCGCTAGAAACAAAGAAAATGTTACGTGATATCTGTCCTATATGGCAGTGAATGCTAGACAGTCTCTCAAAGATGAATCGATTTGAAACAAAAGAAATGTGGTTCTACAGAAGGATGCTGAGGATACCATGATCCGAACATGTGAGCAACGATGAAGTTCTATAGAAAATGGAAGCAAAAAGGAAACGTATAATTTATATCAGGAAGAGACAGTTGAAATTTCTAGGGCACATAATGAGGAAAGAGGGCTTGGAAAATCAGATACTCATAGGACAGACTGAAGGCAAGAGGGACAGAGGGAAAAAACGCATGATGCGCTTAGTGAGTTAGAATGGATGACGGAACAGAGTTTAGGACAGATAAGAAAAAAACAAACAAATAAAAAAAAAACAACAAAAAACAAATGTTATTAAGAGCTACAAATGACTCTTTATGGAGAGCCATGAATGCCTATGTCCTGTGAGGACATGGCGCATAAAGGAGAGGAGATAGGCTGACAGCCACGCGATTTGCAGGGTAATGCTCTGCTTTTTACCTTTAGCCGCAGCGAGCAGATCATTGTAATGTTCATACGAAGAAGCGAATGAAGCGAATAAAATAATGTTAAGCAAGCAAAGCTAGACAGCGTAATCTGAATCGGAAGAGAAAGTCGATGTGTGTACTTAATGTTCGGTTGTTCCAGCACGAAGCAAGTCACACCGTAATTCGAAACGGCTCACTTCTTTCTCTCCCACTGTCTCTCTCTCTTTCTCTCTCTCTTTCTCTCTTTGCTCTTACCCTGGCTTTGTTATTTATTCAAGGTGTCGAACGCCGACAGTTTTTTTTTTTTTTTTTTTTTTTTTAAATAATAAAATAAAAAAATATCATCGGTAACATGACAGTTGAGTTGTACGATAATTTATATCAGTAAAAATAGTTTAAAGTGTTTTTCTTTTCTTGTTATAATATTGGAGGCGTGATGTTGCATAAAACTGTAATGTTATATTGGCCGGCCAACAGGCTTGAGGACCTCTGAAGTTATGTTTCTAGAATTTTATTTTTATCGCTTTTGTTTGTCCGTAGATAATGTATCATTCTGAAGTCGCCATGTCGGCAAAGGTTAAGTTCAAAGTGTTCATTAAAGAAATCTGTACAATAAAACATTATAAACTATGATAATAGTAAATGAGGCAGGATGGATGGATGGATGGATGGATAGATAGATAGATAGATAGATAGATAGATAGATAGATAGATAGATAGATATGAACAGAATGAGATAAATAGATAGATATAACATTAAATATAATCAGATAGATAGATAGATAGAGAAGTACATGAAATAAATATAAGTACAAGAGGATAGATAGATATGAACAGAATGAGATAGATAGATATGAACAGAATGAGATAGATATAAATATAGACAGATATGAACAGAATGAAATAAATAGATAGATATAACATTAAATATAATCAGATAGATAGATAGATAGATACAGAAGTACATGAAATAAATATAAGTACAAGAGGATAGATAGATAGATAGATATGAACAGAATGAGATAGATAGATATGAACAGAACGAGATAGATATATAGATAGATGTGAACAGATTGAGATAGATAGATAGATAATGTTATTATTTATCTATAACTTAATAAAATTAAAGAGGTTATGAAACGAATGCGTTTTCGGCGGTCTCCTATACCTGTTTTTCCTTAGAGAAAATTTTCCCCAGCAAAGCGTTTTTGCAGCAATCGAAAAAGGTAGTAATCGGTTAGTGCAAGGTCAAGCGAATATGGCGAGTGGGTTAGAACAGACCAAACGAGTCGTCATTTTTTCCCCCTATTGGCGAGCACCAGCTGCTTTTCGACCAAACATTTATAGATACGTTGCAGCTGCTGGGCGTATAAATGTGCATTTCGTGTTTCATTACGAACTCTAAGTAATGCCCCGACTGTCTTACCACACGCGCAATATTACCTTTCTTTTATGTAGCTCAGCTTTTGGGGTTGGTTATGGAGATTTGTCCTTGTACATCCATTGTCTTTTCGTTGAACATAGTCGTATATTAATAGACTCCAACTTTATTCTTAACTCACACTGTAATTAGTTATTAGAATGATATATTCATCAGTACAATTAGCTCCCCAAAACGTGAATTAACTATGATTCAACCTAACACATTGTACAAGTTGGTCGAATCTATCCCTTGCAGCTCTCAACAAGTTCCCTTTGCTGCCTCCCCCAGACCACTTTCTGTCATCCACTTGCTTAAGCCCGCCAGGTATATCACGCGTTGTTTTCCCTTGTCTCTCTTCCCCTCTATTCGACCTGTGAGTATCGCATTCTTCAGGCCTTCCTTCCTCATTATGTGTCCCTGGAACTTCAGCTGCCTCTTCCTGGTGTTAAGTATAAGCCTCCTCCTTGTTTTCATCTTAAGACCTCATCGTTGCTCACACGCTTGGTCCATGTTATCCTTAGCATCCTTCTGTAGAACCACATCTCCGTCGCCTCGAGTCTCTTCTTTATCTTTGAGGAAATCGTCAAACATTTGCTGACGTAGAGAAGGACAGATGTCATGTAACAGCTCAGTATTCTTTTCATTGTTACCAAAGAAATCCTCCTGTCTCGTAATACTCTGCCTAGCGTTTGTAATGCGTCCTTGGCCATCTCAATAGATGTGGCATCCAGTGGGGATCGAACTCACTACTCAGACGTAATTGATCTAGCGAGAAAATCATGCTAAATATTGTACCACGTCAAAGTGCCCACGAGTAATTTACTGAGCCGAAAATAAGCAGCATCGATTTTATTTTATTTCATTTGTTTGTTTAACGGTATATCAACTCCTTATTGGTCATTTAATGCCAAAATTTAATTTTCTTGGAAGCTTTAAGGAAATAAAATTATGATATATGTTATTTTGTTTTAACAATTGAATACATGATAAATGATACTCAGCTTTTTGATACTCATGTTTGTGTAGACCTAGAGGAAGTAATATGTGTTTTTTTATGTTTTAGTTTTGTTAAAGTTATATTTTGGAATACAGTTTGATTTCTTTCAGAAATTGTAGGATATTATATGGATTAATGTCATGAAAGTTCTTCCATGTTGTTTGTTTGGTAATATTTTAAACGGATTTGGGTGAAGTTGCTACAATTTGTTAGAGTGTGTTTTATGGTGTATAGTTCTCGACATTGGTATACACTAGAGGTGGTTCTTGTTTTAGAATATGAGATTGTTACAATGGAATAGTTATTTATTTGTACTAATCTACAAAATGCGGCACAAGACCATAAAGGGGGTTGGGGAATGAAGGTCTTCTTCTGTCTTAATTCTAAACTTAGCTAGTCACAGACACGGACCCAAACATACCAACAATATTCCTATCACCAAAACAACACATTCACTCCTACCTTTCCTATGGCGTCCACCATAATACCTCAAATTCTCTATGAAATCCTAACTAGTCCCCATATGTACATTTCAAAGTCTGTGGGGGAGGGGAAATAACAACAATTTAAAAAACCCAATGATTATTTACAATATGATTTAATACTATTTACATAGAAAATACAAAATAGGGTTAGTAATAAAACCCCCACAATCCCTAAATGTGGCAGAAACATCAGAAATAATTGCGGGATTATAACATTATAAAAAACTAAGCACACCCACAAACACGGACTCATTTAGACACAATAACAAATACAAAAACACACACGAAACGAAAGTCATCACGCAACAACCAGAGAACTGACATCACTGACCACCTAATGAGGGAGGGGATGGGGAATTAAATAAAAGAAACATAGGGACAGAAATAAAAGGGGCCGATGAGCATGCATACCCTTGCTAAGTTAACCAGAAACGGGAAACTAAAGATTAAAACAAAAAATCCTAAACTAGCCTAATAACGGGGCGGGTTGCCTCTGTTCAACCCTGTTAGGACAAAATCCTGTATCTAACCGACATCCAAGTACCACTCCAGGTCATCCCCTTTCACTCTACACAGCCGTGCAAGATTTACACACCTTTTGCCGAATTCTGATGAAGAGAGTCGCCGCTTTTCCGTCCTAATCTTGACTTTAAGCAGATGCCTAAAGTACAAGATCAGTTGGGAAGAGGTGAACTTCTCACTTCCATAGAATCCCTTCTGACATGTCGAGCAAATCTCGACTCTCATAACTCCTAGCAAGCAGTGAAACGCATACAGTTCAGCCTTCGTCAACGGCGGTGCCACATTGCTACAAACAGAAGAGGCCTCAAAGACAAAGAACTTTTACATTGTTACAATGGAATATCTGATATGAAATCTGGACATTATTACGTCATCATTTCTTGTTTTTAGTTTTTGATGTCATTCTTCTATAGTAGGGTTTATGATATATAATTTGATGTATTTAATAGTATGAAAAACATTATGAAAATCGCTAAGCCTATCGGATAGAAAACGATTGCATTCGACAGTCTTTAGCGAAAGGTGGGTAAAAGAAGCGAGCTTGCTTCGTGTGAACGGGGCTAGCCTTGATTTTCTCTTCTAGGTCAACCTATTGCACATCGGGGTGGCTTCCTGTGGAACCCTCCCCTTGGTTAGGTTAGACAAGCTTCAGTGTATCTAGTTAATGTGAGTAAGTGTTGTTCCTGGTCTGCATCCCGGCCGTTCTTTGGTTATGATCCAAGTCGAGATTCCCATCCTCCCCAGTTTGTTTTGACCCCCGCCTCATTTTCATCTCGACTGGGTCAGTTTTATATTTTCCCATTCCAGCCTAATATTTTATACTTTTCCCCACTCCCTTAGCGAGAGCGTCTCTTGATTTTGTCCCCTGGGCAGAATACAGCGGCCTCTCTGTTTTATGGGTTGGACGGTCCCTACTAACATCAATTATGTTTAGTTTGTATTTGTGTTTATTTTAAGTTTATTATTGGGTTCATTTCCCTCCCCTCTCATTTTATCATTATTAGAATTGTATATATATATATTATCATTAGAATTTTCATGGTATGGGGCGCGATTTTGGTAGGTCTCCCTTGAGAGCACGTGGTATTATGGTGGTTGAAGGATTGTTTGGTGATGGACGAGTTCTTTTGGTGAATGTGTAAAATGTAATGTACGAATGGGTCGCGAATCTGATTAGCTAGGTATAAGATAGTTAGTGTTGACCAGCCTCTACCCCTCCCCTTTATTGGCCTTGTGCCACAATTTGTACTTTTTGTTCAAATAAATACCAGCCTAAAACAGTGTCGTAAATGAATAATTAAACGAAGAATATTATATGTAAAATGTGTATTTTTATGCCATGACTATACTCCTGAGCACCATTTTTTTCTCCAAATAATTCAGTTATTACCGAAAGGTTTTGATTTATTTTCTATTTGAAGTTTTCTAATTACCTTAATTCCTCTATTAAAATGCAGGCACTAAAAATGATTTCAAATTGGATTTGTTGTTTAGGCAGCCGGTTCAATTTCAATTTGTATTTCCGATGCGAGATATTGACGTTGGTGATTATTGATATGCCACTTGATATTCTGTCATTATATTTGCTCATATAGTTGCATGTTGCTTAGTGTTTCACATTAAATATATCTGTTTCTTTCAGATGGATTTCCTGTGGGCATATTATTGCCGAGCTATAGTTTGTAGTCAGTAGTTTTAATTCATTAAAAACTTAACTTTAGCATCTCTTGTAGACCACTGTATTATTGTGTTTATCATTGTTTTTGGTTGTTGAGGAAGTTAGGTTGATGGTCATAAGTGGGTTGTTAATTTATATTATAGGATTTTATATTTTGGCTTTTTCAGTTTTGTTTTTGTTTATGTTGTTGGCGATGCAATGAATTTCTTCTGTTTTTATTTTGTCTAGTCAATCAAATCGACTTTTTGCTTCAATTTTATGCGTCTTTCGATTATTTGTGTTGCATTTTTATTGCTGTTTATATTGATTCTTTTCTATTGAGATCCTGGACGATGGATATTCTGTTGAGTGCGGTGGGGGTTGGAGATCTTTGTAATCTCTGTTCGGTAACATTAATTCTTATTGGAAATTTTTGATAACTTTAGAAAGTGTTCTGACTAGTAATTGTTCTTTTACTTTAGTTTCACTTTTATTGTTCGAATTAGGTCTAATTACTTGCAAGGGGTTTCTAACAAGTAATTGTTCTTTGATATTAGTCTTGCTTTTATCGTTCAAATTAGGTTTAATTTATTGTAGAAATTTGAGCCAATCATTTGGACCCCAGTTGCAGCAATTTGGTTTTTATCAGTGTTTCCTATTTATCATTATTGGTATTAGTTTTTTTAGTGATCTGTTTGTAGGTTACGTTTTTTATATAACCTTCCTGATAGGAGATGTTTCTAGCGTGCTTAATGGTCATAATCTTTTTTTTTTCTTCTCCCATATCTCGCATAATCTGGCCTATGCTGGGTGGTTTTTACTTTTCAGTGCAGTTAGCGCATTTGTACACGTCCTCGCACTCATTTGTCATGTGGTCTGGGTCTCTTTGACCACATTTGCCGCACACGGGTTTTCTATGGCAGACATCCTCGTGATCACTAAGCTTTTGACAGCTATATCATCAGAGAAAGTTTGGGATGTTATATTCGACTTTCTCTATAAGGTAGCCTATTTTTCCTTTTTTTTTTTTTTTTTTTAGAAGTGCAGGCATATCAAATGTTAATTTATATGTGTTTGTTCTCTGCGTTTTTTAAAGTTGACTCTTATTACATCGATGATTCCTTGTCTTATTAATTCAATTTTTCTTTTGCTTCTTATCACTCTCCTTGACATGTTCAATGTTTTGTGGGGAAAGTCCTTGATTTTTACTCAATAGAATTTTTTCAGAAAATCTGTTAGCGTCTTTTAACACTCCTCCCCCTTCTCTTGGACATGAGTAGAGGCTTACGCCTTGTTTCTTGTTTAGGAAGGGGTTCCCGGTACTCTCTCTCTCTCTCTCTCTCTCTGGCCTCTGTATCTCCTGTTGTCTTTATCTATCCACTACCCTTCTCCTCATCCTTTCTTCTGTCACTCCTATCTGATCTTGCTCCAAACTTTTCTGTAACGCCTTGCGTCCTAGTGGCTTCCCGCCTTGCTTGGGTTAAACGCTTAAAAAAAAAAAGAAAAAAAGAAAAAGTATTGCTACATTTTTAGTCTTTTAACATTGTTTCGCATTACCTTGGAAGATATTTATTTTTTGTATCAAAAACGGGGAAGGTTTCAGGATTGGAGTCTTCTCCTCTGATTCCAACATTATGAATCTTAGGAATGATACTGTCTCCTCATCCGATTCTATTTTATGTGCAATCGCTTGGGAGTTTTTGTTTTCTGAATTAGCCATATAAGTATTATTTGAAGTTCATTGACCGGGCTTTCGACGCACCCCATCGCCTCACACAGGAATAGGCCAAGGGGGAACCCATTCGCTTTTGCCCATCAGGACTACCCAGTCAGTATACTAATACTGGGGAAGGGACTAGTTTTATATTTAATACCCGGGCTTTGGTACCCAAGATTACTACTAACTCAAACAGGTAGCCTCATTGAGAGATGCAGTCGGCGTATTTTGAACCCCAGCCGACAGGGAGCTGATGATGACCTAACTCATTATACAGTCGTAATTGGACTAGCGAGGAAAGCTTGTTAACCATTACACCGCATCAATGTACCCCTTAGGTGATTGTAGAAGTGAAAATATAATTGGTGAGTTATAAGTTGTTACAAATTTTCAGGGAATAAACCAACACAAATTAAATAATTTTCAGGAATTTATAAAAAGAAACAGAATACTTTTTTTTTCTTTTTTTTTTACCTCAACTTATTGGTTTTTATGTGAAAATTGTCTCTGAATTTAGATTCAAAATTTAAAATGAATTCAACACATTGCATCTTTTGTTTTCTGATGTTCTGAATCACAAAAGTTGACACGATTCTAAAATTTATTCTAGTTAGTAACATCTTACTTATTATAAAACGCAGATTGTGTGTGTGTGTGTCTGTACGTTTATATATTGGATCGGATTTCCTACATTTTTCAACCAATTTCGACAAAACTTCACAGGACTACGTAAAATTATCTTGCGGTGGTTCTGACAGCGCCCAAAATTGGAAAAACACAATTGTTTTTGCACGAAATCAATTTGAAAACACGATTCTGTCGCCAGAAATGAAAGGGGGACAACTCATATCGAGTTATACTAATAAATCCCAGGTTGTTTGTGTGTGTGTTCGTTTATATATAGGATTGGATTTCCTACATTTTGCAACCGATTTCAACAAAACTTCACTTTTTTGGCAGGTAGTGTTTCGTATTGTCTTGCACACTTTTTTCTTTATTTTTACATTCAGAATGCTTTAAAAATTCCATTTACAAGACAATTGTTTATAATAAAATTCTATTCAATCGATAGACTCATAACGATTGAAAACAATGAGTTTGGGTTTGACCAATTCGTAAAAATAAAAAAAAAAAAAAAAACTAATTAAGACATGCGTGTCTGTCAACCTTAAACAATAATCTTTGTCAATTTTATTTTTCAGTCTTTATGATGGTCGATCTATCTCTTACTGTTACATCCCCGGGCAACGCTGGGCTCTCCTGCTAGTTGACAATAAAGTGTCATTATTTTCAGCAATAAAATTAAAATTATCCTTATGGATTTATTTTTCGCAAAATACAAGGTCTATGTACCATTGAAGGTAGAAGATTACTGATTGGAAATGCTTTAAAGGCGTAAAGGTAGGCATGTCCACTGTTTTCGCAGAAAAACAGCATAGCGTAAATGAAAAATGCCACAAAATTAAAGAAAATAAAGTATTATCGTCAAAATGTTTATGTTATTATTAAGATGAAAGAAAAAAGTATTTTTTAATTATTTTTTGAAATTTTTTAATATTTTCTAACACGTTCGAAATTTCGGTTAAAATCTTCTTTTGTTTACGTCATCGCGGGAACGTTAAAATAACATAGTTTTTTTTTGCGCTTTTTTCCCGTTGAAAACACATTGATTTGGAAATTCTTGTAAAATTAAAGTAATTGTCCAATTTTAATGAAATTTTCAGGACTTATTCACAAATAAATGAAATTATTTTTGAAATATTTTGTTTTTAGAAATTTTTGGTGAAAAATATTTTTTTTTAAATATGTTACCCCTCACTTATTTAATTTCATGAAATTTCGCCCGAAACCTTTTCGGATCCTCAATTTTTTTTTTTTGTTAAAAGGAGGAGTCTTTGGAGATGATAAATAACCTACTTTTTTTTTTCAAATTTGCGCTATTTAACTGAAAATCTTGTCTGAATTGAAAAATAATGAATCCAATAAAACAATGATATTACTTAATTAGAAAAGTTTTTAATTGCTTTTGTAAATAAGTAATATTAAGGACATTATTGTCTGAAGAAATAATTTTTTTCTGATAAATAATTAATTTTTACAATAATTTTTTCGTTTTTTAAAAATTTTTAATTATAATAATTTATAATAGTTTAACATCGTGTAAAGCTCCGTATTAGGAGGGTTCCTCGATATTATGTAGTAATTAAGTAGAAAAAAAATTTACGAATCCAAAATTGCTAAGTTTAATAAATTTAGTTGAGCTACTTTTTTTAAAAATAATTTTTTATGTTGTATTTTTTTACTTAATACATTCCTTATTTCCATGTATGATATACTGAAATTGCCAGTATTATTACAAGATCACGTGATTTAAGGGTTTTGTCCCTTTACGCGGCCTTTTCAACATTTCTTATTTTCCGTTCAACTTTAAAAGTGTAAACTTTAAATTTTAAAGTAATTTTTCTTTTTTTCATTTACTATTTCACTAAATAATTTTATTTTATGTATTGTATTTCCATTAGTGTGGGTCATACTCAAATAGAATATTTTTTTTTTGTAACTCAGACTTTTAAAAATTATGTCATTGATGGTAATCCGTAGTAGCTGTCATCGCCTCGTCATTCAACAATCCATCAATAGGTGGGTCAGATTGACAGGATCGATCGTTAATAATTGGTTGTATATTATTTTTTTACGCTATAAGTAAGAAAGATTTCTTTCAAATCAGATTACTTTAACTTTAGATTTTTTAATTTTACTAAAATAACGTGTCAGAAATTTTTTTAAATATTTTAAAAATCGATAAATTTGTGTTTGTTTACAAATTTCTTAAAATTAAGAAAATGGCCGTTTTTAAGAAAATTTAAAAATTTAAAATTAAATTTGACAATTAAATGTATATAGTTTCTATCTGAAATACACCAGAATTGTTTAATTAATAGAAATCGTAAATTTAATCATTAAACTTTCAATTAAAGCTAAAATGAAATCTTCAAGTATGTTTTTCGTTGTAAAAAATTCATTTTAAACTTCAATATAGAAAATTTATGCCGAAATAGTGGAGGTACCTACGTAAAGGTAACGAGGGTTGCATATTATGAGGATATGTAGATAGAAAACGATTGACCCTCGACATAAAGAGATTAAGATTGTAGCTATCAGGGAAGCATCTTCTCAGGAGTTCGTTCCCCATTACAACAGTTCTGGGGAAGACTCTGAGTGGAACTTCTTCCTTACCAATGGAATATGAAAGGAATGCGTACGTGGCCTGGCAGAACGTACCTGTGAATGTCTGGAGTAGTGAAACGAAGTAATGTTGTTCGACCAAACACCTGCCATGAAAATAGTAGTAGAGCAGCAAGAGGCTAGCAACGTTTCGTCTGTGGGGAAGGGTTGAGGGTTGAAAAGAATTTCCCCACCCACATGGCTGTGCAAACGCTTTTGAACTCGGTCAAAAGCAATGCTCCATTGTCTCTTGTAGAGATAAAGATAGGAGGAATCATGTACTTTCTGGAGCGAAACAGGGTGCCAACCATTTTTGCAGTGTCTTTAGTCATAAGTGTATATACGAGTTCCACTTGAGGTATAGTGTGAGCTTGAGTGCAAACAGACTTTGCAGGCAAGGAGACTCATTGAGAGCGGAAGCGCATTCACATTCACAACCGTTTAAATTCCGGGTTTGTTGTGTCATGATTTGGCTTATTTTGTTTAACAGCACCTCAATGGGTTATTTAATGCCGACAAGATTTTTACGATAGGTTCATATGAATAGAATATGTATTCTTTGTAAGAAATCAATTTGTAGATCAGGTTTCATTGACGTAAAGGAGGTTTTGTCGAGAATCAAATGTATTGCTGGTAATATATCTTAAAAATGTATCACTGGTATTTTTACTATAAAATCTATTTTTATATTTCCATAGTTCTTTGTGCGGGGGTGGCTGGGTAACTATTTGCTCATAGCTGGGACCCTAACATTTACTGCCATCCCGGGTCAGTATGGACCTAGTAACAAAAGCAATTAAGAAATGGTTTGACGCTCCTCAAAATCTCGCGATCAGAGGCCTTGTTGCCGGATGTGGTTTTTAGTCAACCTCCAGACGGGCTGTGTGCTGATGAAACGTTACTAGCTTGGTTTGGGGCGTATTTAATGTTACAAACCAGTTAACACTCCTCTGTTGAGCTGTGTTATTTTATTGTATTAAGGAGTTTATTTTCAGCTAATCTCAAGATTTAAAGCAATGAAATTTTCAGATTTCAATATCACTGAATGAATCCGAGCTTTTCAAATATTTATGAGGTCTTTTGTTTTCCTTCTTAGTCGTTCAATGAAACTGCCGACTTTTACTAAGAACAAAGCATTTTTTAGGAAAAAAAAAAAAAACGAAAAAAAAAAAAACACAAAAAAACCCCACTGTGATTTCAAATATTACATCTAGTCTGATAAACAATAGAAATATTTTTTCTAGTTACAACTTTAACGCCTTAACTGCGAATGACGGAAATTTCTGTATAGCCATTCCTTGGATTCACCAGTAGAGACATTCACAACTAGGACCTGTCAGGCCACGTACTTTCAGTCTCATTAGCTTCATATTCCACTGAAGCAGCTCCCCACCCAAAAAATGTTGCATTGTAAAACGGACTCCCGAGAGGATGCTTTCCGATCACTACACTCAACTTCTTCAAGTCAAAGGTCAACCGTTATCTATTTTACATATCCTCATAATATTCACTTCTTGCGCCCTCCCGATAAGCCTTTACAACAACCTCATTTAGTAACCCTCTACTTTAAGTGGCTCTTGGGGAAACAGAATTTCCTTTTAGAAACTAAGAAAATTTATTCAGAAACATAAGCTCGATTATTACTAAATAACTGATCACCGCTGTATTGGA
Organism: Acanthosepion lycidas; assembly: GCA_963932145.1. NCBI lineage: Eukaryota > Metazoa > Mollusca > Cephalopoda > Sepiida > Sepiidae > Acanthosepion > Acanthosepion lycidas. The sequence continues at coordinate 45,964,164 of OZ010585.1, forward strand.
TCAGATCACCTTCACTTATAGTTATGAAGTATTGGCAATTAGTATCTAATATTCATTTTAAATGGTATTTTTTAATCTTGATTTTTATGATAATTTTGCACTGCAATAGCGGGTTTCTGAAACATCAGAGGCTATGCTCCCGGTGTAACTTGATCTCACGTCCCATTTTCTCGGGTAAGCTTTGTTAACATTGCTTTTTCTATTTGAGCTACAGTGAACTTAGCGACGAATCGAAGTCCTTGTAAACATAGCCCCTATACTTTCGCCATCTCCCACACTTAAAGTGTTATTTCTTTTTTAATCATTTTCCTCCAAACAAGTCACTAACACGCAAGGGGTTATTGAGTATTAGAGAATATGAGAAAAAAAAAAAACATTATGGAGGAGAGAGAACAATGAAAGAAGAAGTATTCATCATCATCATCCTTCGACCTCCCTATGGTTGGTCGGAACTCCATTGACAAGACAGTGTTCGGTCTTGTATTGCTGTCCCTAGATCCCCAATATACAACCCTGAGTCCCGAGCTATGGTGTCTGGAAAGTCAATTTTCGTGAGAAGACACTTCCAGAAGGATACCATGGGAGTAAGGATGAGACAACTTCCCCGTTCGCTCGGTGGCAGTGACCAGCAAACTGCAATCGTTTTTGTTTGAATTTAAGAGAGATCAGTGTCAGTTCTCCGTAAATTGTGTTAAGCGTTGCATGGGATCTACAAGTGATGTCCAGGATTTTTCTAAGCAGATATGTATATGTTCTATCTAGTCGTCTTTCAAGATGAGCAGATAATGTCCAAGTTTCTAATCCATACAGTAGGACTGGTTCAATCAATGTTCGAAAGGTCTGGGCTTTAAAGGTGGATGAAAGGTCCGAGCGCCAAATCTTGTGAAGTTTGTTACACGCATCCCATGCAAGAGCTTTGCGGATGTTGAAGTCTTTTTGGGGAATCTATGATGTGATGTCCAATATATTTGAAGACCTCAAATAAAGAATGAAAATAAAAATGAAGAAGTATTAAGAAGACAAAAGATAACGATTGACATTTGTTATATAGGAATAAAATGTTGCTGGAGCTTGAACACAGATCACCAGGAAGCAAACACGGGCGATCCCATTTTGAATAAGTAGATCACGTGATAGTAAAGGAAATGTATTTATGGGAATTAGAGTGGCGTCTAAGTGATCACTATCCGGATTACTTCGGAAGGGTGCTTGTCAAACTCTCTGCCTCTGTGTAGAGAGAAACCCAGATGAGGCTATGCCAAAGGGCCTAGTCTCGTCTGGGGTGGTAGACAGTTATAGTAGACAGTTTTTACGGGGTTTAGGGGATATTTTTGCCCGAGCCTACGGGCGCGGATACCCCACAATAAACTCGGCCTTGTGCCACATCCGACCGTGGGGCGGTTAGTGAATATAATCACTATACGGATTATTTCGGTAGTGTGCTTGTCAAACTCTCTGCTTCCAGACAGAGAAGAACCCAGACGAGGCTGTGCCGAAAGGCAGAGTCTCGTCTAGGGTAGTAGACATCTAGCCAACTCATTTCTTACAGGGTCTACGGTGAATTTTTTGACCGAACCTAAGAGCTCGGATACCCCACTATAAACTGGGGCGGTTAGTGAATATATTACTATTCGAGCGAGTATTATCGAGCAAGTACTATTAGTGCCAGTGTTATTCGAAGGCGGCTGACGCCATTATTATTCAACGGCGTTACTATAGTTGTATCTGCTATTGCAAAGTCTCTAGTACAACGAACATTACAAAAGTGACAACGAGTATTCTTTGACCTTACAAAAGTGGCAATGAATGTTCGTTGACATCACAAAAACATTGCATTTAAATATTTACTAAAAAGTAAATGTTATTGTTTTACACTAGTGGCTTTTATACACTAGTGGTATTTATACACTGGAAGGTTTTTTTAGCAAATACGATATATGTGTAGTGTAACGGATATCGGTACAGAAAGTGGGACCGGCGAGTCGAGATCAAATTCTGGGTAAGGTGATCGCGTTCACTTTCGCAATAAATTCCCCTGTAAAAAGAATCTGTTCTTTATTCACCCCCAGCAGCTATGGCTGAAATAGCAGCGTAATCAGACGAAGAAGAGACTGGAAACAACAGACGTGGTTCTACAGAAGGATACAGAGAATTACATGGATTGAACTTGTGAGCAACGACGATGTTTTGGAGAAAATCGAAACAAAAAGGACACTTATACCTAGCGTAAGAAAGAGATTGTTGAAATTGGTGCATAATGAGGAAAGGGGGCTTGGAAAATTTGACACTGACAAGACATAGTGGCGGTAAGAGGAACAGCGGAAAGCAGCGCATAACCTACCTAACGAGCTTGTGTAAATGGTTGGCAGATCAGGGATTAGGAGAGACAGCATAAAGACAAAGATCTACAAAAGCAGGAAATTGTCGACGCCCTGAATGGACGACATTATAGAAGCCGAAGCTCCTGGGTTATTTAGCCTTGGTGGCAGCTAGTCTAATTGAAAGAAACTCTGAGCCGTAAAAAATGTAACAGGAAACCACTCCACTGTCTTCCCAAAAAATTCAAGGCAATTCATGCGTAACGGAAAAGAAGAATCTGTGGAGAGTCAGGATCACCATCAACCTGAAAGGACATGCCATTTTAAAAAATAAATATCAAACAGGCTTTATTTAGTTTTATTGGTTGATTGATTCGTTTTCTACGGCTTATCAATCCTTTGTAGGTTATTTAAACCCAGAAAATATTTTTAGATCGTAAGAGTTTTTTTCAGGGGTGGGGGACATAGTAATGGCTTAGTGATACAAGACTTACTAATTAACCCATCACTAGTGAGGAAGAGATGGATTCGTACCTTGGTCAAAGGTATTTGCACGTTAGTAAATATAACGAACGCAACTAGAATTGTAATTCAGCTCATTACATTACACCACTCGCACATCCGCACTTACTGCAGCTGGTTATGCCAAACAGTCAGCCATCTAGGTACTGACGAGACCCGACGTTGCTTAACTTCAAACGAGAACCGTTATTTCAACGTGATGTCTCCGTAAGCCTCTATTTAGTTTTAATTTTTAAATTTGACTAGTAATTTCCTTTCATCTTCATGAAGAAATAGTAGAGGTAAGGTTTATTCTCTTAGTTGTTGAGTTCTTTGTAGTCTAGGCGGTAAGAGCAGCTGATCCGGTAAATAGGACGTAAAAATTTAAAGAAACGTCGTTTAAATTTTGATGTGCGGGTGGTGTGTGGGATAACGACTGGGTGAGTAGTGTTCGAATCCCTGCAATATTCGTTAGATTCATTTACGCATAAACAGACTTGGGAACGGTATGAACCCATCTCTTCTCCCTCAGCTATAGAAGAAATAGCAGGACAGAATGGGCCCTATAGTCATGCTTACCTGCTGGTCTACCGTAGAAAGTATCTGCAACCTACCTCAGGATTTCTTCTGCCAAGTGAGTCATGAATCGTAAAGAGACGTGATTACCTAAGCGTGCATCACTCATGGCACCTAAGAAAGTATGCCGGTGACTTTTTCTTCATTATTTTTTTTTAATCAGCGTTGTTTTCTCGCTGCCGTAGACTGTCGGCTCGATTAAAGTTGCAATAAAAGGGAAATAAAATTTATTGAAGATGAAAGAAAATTAAATATTAATAATGAAGGTAAAACCAGCCAACAGCAACATCCATTCAAAGTCATGTACTGAAATCATTGTGAAGCCGATGTTCAACTGAACGCCATGACCATGCCTCTTGGCCGATTTTAAGTGCAATCGTCACAAGTTATACTGACAAAGCGGGATGATAGTAAGCTAGGTATTGCCAGACGATAGAACAAAAATGCTTACAATTATGAATAATGGCACAGATTAGATTCGACTTTCTCTTCTCTTCTCTTCCTCTCTTACGTTTGTGTTTCTCTTTAATTCATTACATTTTCGCTTTTTCTTTCTTTTCTTTCTTTCTTTTCCCATTCTCTTTCTCTTTCTCCCACACTCTTTATTTTCTCACTTTCTATCTTTGTCGTATTTTCATTTCATTTTCTCCTAAATAAAACAACGTTTGTGTATGTGTGCGCGCTTAAATTTCCTCATGATCTTTGTTACCAGTAAAGAGAAATTTTTATGTAAACACATGTTGTGGTAGAAATGAATAGAAATAAATAAATATATACCAATAGACTGAGTAATACGTAAACAATCTGAGATAGATAGATAGATAGATAGATATACAGACTGACTCTTATAGATATAAAACGCTGAGATAGACAGGCAGGTTGACTAACTGAGATACTGTCATATTGTAAGAAAATGAGTATCTACCGACACTGAGTTTCGATCGTGACACTCTGGACTTATGAATATACGTTTTCCGCCAGGTGTATAAATATCGTTATCCATGCTATTGACTGCAGTGATTATTGGGTGACTATTGAGTTGAAATATCCTGTCGAATTAGTGTGAATCATTGTACGTCGATGATTTGGGTTTTGATTTAGGATTGCCGCACGTTAAGCTGAGCCGCGTTACTAACAAGGTATTCACTAAAATGGTTAATTATCTTCAGTTGACTTTTACTTCTTTGTTCTTGTTAAGTATTTATTTGCGGTTGTAATTAAATAGTTTTATTTTACATGGAAATCTTGAGTTATAATTAATTATTAACGACCGCTGTACGTTACAAAAGATACATATAAACGAACATATATATATAGATAAACATCTGGGTAGACAAAGACAAAGAGAGTGAGAGATATAGAAACAGACTGGCTGATAAACAATTTGATTAATTTTTGACAGTAAATTTCACTCTATACAAGACCCGGGGTCTGTTCAGGGTAAAGGGTTACGTTAAACGGTAGTTTTCTAGCCTTGAACGCAGTGATCGGAGAAACATCCTTTTGGAAGTCTGTTCCACAGATCAGTGGTTCGTGGCAAGAAGCTGTCCGAGTGTATCTTAATTTTCACCAATGGAATATGAAGGGAATGTGGGTGGCACAATGTATGTGGAATGGCGGGGTAGACCTAGCGGAACGAAAGAATGTGGTTCCTCCGAGCATTTTCCATAGAAGTCGCAATAGAGGAGAGAGCAGATAGATAGATAGCTAGACAGGGAAGGAACTTTCCGTCCTTTCTTTTGCTCGAATCAAAACCAAGACTTCTAGTGCCATTTTTCTAGCAGAGTCTTCTTGTCTCGTTGCAGTTGCTATGCTTAATCCGAGGTCATATCATCCACGACAGACAAGGCGAAGCTCTTCATTTCGATTTTTGCCTCAAAGTCAACTTTAGATGAAAAAGACTATCCCTTACCCAACTTTCCACGCCTCTGTGAGCATACCCGCAGTAATATCCTCGTTTCAACAAGAGAAGTGTCTAGACTTATTAAAAGCCTCCACCCCCAACTGGCCCAGATAAAATTCTAGTGATATTCCTTAAGAGTATCAACCCAAAATAAGCTCAGATTCGAACAAAGTTATTTAACCGCTGCTTGAAGGAGAAATATTTCCCAAGCATGTGCAACTTCGCAAGCGTATTCCCGATCTTCAAAAACGCGTCCAACCGATCCATCCCCTCCTAGTATAGACCCATTAATCTCCTCAGTATCATTAATAAGCTCTTTGAGACCTTAATCAACAAGAAGGTCGTTGAGCACCGGGATGGGAACAACATCTTGTGCGACGAGCAGTATCGGTTTCTATTAGCCCGATCCACTGCTGACTAACTACCTATTATACACGGAATTCGTGAGGTCCATGACGGTACACATACCGCAAGGGCCATAACATTAGATGTTCTGAAAGCCTACGACAAGGTGTGGCACAAAAGTTTACTGCACAAGCAATCTAACTAAAAAATCTCTGGAAGGATTTTCTCTATTGTAAAATTCTTCCTAACAGGTAGATCCCTGAAGGTAATTATTAACGGTCAGTCTTTCCGAGGCCCTGACGATCAACGCAGGCGTTCCCCACGAGTCACTTCTCGGATCAATACTGTTTTTAATTTACATGAATTATCTACCTAAGAATATACACCGATCATTTGTAAACGTCTATGCCGATGATACGAGGATATATGGGCGCACCTCTAAAAGTCTTGGCGATCAGAGATTGGCTGATGGCCTTTCATCTGATCTAACATTTAACATGCAAGTGGGGTAAGAAGTGGCTGGTTACATTTAATGTCTCTAAAACCAAACTGATTACATTCCATCACCACCGATCAGACCCTGAACTACCGCCAGCTACGTTGAACCGATAACCTCTTGAGGAAGCCCCGTGTCTCGAGAGGTTATTGAGCTTCAAACTCACACCCGACCTGAAGTGGAATTCGTATATACGATCCATTGCCAAAGGTGCAGGTAGAAAGATCGGCTCCCTGTACCGCTACAGTAAGTCCCTGGCTCCTCATACCATTCTCTAACTTTATCAGGCCGAAAATGGAGTACTGTGGCCATGTTTGGGCGGGGACTGTCCAGACCTCACTTTCCTGTCTTGATAAAGTTTAAAAGTGTCTCTGAGTCCTTGTTGTAGAACTACTACTTTCCAAACTCCAACCTCTCTCTCTCACAGGCGGGATATAGTGAGTCTCTCACTGGTCTACCGCTACTAGCATAGAAAGTGCTCGGGCGAACTGTATCTCCTGGGTCCACCACGTCAGACCTTCACGGCTAGGATCCTCCATGCCACTTACATAGTAGCAAACCACACACATTCCCTCCGTATTCCGTCGGCGAGAAGCAAGTCCCACCCAAACAGCTTCTTTCCGCGAACCACTGCCTTATGGAACAAACTCCCCAGAGAATGTTTCCCTCACCACTACAATCTTAACCTGTTCATGTCTAGAGTCAACCGTTATCTTCCCCTCCTATACATATAACCTACCCCTTATCGTAACCCGCTACCTCGAGTGGCCCCCGGGCCTTGTGCAGGGTGAACTTTACTGTAAAAACAAATAGTAATAAATTAGATTGCTTCTCTCGAAAATATTCTGTCCGGCAGACGCCATGTTTTATAAACCGTATATAATTTTACATTCGTTGTTTTTAGCAATATTTTAAAATTGATAGAAGATAATTTTGTCAGCTGACTTCCTAGGACAATGTTTTTCTTTCACTCATTTGACACATGTCATTTGTGTCAAAAATGTGTGATCTTTGAAAGCTTTCGAAGTGTTTGTGAAATGGCCAAAAAAGAAATATCAATAATTATGAGATGGAAATCAAGTAACAAATTCCATGACAGTGATTTTAACTTTGACTGGCCAGAGTATGTAGGGAATAAACCCATGAATACATTACTAAATGAACAAGTAAATATAATTCGGTCCTTGACAGGGACCACCTAAGCGAAAATAGAGTCCCGTACACATACTCGGGCTAAACGAAGCAAAACAAACATTGTATACTCAGTGTACAGAGGGCGATTAAAAGTGGATCTTTGTTGATAAGATATTTAATAAATAAATAAGTAAATGAATGAGCACAATAAATAAATAAAAGAATTTAGTTTGAAAAAAAATTCTTTTGACCATTGGTTTCTGTAAATGACTTTACAGATGAAACGATTTAGTGCAAAAGGCTTGAAACAATTTGCTTTTTATGCTCTTCGCTTGGGCGTGTGCCTGCCGTAAACAAACACTGACCGTTTCACAGCCTTTGATAAAATAGAAAGAAAAAAATAAAGAAAATGAAAGAACACAAGTAACAAATAAAACAAACTAGTGAAATAATTATCACCCCGATCCCCACCCCACCACGGCCACACCCAAAATATTAGCGAAAAAATTTTTTCGGATCCACCCACATTAGTTAAAGATTAGTTGTTAGTATTTCTATTTATGATTCAGTTCTGGGTGAGCGATTTTACGCCGGATGAACACATTACAATAAACAGGCTGAAAAACATTTACATGACGTAGGTGTGTATATATATATATATATATATATATATATATATATATATATATATATAGCAATAATACAATGTGGTAATCAGTATGGAATTTCCAGTGTGATATAGACTCAAGAAGAGCTCTATGTCAAAAGACAGAGCAAAATTATTATTAATTAAAGAATATCAAACGCTTAATATGCCTTAGGTAATAAGTTTTATTTCATGAGAGCTTTAAAAAAACAGCCCTCAATTTTCAAAACCTACAAACAAATGCTCTCATTAAATAAAAATTATTATCTAGAGGATTTTAAGTCTTTGATATTCTTAAAATTAATAATCACACACACACACACACATATATATATATATAAGTTGTAAATTAGCATATATATATATATATATATATATATATATATAAATTGTAAATTAACTGATTTAAAATATGGTTTTTCGTTACACAGTAATAACTATGTTTCAAAAATGGAAGCTAAAAACTTTAAATTTAATTATATAATTAAATTAAAAGCATTAGTTCCGTTTCATCTTCAAGCGCATATTGGAATGACTTATTTTTAAATTTACTGAGTTTTAAACATACATAAATTCATAATTTACTGTTTCCAAGGATATAGAGGAATCCAATCATTCAAAGAGGGGTAATAGCGTGTTCATTATTATTGTTAGTATTTGTGCATGTTTCCTGCTTTGTATCCTGTAGAGCCGGGGCCAAACTATGGTCCTTAGGCCCTATAGGAGAATTGTCATTTAATTGATAGCACTTTTTTAGTATATGGGATGTTCCTAGTAGGGCGATCTTCTGGACAGCTTGTATGTTGATGTTGCCTGGGACACTGTTTGTAAAATTGTTCGTCTCTTTTCTCACGAGTACCAGAGCCCCGACTACTATTGGTACAGTCTCAGTCTTCATTCCCTGCATCCTGTTAATCTCAATATCCTTGTATTTGGACATTTTCTGGATAATTTTCATGGAAGTGTTTCTCTAGGCTGATACTGTTATGTCAATAAGCATACAATTCCGAAATTTCTAGGATTTTATGATAATATCAGGTCTCTTGGTTTTTATTTCCCTGTCAGTTTGAATAGGCATATCCCAGAAGATAGTTAGATCGTTATTTTGGGTAACTGTGTCTGGTTGGTGCTCATAACATCTCGCAGTGGTTTCGATTTTGTGCTTCTTGCATACCTTACAGTGCATATATGTTACTATTCTGAGATAATATAGTCGACAGTTTCATCATATTTTCCGCAGATGCTGCATTTCAGGTTAGTTCTATACTTGATTATGTGACAGTGATACGATCTGGTTGCGAGGCTTTGGTTCTGAGCTGCAATAATTAGGCCTTATGTTTCAGCTTTCATCCCGGTGCTCCTCAGCCACTGTTGTGTTTTCTGTTGGTTCACATTTGCTTCTTTCGTTCTTTTTAGGTATTTTCCATGCAACGCACGGTCCTCCCAGTTTTTTGTTTTGTAATTTCATTTGGCCAAGTTACTTTGCTTACTGTTTTACTCATTGGGCGTTATTATTATTATTATTATTATTATTATTATTATTGAATAAGTGTGTAGCACGCCGAGGAAGTGACTCTGAGGAACATATATACAATGCTCGATACAATGCTCGATATACTCATCATGGCACTCAGTATAATAAGGGTATGCTAGGCACATTATTATTATTATTATTATTATTATTATTATTAATAATAATGAGTAAAATTACTGAGAGAACAGCACGCCGAAAAACTGATGCTGAGTTGCAAATAAGCAAAGTCCAATACCGCCATCATGCACAAAGTCCGGTAAGTGTATATCAGGCACATTCTTCTTCTTCTTCTTCTTCTTCTTCTTCTTCTTCTTCTTCTTCTTCTTCTTCTTCGTCGTCGTCGTCGTACTACTACTACTACTACTAATAATAATAATAATTAAGAGCTTTTCTATTTCATTTTTTTATGAATCGTAATTCTTTAGTTCTTGACTGAATATGCTCCTTGCGAGTTCTTCGGCTATAAAACACGCATGGGAATTAACGTATTGCATCATTAAATATTTCCGTTCAACAATTAGAACAAAATATTACAATAGCTATCATATTTATGAATGCTTGCCATTATTTAAAGAAGTAAATAAGTAATTTTTTTAAAGATGTCAACTTTTTAATAAAAACATTCGAAATTAATACCGTCCTTTATTTCACTGAAGCAGACGTTAAACCCATAAGAGCGTTATCGTCTCCTTTCCCTTTCTTTTTTTCTTTCTTTCTTTAACGTGGATCAAAAAACAGTGCAAGATTCGTCATCGGTATAACGATAAACTACATCCAGCAGCAAGGCCGCTGATCAGGATATTGGAGGAGGTTTTGTGGAGCGTGGAACCAGCTCCTAATTGCTGTTGTTCTCAGCTGACAAAACTCAACATTACATTTTTAAAATAAAATGACTTAACATTAGATTTTATAGTAAAATGACAACCAATGTAACAGTAAAAATATAAATAACAATAAATTTTATGATCTACAAAGTATACATCTAAAAAAACTCACCTTTACCCTGAACGTATAAAATTATATACAAAATATCTGTATTTGAAAGCATAAAATTAAGTACAAAATATTTCGATTTCGGCATTAAATAACTGATATAGGCTGACATGCCGCTAAATAAAATCAACAATACCTATTTAAAGTAAAATGACCAACAATGCATTTTATTTGCAGCTGAAGCCATGAAACTCTGTTCAAAATATGTAGATGCCGGCATTAAATAACCCATAGTGGTTGATAAGTCGAGAAAGAAAACAACCAACAGAACAAGATGAAAAATAATATAAAAGTGGTTAAGGTATAGAATAAGGAAGGATAAAAGATGGAGCCAAAGGTTTCTAGATTGGTTCTCAGTGGTTAATATATGCAGTAGGGGAAAATTAACCAAGATTGAGGAATGAAATATAAGAGTTTGCTGATGAGACATGAAAAGAATAGCACAGTCACTGTCATCATGGAATGGGTTTGAATTGTTCTTTGTCCAGAATAGGTCTTCCAATGGCGGTGGATGTATGTATTTCTCGTGTTTACATTCATTCAAGACTCTTCCATTCATCAAATTTTTAAAATGGTTAAATTCATTGAAAATCTGCCTTTTTCCCCTGCGGATACTTTTGGTTGTTAAAACACCCAAATTATATTAATATAATCAAACGCGAGACATCCTTCTGGCATTAAAGTCGGTACTTCAAGAGTCGACAATTCCCAAGAGATTAGAAAGTCAGCGAAATTGAGGCGAGTCTTGTAACATTTCCATTAGCAGCTATAATCTAATTTGTCGCCCGTCATTCCGAATACGAAACAGATAAAACAATTCCGTTGGCAGTTTCAGGAAGCATTTATACTTACTGATATGTGTATACGATTATTCAGCGACAGATTGAATTTATTTTAATTTGCACAGAAGATGCCATTCTAAAAGAATTTTCTCGTCTTCTATGTTTAGTAAAGTACTGCATGATCATTGGCTCCTGTTTGATGACAGATAAATACCCACCCCATTTGCATTAAATATTACAATTTTATAGAATTAGGACAGGTAAAAGTACTCGTAGTCTCCGACGTTTGGTTAAAAATTTACCAACCTGATACTTGTTCATGGCATATGAAATCCGTGGTGTGTATTTTTATTTCCGGGCATTATAAACATTTGACTGCAACCAGGTGTCTCAGTGCAAGGGAGATAAATTTAATATAAAAAATAGACTGACATAAACTATTTGGAATACCATATATATAGATTTATGCCATAGATTTGCATTTTCACGTAGACATTTTTTATCACTTGAGATTGATTAACAATATGTCTCTTAAAATCTTTTTTTTTAAATGTCCACTTAACAGTTGAATCAGCACATGAAGCGGGCTATGTGCGACGGACATGCTACAGAATGCGCCACTTGAAATTATAACCGGCAGTTCGTTGCAGTTTCAAAACTGGATGCAGCATGTCTCATTCCATATGTGCAGCAGAAGAAGGTCATGAAACTAAGTGCGTCACTTCCTGGAAAGTTGAGGTCCACATTAAACAAATTCAGGCCATTGGCACTCTCTTCTACTCTGATTTTCTTTCATCTCCAACCGACTCTTACAAAGCGAAACGGTGATAGGGAATGGATGATGAGAACAGGTTTTGGTCAAATTGGAAGCTTCTAGTCCTATACCTGCATGTTGGCGGCAAATGTAGTCATCAAACCCATCATCACAAAGGAAGCAATTAGCAAAGAAGAAATGAAATTCTTGGATACGAGATAAAGCCGCCGCCGGCGACGACGATTTAACCCTATACTCTTATACACCTCTTTTAATGATGGGCCACAAGTTTTCTCCTGGATTAATATCAGAAGAGCATGGAGACCATTTTATTAATTTGACATATTATAAAACTTTTGGGGGGAAGATAGGTAATCGTGATTTTTGCCTATTCTGTACAACCATCATCTTGCCAAATATCCTCTTTAGCTTAAAGGTCTTTGGTTGTGAGGATATCCGAGTGTTGTAATAAATAACGATTCGGAATGAGTAATCGGAGAGTCGAGTTCGAATTCCAGTCGGGTTCGTTACATTCAATTACGTGTCAATACCGCTGCGAATAAGATGGATTCATCTCCCCCACCCCAACTATAAGATAAATAGTAGGACTTGTATCTGGAAAAGATCATTGATTTTCACAAATAAAATTGTTGATGCAATATTCACTCGCAAAAGAAAAGAGAATTCTTCTTACAATCCGAATTATGTTTCGTTTTTAAATAACCCATAAAGGGTTGATAAGACGTAAAAAACAACAACAAATCAATCAATTAACCTTTGTTGTGACCTGGAACAATCAAAAAACGCTTTGTCCAAAAGCTTTCGATAATACTTAGCTTTGCCAACTCCCTAAAATGAAAATGCCGGACGGGGGAGGCTGGGGTTTCACAATGAGGAGACCTTATGAACAGGTTCCTAAATAGGGACCCACGAACACAGTCAGTTATGTGTCATGCGTGATACACGCTTAGGCGATCATGTATCCTTCGATACATGACTGGCGAGGCAGATTTTTTCCCGCAGTAGGTTGCCATTACTTTCTACGGTAGAGCAGTTGCCATCCAAGGCTATAGAACCCAGTCTGTCCTGCTATTTACCCATAGCTGGGGGGGTAGAAGAAGAGGATTCATACCTTTCCCCAGGGTTTTAGCACGTAAGTGAATGTGATGTAATCGACTGGAATTCGAACTCGGCTCTCTGATTCTTCAATGCGTGCCTCCACGAACACACAAAGCTGAATTAAATCAGTGTGGCATATTCGAGCAAAAGAAAATTTATCCCAAGTAAAACAATAAAAGCCACTAGGTTTCAGTAGATTATTTTGCCAGATATGCTCTTTAGCTTAAAGGTCCTTGGTTGAGAAGATATGTGGGTGTTTTAAATAGATAGCGGCTCGGAATGAGTAATCAGAGATTCGAGTTCGAATTCAAGTCGGGATCGGAACATTCATTTACGGGTAAATATCATTGCGAATATTAAACCTCATATTTTAAATATCATTGCGAATGTTAAACCTCATATTTTCACATGTTGAAATACCGATTCCCATACGATCACGAAGTCAAACAAGGCCTTGTCATTACCTAGATGGGTGACCTTTTGGGAATACCAGATGTTGTAAGTTTGGATGTGCGGGTGGTGTAATGGATGATGGCTTGGAAATTGTTAATCGGAGTTAGGTTCATTATATTCACTTACGCGCAAATACCTTTGGAAATGTATAAATCCATCTTTCGCTCCTGCTATCGGTTAATTAGTGAGACTTGCATCACTAACCTATTATTATCACCAAAAATAAAATAATAATTCTGACAATCTAAAAAAAAATAATTCTGGCTTTAAATAACCTGCAATGGGTTGATAAGCCGTAATAAATGAATGAATGAATCAAAGTATTATGACGAGAATCAAAAATATACAAACCGAATTTTACTTAAACTGGTAAAAGGCCACCATAATTGAACATGGAGCAGAAATTAAAGCAAAATGTCTGCAAGAAGACTTTCTGACCCTATAGTAGGTAGCCGCTAAAACGAAATCGGTGGCGCATTGTATTGGGCGTTTTGTCGGGCGGTGAATATTCACAGGACATTCTCACAACTACCTGACACAAAATATTTTATTTGCTACATTTCCTCCCTGGACTGAGTCATTGCGACCAGACCAATTTCTGTCTAACCAATTGTAAAACTGCTGGGATTTATGCGTTATGTCCGATCAGAGCACTGAGGTAAATACAAAGGTCCGTATTCTGAAAATCGTTCACACGACCAGACCGCTGGAGCTCCACCACACACACACACACAGAGAGAGAGAGAGAGAGAGAGAGAGAGAGAGAGAGAGAGAGAGAGAGAGAGAGAGAGAGAGAGAGAGAGAGAGAGAGTCTTTTTTTGGCTCTCGCTCCCTCTTTCACTTTTTTCAGATAGGCAGAATTAGGGCAATCGAAAAGCGAGAACCGTACTCTGAAATCGTCCACCCGATCAGGCCTCCGTGTAGCCGGAATACTGGAGCCCACTAGCACACACACACACACACACACACACACACACACACACACACACACACACACGCACACTCTCTCTCTATATATATCTATCTCTATCTCTCTCTCTCACTATATTTCTATCTTTCTCTCTCTCGCGCTCTTTCACTCTCTAAGAAGAAGAAAAAGCAGAAGTAGAAATTATTAACTAAGTGTCACCAAATCTTTCTTGTTTGTTTTTAGTTTAAAATTTCGAGGGCGTCTCAGCAATTTAATTCTGTTTCGCATACGTTGCACATGTTATTTTATTTTATTATTTGACTTTTTCTGGAGAGGCTATTAACTCTCTTCTGATTGTGAATTAGATTTAATGAATGGAGTTTTAACACAGGCAAAAGAAAATAGATTATTCAACAAATTATTTTAAGATTTCTTCTTGCTTTTAGCCTAGTGGATAAAAAACACTGGTTCTATTTGTTAAGTTCATCTATTTTCTGTAAGTACTGAGTTCAATCTCTAAGCAAACCAGATGAAACATTAGGTTTGCTTTAAGAAGGGATACACATGATAGACAATTGAAATTCCCAAGAAGGATTCTAGTCAAGGCAAATGTTTTCTATTCTACATATTATTCAAACTGGTATTTGCCGTTTCCATTACGACGTTTTAGACGATGTGTTTTTCGTTATTCGTCAAGGGTATGATGCATCCGGTGATCTTAGAATACTTTTAGTATCTGAGAAAAACTGAAGAACATATTGGCTGAAACATTGTGAACAAAGATAAAATCACTTGGTCAAATAATTCAACGAATATTGACAGTATTTCGGTTTTGTGCCGTTTGCCAATCGATGCCAAATTTAAGACCTTCTGGGAAAAGAGAAGTATTTTTAGACAAAGTTTTGTTAATCTAGATAAAAAAATAACATTAAAAAAAGAGGGTGGTGGTAAAAATATCGTAATCTTGTGCGTATAAGACGCATGTTTTTTTCCTTCAAAATCGTGTACAAAAGTATGCTGCGTCTTATACTTTAGTTTATAAGTCAATCTCATTTTTCCAAAACTCAACGATGAGAAGGAACTTCCACTCTCAGATATCAGATACCCATGTGCACAGAAAAAAACTTACCTGGATTCCTCACAAACAATTCTTCTCAGGACTACACATATAATTTCGAAAGAAATACTTCAGATTGTCTCAAAAAAACATTTAAACAAGTTAATATTTATTTAATACGATTTCGATTGGTTTTCTCAATATATATTGGAGATTTAGCGGTGTTAAACCTCAAATTATTATAATTTGTTCGTAATGCTTACGAAAAAATGACCAATTTTTCCCATTGTTTCTCTTCCTTTTACACAAGTTTTGGTTATTTTCTTCGCTTTAAAGTCAGGTGCGTTTTATACATGAAAAGAAGCATTTTTCGCTGATATTTTTTGTGTTTTATATTAGGTTGGTGCAAAAATAATGTCGTTGTTTGACGTTCAACTTTATGTGAGAAAACGACATTATCAATCTAATACTTTCTAGCGAGTTTTACAAAAAAAACATTACGATACCGATATAGATAGTTTAGGTGAGTATTGCAGCTAAAAAAAGTAATACTCTATTTAAGACAGAATATACAGAGTCAACATACCAAGTTTAACTACATCGGATATCAAGAGGAAAAATATTAAGTGTAGCAATTTCAAGGTTACCACTGTTTCACCTTGCCCAGCAGCATCTTAAAATCGCTTTCAATTTAATTTGAAGAAGGATGGAATTGATTTGATATTACCACTGATGAGTGCTAGCTAGAAGAGTAGGATCACCTATACCTTGGTATTTCAGATTGTTTGTATGTGACGAATAGACCCACAGCTACATCTCATACGGCGTTGCTGCTGTGGTTCCCGTAGCAATTAAGTTTTTACGAGTGGTAATCTTAGTCTTACAACTACTCGATTTTGAATTCAGAGTTGTACTTCTCCTAGATTGGTTGCCAACCAAGAGTAGAGAACCCAGTATCTTTATTAATTAATTAATTTAGTAAATGGCGGGAACTGAAATTGGTTGATTCAGTTGTCGCTTATGAAACGCACTAATGGAAAACTTTTCAGGGTCTTAGATAATGGAATGATATCATATGTACGTATGTTACTCCTATAGACTCCCTTGTTGAGTATAGCGCCACAAACGAGCCATGCTAGGCATTAGTGCATGGATATTTACGGGGAGGAAGTTTCTAGCTTCATAACTACCCGGTTTTTAGTTCAGAATTGTCCTCTTAGACTGGTTGCCAAGGTATGTCGTGCCGTTAGCCCCTATCCGACGAGAATAGAGATGGATTTATAACTTTCATAGTGTATTAGTGCGAAAGAGAAAGTAACGACCTCGGCTGGGATTTGAACTCGGTATGTCAATCCCATTTTCCGCGCCAATAAGTTACGGTATGCGCACATCCTTATTCTTTCTGATCATCCTCTAGAAAGATTTATTTATTTCTATTTATTTATACATGGGAATAGCTCGAAGCTGATTTTATTATTAGGTTGGTGCAAGAATAATGATGGTTTTTGACGTTAAAAAATACGTCAAAAACCGTCATTATTTTTGCACCAACCTAATAGTTGGTAAAGGAAATATCGCTAATGGCTGAAGAGGATAATTCTTGTGGTTCTGACAACAAAATAAAAAATGAGATTAAGCAAAATTAAGCTTGTTCAAAGTTTTGTGACTTTCTCTTTTGATTTTTAAATGGTGAAACGAGATTTTCAGTCTTGGATATTTCATGTGTTTTATTCATTAAACTTACCATGTTGCGTAAGCAAGACAATTTATAATTTTAGCCAAACAGCGAGATGGAGTAATCATAACAGTACGGGGGTAATATCAAAATAAATTCAAGCTATTCCGGGTGCAACAGACACACACACACATACACACATACACACACACACACACACATATTTATATATATATGTCATTTTTAATCTTTGTTTAAACGTTATTTTTCACGGATACTCATATTCGAGTAGATGGTCTGTTTTTGAATTAAACAATATTTTTATTCACATCTACAGGTCTGAATATTCGAGAAATCTTGTAAGAAAAATATGCGTCCTCCCGCAGGATAAGAACCTGCATCGCCTATAGGGAACCGTCATTGGATCTGACGTGCCTAACCGCTCGGCTACGTAGAGCGTAAAGCCTTTTGAATTCTTTTGAATTTTCGATTCTCGAAAGATCCATACATACTTTGTAAACAACATAAACGAAGACAATTTATTTTTAGAAAATGGGTTCAATCCAACATATTGTTATGTTTAAACGTTATTTTTTAATGGATACTCATATTCGAGTGGAAGTTCTGTTTTTAATTAAACAGTATTTTTTTATCCAACTACATCTGCCGGCCTAAATACACACACACACACACACACACACACATATATATATATATATATATATATAGATAGATAGATATGAATATAGGTTAAAGATCAAATATGAATCGGAATAGGTAACTATACTCGTTTCGAAAAACCCTCAAATTTTTGATTTGCCAATAATCAAATCAATCTGGGGGAGGGAAAGGTTTTTAAAAAAAGAAAGAGCTACAAACATGAAAGTGTGTCGAAAAAAATCGCACAGATACAGGTTCAAAGCCCAAAGAAAAAAAACCGATACGACTAAACAACAAAAGAGCTCAATACAACCGGAGAGCAGACCATCTACATATATTCCGTTTATACGTTATTTTATACATATAATTTATTTCAGTAAATGCTCTATTTTTTTTAATTAAACAGTTTTAATTATATTTACCAACTTGGATGTTCGAGAAATTTCGTAGAAAATACATGCTTCTCCGGTAGGAATCGAACCTGTAACCCTTAATAGAAACCATCATTTGATCTGCTGTGCTGTTAACCACTCAGCCTCAAAGAAGCCACTGGTGAGCAAAGTCCGAATTACTGTTTATAAACATACACCTTCGACGATTTGTCACGATCGATCATATCTGCTCACTAAATATATCTTAACGTAAATAATGACGACATATTATGAAATGGATTAAGTCCGACAATTATTTGAAGATGTTTTCTTATTTTAATATATTTTCCTTTATGGCTGAATCGTTTACAGAATATCAGATTAACTGATGATTCCTATTTAGGGTTACAGGTTCGATTCCTGTCGGAGAAGCACATATTTTTACGAAATTTCTCGAACATCTAGGATGAGACAGGAAGATTTCTTTGTTAATGAAGAAAAGAGTACTGAGCTGTTACATGATATCTGTCCTTCTTTACGGCAGCGAATGTTGGACGATTTCCTCAAAGATGAAGAAGAGACTCGAGGCGACGGAGATGTGGTTCTACAGAAGGACGCTAAGGATATCATGGGCCGAGCATGTGAGCAACGATGAGGTTTTAGAGAGGATGCAAACAAGAAGGCTTATACAGTGTAACCCGGATATAAGAGAGTTGTCTGGACCAGAGAAAAAGTCTCTTATATCCGTGTTTCTCTTATATCCGGGTTTGGTCTATTTTGTTTAGGTAAGTATGGCTCTAATTTGGGACCAGTAAAAATCTCTCTTATATCCGGGTCTCTTATATCCGGGTTACACGGGACTTAACATCAGGAAGACGCAGCTGAACTTTCTGGGACACGTAAAGAGAAAGGAGAATCTGATACTTACAGGTCGAATAGAAGGAAAAAGAGACAACGCCTGGTGAGCTTAAGCAAGTGGATAACATAATGTGGTCTGCGGAAGATGGCAGATGGACGAAACTTATTGGGAAAAACAAGAGATAGAGGGAAGTGGAGAGCCATGATCGCCTACATCCTGAAAGGCACGGCACATGATATAGTTTTAATATGTTATATTTATAGATAAAATTACTCAATATCAGAAACGGAGCGTATGTAAATATAAGTGGATACTATGGTCAATACCAAGCGGCAACAGTCTGTTTCATACTTGAAGCATCTTGATGTTGACCTCCTCGTACACTTATATATATATATATATATATATATATATATATATATATATATCATAACGTTTGAAGTAATATATATATATATATATATATATATATATATATATATATATATATAATAACGTTTGAAGTAATACATATATATATATATGTATATATATAATAACGTTTTAAGTAATATATATATATAATAACGTTTGAAGTAATATATATATATACATATATATATATATATATATAATAACGTTTGAAGTAATATATATATATATATATATATATATATATATATATATATATAAGGCGTATCAAAATTGCATTTACAAACATTAGGGTCGCGTTCCTCATACCCAAACAAGGACAAAAATCCATATAAACATCTGTCGTTTTTGAGTTATTAAGTTTACAGTTTACGTTAGACGCTGTTAAATGTACAATCCAAGATACAGTCCAAAAATACTTACCACGGATCCTGTCTCAGGAACGCGACGATAAACAGCAGCAAAGGTTGGATGATTCTGCTGCCTTCGTTTTGAAATCCAAAAATACTTTTACAAACTTTGGGGGGGGCGTGTTTCTTACACCAAGCCAATGTAAAATGTCCATATAAACATATGTCGAAAGGGGGATTGTTGTACAGTAACTTTAACCAATATTCAAATTGTCCTCCGCTCCCTTCTACTCATACATGCACCCGTCGGATCATTGATTGGAGGACCATTTCAAATACTCCCAAACATTGTCGAATGGTTTTGCAGTCCCCCATGACACGTTGATGAAGCTTCTCTGCATTATTAATGTCTGCTGCATAAACCAAATGTTTAGGTGTTTTAGGATTGATATCGGAAGAACGTGCAGGCCATAGAACTGGTACTTCCTTACCTATTCATCTTTCATGGTAAATATTTGCCAGTGCATGGCGAACAATGTGACTAAAATGTGCTGGATCCCCCATCATGCATAAACAACATGCGTCTTCGTATTATCAGGGGTACATCCTCTAGCAGGTTTGGATGTGCCGAAATAAAGTCCCTGTAGACAGCTCCTGTAAGACGTGCTGGGAGAATATATGGACCTACCACAGAGTTACCTACTATTCTAGCCCACACATTAAACTGGTGCTGGTGTCTAGCCTGTATTGTATCATGGGGAATCCGGACCGTTTACAAATGTTGATTGTGTAAATTTGTTATTCCATCTCTTCCAAATGTTGCCTCATCCATAAACAAGACTGAAGAAATAAACAACGGATCGGCAGTTTGTGCAAGAAACCATCGGCAAATGTTCTCCTGTGGTGATTGATCAGAGGGGGAAAGACCCAGCACACGTTGCAAATGATACGGATACAGGAACTGGTCTTGAAGTACCCTCTATGGGGTACTATGAGATGTACAACATGCTAACCTAGTCTACATGGCAGCACAGCGCCATCCACCGTAATCTTGCTTTAAACATAAGAACTCAAAAAGGAAGGATTTGCGGAAACATATTTATATGAACTTTTGTCATTGTTTTGTTGTCAGGAACCATCCCCCAATGTTTGTAAAAGTATTTTTGATACACCTTGTCCATATATATTACTATATACATTGTCCATATATATTACTATATACATTACAAAATGTGTATGTGTGTACTTAAATTTTTTAACATTCTCATTATTCATGGTGGAAAAGTGCACAA
>OZ010585.1:45987802-46015302 GCA_963932145.1 Acanthosepion lycidas
TGTATTGTGTTTTTGTGTATGTGTGTGTTAGGAAGAATCATTTAAGTAAGATTTATTTAAGACTAATCAGAAAGATTCTTATTTATATTAAATTAAAATATCAACATATATATATATATATATATATATATATATATATATGTGTGTGTGCGTGTATGTGTGTGCGTGTGTTTCTGTGTGTACCGAAGAATAAGCTTGGGGTTGGTACACATGGAATAAAATTCCGATAACCAAAAACACTATTCTTAAAAGAGTGCTCAATACCGAGTAGAGCAAATAATATTTATTCAAAATGTTAACATATGCATGTTATAACATCACTACAAAAATATGCAATTTTGTTTCAATACCACTGATGTCTTATCAAGTGATGATGATGACAGCAAAATAAATGGCTTTAAGAGTTCAAAAAACAACTAAAACCCCCTCAGTAGGGGAAACATTATTACATAACCAATAATGACCAACCAGAATACATGTTGTGGTAATACAAAATAAGGTGGCAATATACCCTATGTACAATCTATTAGTGCATTTAAGTTAAAATTAGATCAAATTAGAAATCAATATAACAAATAAAATTTTAATTTTACTGTTAAATTTAAAATTAAAATACAAAAAATGCCAATTTCTAATTCTAAATTTAACCGAGTATCAAGTTCAATATTATTACAAAATTATTCAGAAATGAAACTAGGAGAAAAAAAATTTTTTTATTGTCCTTAGCAAGTGCCAGTTTATGTTCGACACCTCATCCTTGATTTGCTAATGATGCAGACTTTGTAGCGCACCCGGAGGAAAATTTGCAACTCATGACGAATCACTTCTCTTTAGCTTGTGATGCTTTGGGACCGAAGAAGACAAAATCTATTTTGACTCTTCCACCTGGTGTACCCCACAAAGAACCAAAATTACTTTTGAAAAATATCAGGTAGTGTGGTTGATACTTTCCCTTATCTTGAAAGTACTATATCAAAAGACGGTGCCCTGAATGCTTAAATTGTTTTCACGCATTTAGAAGGCATGTGTTGCATTTGATAATTTACAAAGTAGACTTTGGTCAGATAGGGTCATTACCATCAAGACTAAAGTAAGTGCGTATACAGCCTGCATTGATCTGAAAATGGACAATATTCCGGAAGTATATAAAATAGTATGAAAGACATCCTTAACATCAAATGACAGCTTTTGATTCCAAACACTTTTGTTCTACAAAGATCTGAATGCAACAGACTTGAAACAATAATAATCTCCAACCAAATCCAATGGACAGGACACGTTGTGAGAATTGTGGGGATAACAGAATTCCCAGACAACTTTCCTACGAGGAACTGAAGACAGGAAGGCGCCCGCGAACACAAGCCTAGGGAAAGGTGATCTGTAGGATAATCTGAATGGGTGGCACATAGATGTGTAACAGTGGAGAGAACCGGCTTTAAAGCGTACAGAGTGGAGGCAGTTTATAAGGGAAGGATGTAACACCTGTGGGGATGAATGTCTCAGGCGTGCTTAGATCATGCGTGATTTCCAAAGAGCCACTCATTTTGGTTTGCGAACTAATAAGCAGTCTTGTAAATGCAGCGTAGGTTAGCGCATGCTGTCGTTGAGGACAGGTAATGTAAACTATCTGAAAGGTCATCACAGCAACCAGAAGCAAGCCAATTAGGCAAACCTGCCTTATCGTCCTGTCGACAATACCTGCGTTGTTTGCAACAGGGTTTGCAGATCATAATCTGGTCTGTGGAAGCACATGGTGATAAACAAGAGTTGTAAAGCATTCAGATCGAATCATCTTAATCAATTATACAGTAGTAATAACAAAAAGATAACATTTATTAAGAGCTAAAAAGGACAGAAATTTATGGAGAGCCCTTGATCACCAACGCCCTGAAGGGACACGGTAAATAATAGTAGAAGATTTCCTTATTTCTCTTATCTTAATTTTATTCGTGATACACGAATTTTATTACTATTAGTCGTATCATCTGGATTTTCTTTCTTTTTTTTTTCTTTAATAAAGTAGGTATTGTCACCGATTACTCATTTGATAATAGCGTTTTTAATTCATTTTAATTTCTCTTGCCGCCAGAATAATTCTTTAGTTTAGTTCAACGCTTTTGAATAATCACATTAAAAGGAAGTTCACAGTCGCGATGAAAAGCAGCTGATAATAATAATTAAGTAGTTAAAAAATAATACTACTGCTGCTACTTCATGTGGAATATGCTATGTTTAATTAATCAGGACAGATGAGAAATGATGAAGAAGGCTTCAATAAAAAAGCTATATAAATAAGATGAAATTAATACGAGTTAAAAATGAATAAGTGACAATGCGTCATCCAAGAAATTTGACTACTATTAATACTACTATTAATTAAACATCTTTAACTAAGTAGGACAGACGAAAGATAAAACAAATAAGCCACGAATAAAAAAAAAGAGAAATAAGATGAAAGTAAAGTAGGTACCCTCACTAATACGTAAGGTTTAAAATGAATTTTTAAAAATGAAAAAGCTTTTCTGAAGCTTTCATTTTAGCTTTAATTGAAAGCTAAAAGATTTAAATTTACTATTCCCAATAAGCAAAAACCTCTCTGGTGTATTTCAAACAGAAATTATATTGATCGGGATCGAATTTTTCACTAAAATCGATGAAAACGGCCATGTTGACTGATTTGTAAACAAATGTTAATTCTCGGTTTTAAAAATCCTGCAAAAATAAAATATATACTTCTGAAAGGTTATTTGAGAAAAATTAGCAAATTTAAAGTTAACTTAATCTGATTTGAAACAAATATTACTTACTTATAGCATAAAACGCCGTATACAAACATTTCTTAACTACGGGGTCTTGCTTTTCTCACGTGTTAATCGATTTATTTACATCGGATTGAGAGCCGAACGTGTTCATAGTTAAGTATAGTGAAGAAGACAATATTTTTTTCGTCTTAACACACGTGACCTTTAAATGTCAGGTTTATTGATTTGTACATCCATACTTCAGAAATTTTGCACTTAATCGCATATACAAAAAACAAATCGAAATTCTTTTAAAAATAATCGCGGTCATCAGATTGTAATGAGCTTTACAATATATTATTAGTAAATATAGTTTTAGTTAATAACAATATTTCCTAAGAATTATCTCGTTGAAAATTAATTTTTAAAGATTTAAAACCTTTATAAATTATTCAATTTAAAATTGTAATAAAATAAAGACAAATCTTCTAAAATTTAATTTTTCGTTGAATTTTTTTCTTCAAACAATAATGCCTTTAATATACATTATTCATGAAAGCAATTAAAAGTTGCTCTAATTAAATAATGTCTTAGTTTTATTGCGCTTTTTATTTTTCGACTCAGAAAAGATTTTCGGTAAGACCGGATCCTATTTTGCAAAAAAAGAAAAAAATTGGTCATTTAAATTTTTCAAAGAATTCTGCTTTTAACTAATATAGTCACTAAAAATTATCGCGTTAAAATTTACAAATTTTCATAAAAGGGGATGAAACATATGTAAAAAAAAATTTTTACCATGATTTTCTAAAAAAATAATTTCAAAATAATTTCATTCATTTGTGAATAATCCCTGGAAATTTTATTATATTGTTTGATTTTTGTAAGAATTTCCAAATTAATATCTGGTACTGAAGAAAAGAACAAAATTTGCTATGCTAAAGTAAGTACAACCGCTGACGCAAGAAAAACAAGATTTTTTTAATCAAAATTTCAAATGTTCTAAAAATGAGTAAAAACTTTAATTAAATAATCAAAACATACTTTAACCATTCATCTTTATAATAACATAACGATTTTGACGATAAAACTATGATTTCATTACGTTTGGAGCATGGTTTCATCACAGTATGCTGATTTTTTTAGCTTTTTCGTGGAGGTACCTAAAGTAAAACGAGTTAAAAATCAAATTAATAATTGGAATGATTCATCTAAGAAATGGGAATACTATTATAACTAATACGACTAGCGTAATAAAAGGTTAACAAAAAGAAGATGAAAGAAATACAAATAAAATATTAACGAAACTCCTCACTTAACGACCGAGTTTACGTTCTAACGATTTAAACGTTAAGTGAGAAATTGCACCTGACCGCTATTTGTGACATTTGATGCGTGTAATGGGTTTGTGTCAACCACATTCTGATAGCTTTAATATCACTTCTGCGGCATTTGAAACATTTCTAATTTATTTCTAAACTAGAAGGAATAGTGAAAATTTCAGTTTTCGTAATTGAATATCCTGACGAATCTTAATTATTCAGTTAATGATTGAATAAGCTCATGGCGAGTTCTACAGCAATAAAATATCCGTAGAAATTCACCTATCGCATCGTTAAATATTTGAGCTTAACAATTTCAACAAAATATTGCAATACCAATCAGAAATATGAACGCTGGGCCTTATTTTAAGAAGTGGGTACAACTTTTTCCATTTTAACCGAAACACCTGTTAAACCCTTCTATCTCCCCTTCCTTCTCTCTCTCATTCATTTTCTCACTGACACTAAGTAGCTTCCTCCCTCCCCACGCATTCAAAACAGAATAGTCCATTATTTACGAGGTATTGAAAGGAAAAGTTAAAGATCCTTTCTTTCTTTCACTGATTCCAAGTAGTGTCTTTTTCCCTCTTTCCACGCGGTCAAAATGGAATAGTCCATTATTTACGAGGTATTGAAAGGAAAAGTTAAAAATTCTTTCTTTCTTTCTTTCTTTCTTTCTTTCTTTCTTTCCGAGTAGTGTCTTTTCCCCTCTTTCCACGCGATCAAAACGGAATAGTCCATTATTTATAAGGTATAACGGCAGTAACAGTCGTACAAACTAACGAAGCACAATTATAATAGAATGATAAAAACTTTTTATATATCAACCGTTTGCTTGGTGGCCATCAGTCTCTGAGTTCTCTCATTCTTCTGTCTCCATCAATTGATACGAACAAGTAAAGATATACTGAGATGAACAATTCTGAGATAGAATTAAAGAGTGAAATAGATAGATATACAGCTAGATAGAAAGAAAAAAGAAAGAAACAGATTGGAATAAACAGACATAGAAATAGGTATGAACTGACAGTGATAGATGGATATTGCTCTATATCCGGACATAAAACTTCCACTCATGCATGTGCTTTTAAACGCAAGTCGTCTGAATGGCCTATTTCGTATGCATTTATGACTGGATTGCAGAATTTCTTCGGGCAGTTAGCATAGAATTTCTAGACCAAGTCAGTGTATGTGGTATGGTGGATCCTAGCTGTGAAGGTCTGGATGGTGGAACCAGGGAATATACAGTGGGGGGAAACAAATATTCGTACACATACAATTTTTTAATTTATTTTAATTCCAACTAATAAATAAACATACTTTTCATATAATTAACTGTAGACAAATGCATAATAACTAAATATGCATAGAAAACAGAAAATTGATTTAATAAAAATAAATCCCATTTATCCATTTTAATGGGTGAAAATTTCAGATTTTAAAATATTTAAATTGCTTTAATTATTCAAGTGGAATATTCTAGAAGGTTCCAATAATGCTAGTGGTAGTTATTTTTAGCCTAAACAATACAAACAGAACATTTTTTTATTGGTATTCGTGCAAGAAGGTTGTCATCATCGCAAGAGTTAAAGAAATGACAAATTCTCAAAAAAGAACTGATTGTTAAGCTTTGGAAAGAAAATAAAAGTCACAGGAAAATCTAAGACAACCTGAATATTCAATTTCAAGATCTTCGAGGAAATTAATGCCTCAATTAAAACAAAATCCAATTTTTACTCGTAAAGAGTTGCAGGATGATTTACTTTCATCAGAAATCTGTGTCACTAAACGGACAATAATCAATGAAATTCATAGGAATGAATCGAAAGTCACGCTCCTCTCGGGAAGCTCTTTTAAAAAAGACAGAGTTGCCAGGTTGAAATTTGTTTGTGAACATAAGGATAAGGAAAATCGTATTGAGAAAGAGTATTATAGAGAGATAAAACCAGAATTGAGTTATTTGGACGTAATTCTAGAAATGAGGAAAGATGGCGATGCCTTCAAACAAATGAACACAGTTCCAACAGTTAAATTTGGTGGTGGCAGTATCATGGTTTGGGGATATTTTTCTGTAAAAGGTACTGGCAGCAGATCAGTAATAGATGGTAGAACGAATGCCGCAGCATATCAAAATATTTTGGAAGCAAATTTAATGATTCCGGTTGGAAAACTTGAAATTTATCCTGATTGGATCTTCCAACAAGATAATGATCCTAAGAATACTGCAAAATCTACGAAGGAATAACTTACTGGAAATAATGTAAATATGCTGAAATGGCCAAGTCAGTCCCCAGATTTAATCCCAATCGAGAATCTGCGGCGTTATTTGAAAATTCAAATCCAATCGAGAGCTCTAACAAACATCCGGGATTTGAAGGACAGATGCGACGAAGAATGGAACAAAATACAAACTAAAATTTGCAAATCATTAATTGAGAACTACAAGAATAGGTTGGTTACTGTAGAAGTGAAAAATGGCTATTCCACAAAGTATTAAATAGAGATTGTGTCCATTTTTCTATTGTACGAATACTTTTTTCATCCATTAAAATGAATAAATGGGGTTTATTTCTATTAAATCAAAATTTTTTCTGTTTTCTATGCATATTTAGTTATACATCTGTGTACAGTTAATTATATGAAAATTATGTTTATTCATTAGATGGAACTACAATAAATCAAAAATATGTATGTGTACGAATATTTGTTTCCTCCCACTGTATAGTTCGCCAGAACTTTTGCTATGAACAAAGCGATTGAATAGCTAGAGGCTAGCAGCGTTTAGACTATGGAATAGGCGTTGAAGCATGAAAAACAATTTATTATCCGATGGACCACGTAAACGCTTCTGAGTAGGGTGGAACGCAGTCTTCTAATTTCATTTCGCTTCATTTTACCGAAAAAAACTCAACTGTACACAAGTACACAAACACTCACACGCATCTATCTATGCATTCAGTTCATTATCTATCTATCCATCTTACTGATACAATACTGCGTGTTAATCTAATTTGGATCCATACCAAAATTTATAAATACTCATACTCATTAAGCTAAGTAGCGAATTCAATCCTCATTGATGTGCCTTAGATTCATCGTTGCGTCACATCTAATGGTGTAAAATAAGCATGTGCTTGTCACAACAAATATTTAGTTTTCAACATAATCTCTTTCTTTCTCAATTCAACGAATACATGATTCGTAGGTTTCTGTGCGTTAAGCCCAGTATAGTCCGGTACAAGCGGATACCGAATGAAGATTAAGCCTATAAATTTGAAACTTGTTCTATATAAGGCACTTTATGTGCGTATATGTACATGTGCGTCTCTCTTCCTCTCTCTGTCTGCATGTGTGTGTGTGTGAAGAATGTGACGGAGACAGAATCAAGGATTAAACAAGATTACCTTCTCATCGCTTAAATCTTCCTTCATCACTTGCTCAAGAACGTTTTAAAATAGAGTTTTTTTTTCTTTTATTCTTTCTACAATTATTTTTGACACTTTTCGATAACAAATTGTCTTATGGCCGGAAAAACAAGGGCCTTGTCTGATGAATGAGATTATGATAGGACAAATATTCACGTGGCACCAATAATCTAAAGCGTTGCGAGGTTAATTTGAGAAGATACCCCACAAAGAAGATATCCATTTTTTAAAAGTAAAACCTAGGCAGCCAAAAATTGTCAGATAAAAAAAAAAAAAAAACAAAAAAACAAAAACAAACTCAAGACGAATTAATAATAATTTTTTTAAATCCGGTTCACCCGAAGCAAGACAGTAAAGCCACTGAGATGCAAGTGGGTGTGGAAGAGTTAAAAACAGGAACATTGCTATAGAGCGTAAATAGAGGAAGAGTAATCAGGAGGATAGCAAAGATCGATTGGCAGTGTATTTAAATTTTTCCAGATTAAAGTTGGCCGGAAAGCATGGAGCCGGAAGGATGTTCTACAAGCGAGGAGTGTTAGAAAAGAAACTGTTAGCATAGAATCTACGTTTATATCTCGCCAGCTTAACTGTAAATTGCTGAGAACCTCGCCGTCAGTCTAGTATAGCGCCTAAATTCTTCGTAAATTTGTGATGACTAATATTTAAACTGATCTCTTGTCATGAACAAAATGTTTGCCAGCACCTTCCGTACATTTTATAAATTATTGTCTCTCTTAAATATCACAAAAATGGATTTTTAGCCTTTTCGTACAAGTAACGTATGTTTAGCTCTGGCTTGTGTAAAGAATTGTTCGGACGTATATATTTTAATTTTAATCGAGTTCACCCCAAGCAAGACAGTAAAGCCACTGGGATGTAAGTGGGTGTGGAAGAGGTAGAAACAGGAACATTACTAATAGCGAGAACAGAGGAAGTGTAATCAGGAGAACAGAAGATAGCGATTGATATTGCATTTAAATTTTTGCTGATTAAAGTTGATTGGAAAGCATGAAGCCGGAAGGGAGTTCCACAATTGAGAAATGTGAGAAAAAAAAATCTGTTAGGATCTAGTCAACCCAACTTTCAATTGGTGAAACCACGTCGCCAGTCTAGTATTGCGCGTAAATTCGAAGAATCTAGGCATAACGATGACCTCATCCGAACTATTACCATGAACGTATTTATAGGAAACGTAAAGGGAGGCAACCTTACGGCGATGGGAAAGTGAGTGAAGCCAAGACGCCAGATCGGGATCAATAATATTGCTGATTCTTTTTTTTATTTTTTTTATTTTATGAAGGAGCCCTAGATAGATAGCAAAAGTACCGGACCATATGTGGCAGCAATATTCTAAGCATGGACGAATGGTAGACTTATAGATATGTAAGATAGTTTCTGGAGAGAACAACCGTCAAGTATGACATATAATGCTTACCCGTTATTTAGTTTTAATTTACCATTTTTTTTTGCTAGATGCTGTGTGAAGAGACGAATCTCTATTGGAAATATCTTTAATAACAGGAACCAAATCTCTCAAAAGTTTTGAAATGAAATATTTTCATTATTCCACGAGATTATCGGACCACTATCATCTTCTTGACTCCAAATTATTTTCTCAAGTTTTCTGAGGAAAAATGGCTTGGACACATTAAAGACAAGGGAATTTTAATTAAAGTATCTACCAAGCTGTTGTAAATGGATGGCCGAACAATAAACCGGGATTGATAGTAGTGATCAAAGGTGTGTGTGTGTGTTGGGGGGAGACTGGCTTGAAATTTCCAGTACCTAAAAAAAAACTAAAAAAAAAACAAGCATTATTTCATCGTCATCAATGAGACGCGGAGTTTTTTTTTCCATTCAGGATGAACGACTGCTCTCCCGATGCTCCCTGCATCGAATTGGGATTCAATATCATTCCAGACGTCAAATGGAACTCATATATGTGATCCGTTGTCGTAGTGCTGGTTCACCGTATCAATCCAGAAAGTGCATGACACCATTTGACATGATCTATCTTTACAAGAATCAGATTTGACCCAGACAGAAGTATTTTTGCCATATCTGGGTTGGAGCTTCCCAATCCCCACTTTGTAGCATTGCGAAAATCCCAAGACGCTTCCTTAAAACTTCCTCGTCGCTCACATACAACCTTCAGCCTCATTCTTTGGAGTCACATCTCTCTCTGATGACGCAGTCATTTACTCTTGTCTTGATGGTAAATCTGATTGGCAGATTGGCAGCTGATCTCAAAGATTGATTGGTTGATTTAGTTTAGTGGCATAACAACTTCTATGGATTATTTAATACCGAAGTCTAAAATATTTTGAACACAATTTTATGGTTTCAACTAAATATATTTTGCACGCAATTGTATGCCTTCAGCTACTGATAAAATTCATTGGTCATTTTGCTATAAATTATTATTGTTGATAATTCTACTATAAAATGTATTTCTTTGATTTTTTTAAATTCTACTATAAAATGTATTTGCTTTAAAAATACATTGCTGGTATTTTTACTATAAAAATCTACTTTAATATTTTCATAGTGTTTCGTTTTTCACTATTTGCCCATAGCTGGGACCGTAACAGATGCTACTACCCCGAGTCAGGGGGAACCTGGGAACAATAGCAATTAAGAGGTGGTTCAACGCTACTCAACACCTCCAATTCCCCAATCAGCGGCTTTATTGCCAGACGTAGTTTATCGTATCTCAAAAATGACCTTCTTTCTGATGTTAACTGGAGCATGAGAATGGTATGTTGATGCCTCCAAAACGAAACTGAACTCTATTGATCGTCTGAGAGACTCCTTTCTGGGTTCTATCAGCATGGCTAATGCAAACTTCCAAGAGTGTGATTTGTTGCGCCTTCTCAGGTTGTCGTTTCCTCTGACATGGAGTGGAAATATTATATCGAATAAATTGCTAGATATGCTGCTCGGAAAGTTGGTTCTCTGTGTCATGTTAGACAATTTTCTCACTCGAATCTATCTCACATATTTACAAGTCTACCATTCGTCTATGCTTAGAATATTGCTGCTACATATGGTATAGTGCTCCTGCTATATATTTAGAGAACCTTGATAAAATCCAAAGAAGAACCTGCAATGTCATTAGTCCTGACCTGGCATCTCGGTTTCAGTCACTTTCCCACGGGCGTAATGTAACTTTCCTCTGCCTTTTTAATAAATACTTTCATGGTAATTGTTCTGATAAACTCTTCTCTGTGGTATTTGGACTCTAAGAATTTAAGCGCAGTACTAGATTGGCGGCAAGATCTCATCATCTTACAAGCGAAATGGCTAGATGTAACCGTAAGTCATATACCAGCAATTTCTTCGATCGTACTTCTCGCTTGTGGAACTCTCTTCCGACTACTTGCTTTCCAGTCAAGTTTGATCTTTAAAAATATAAATACAATATCAATTGCTATCCTCTGTCTACCGTATTCCTCTTCTGTTATTGTTTTCGAGCCTTAATAAAGTTTTTTTATATTCTTTCACACTCGATAACCCTCTGCTGTTAGTGGTTCTTCAGTGGGATCCACAAGTTTTCCGTCGAATTAAGCTCAGGCGAAAAAGGCAACTTCTTCATCAAACAAATGTCATTCAAACACATATTATTCGATATTCATGAGTTTTCTTCGCCTAATTGTCTCACGTAAAAATATATTTTTTCTGAAAGGGTTTGGCTTCTTGAGGCATAGCTCCAGACCTGTTTTTAAAAATCTAAACACCTTCTGGAACTTGAAGTGGGCACACCAGTTTATCAGTTATAATCCTGACATAAATATTAATTGCTGCTGTTCCCAGGTCTACCATCGCCCGGGTTGGTAGCACCTGTTACAGACCCTACTAGAAGCAAATATTTAACCCCCAAACTTGGGTTAAACACGATGAAAGTAAAAACACTTTTATAGTAAAATTATCAGCAATGAATTCTCACAGTAAAAAAATTACCAGCAATAGATTTTTTGTAAAAATAAAGAAATAAAATAAAATAAAAATTGGCAGCAATACATATCTGTAAGGAAAAATATTACCATTAATATATTTTTGTAAAAGAAATTACTAATGGTCGCAAGAAAATTAAATTTAGGCATTAAATGACCCATAAGGATTTGGATATGCCGCTTAACAAATAGACACGAAACACCTGACATAAAACATCACACGGCCTCCACTTTGCCGACGTCTTAACCTTTGAGGGCGGTTCCCGCTAGTCGTCACACATTCTTTGCTTCAACTCTCTGGCGAATTGAAGCTAATGCAGCATTTATGAGTTTATGATGAAAGGATGATATTTATTCATCTGTGTTCTACTTCTCGATACATTCGATTTTCCATGTCAACATTTTGTCTCACACATTTAACAATTTCCTTTAAGATATAGCTTTGTGTGTTTTTCGACATTTCCTTCTTGTCCAATATCTAACATTTTTTTTTTAATTATTTATAACTTATCGCGTTGTACAGGACACAATTCGGTCATAACCTGCATTGTAATCATTCGGGGTCTTGTGCGAACTTTGCAGTTCGCAATTTCCAGCATTATTTTACCGTTTACAAATTCGGAAGTTATAAAACATTTCTCCATTTTCTCCATTTTAAAGCTTCAAATGTGTAATGTGGTTATTAATTTTTCATTTTGAAATTCAGCACTTTTCATACAAATAACTGCTGTTAACAACTGCGCGAGAACCATCTTGCTTTTATCTTAACCACGCATATAGAGGGTACCATCATTCTCAAATAAAACAATATTCTGAAATGTATATCTTTTATATATCGATAAAACAAGACGTGAATAATAATTAGAGATGCAGTATATATATATATATATATATATATATATATATATATATATATACCTTGGGTTTTACGCTTTTGCGATCCTATGACAAACCCCCTATCGCAAAAGCGTGAAACCAAGGGTTACAAACTCACATTCATACAATTAAGTATCTTAGCTCTATCACTGACATTGAGCGCTTCCCAATAAGTACCTGACATATATGATATATAAATAATATATATATAAATCACAGACACACACACACAGTAGATAGCGGCTCAGATTGATGAATCGTAGAGCTGAGTTCAAATACCAGTTGAAGTTATTATATTCACTTACGTGCTAATACCCTTGGGAAAGGTATTAATCCTTCTTCTCCAGCTATGGGTAATTAGCAAGGCAGACTGCGTTCTATAGCCTTGTATGACAACTGGTCTGAGAGAAGGACAACTCTGAATTCAAATCCTGTGGAGGTTTGTTTGGGGAGCTTGTGGCATGTAGTGCACCAGGTCCCTGTATTCGATGTGGTTGGTTCTGCACAAAACCTTCACCACTATAATCAATAATTGGTGTTTGTCCTTTCGGTTCCTAGGAACTGAGTTGATTGACCCTCATACGTTGAATACGACGGGAGAGTCCATTATAGACAAATGTAAATGTTTCATGAAATAGATTTGATTGAAAATATATTCGATAATTCATTTCGCCATTCAAGGCTTCATCAGACTCGAAAATGAAAGAATGAAATGCATGTATGTGTATATGTGTGTATGCTTAAATAATAATCCTTAGTACTTTTTCCCGAAGCTGGCATTTCTCGTGATTAAAGAAGAAAAAAAAAAATGACTTTTTAAAAAGTCGCTAATATTTATTCTGGTGTTTATTTTTAGAATTCTTCGTTCTAAAAGTTGTTAATGTATTTAATGTCTTTTCCTAGCCATTTTGGATTGAATTCAAGGCAAATCCTCTTTTCATTATACAGTGTAACCCGGATATAAGAGAAACCCGGATATAAGAGAAACCAGGATATAAGAGAAACCAGGATATAAGAGAGGTTTTATCTGGTCCCTAATTAGAGCCTGTGTTAATGTATATAAATTAGACTAAACCCGGATATAAGAGACATCTTCGCCGGTCCCGACAACTCTCTTATATCCGGGTTACACTGTACTTATTATATATTATTATTCTTTTTAATGATACAAAAAAAAAAAAAACTTGGAAAATACATTAACAACTTTCAAAACTAAGAATTGTTAAGAAACAACACCAGAATAAATATTAAAGACTTTTTAAAAAGTCACTCGTTTTCTTGCTTCTTGAATCCCGAGAAACGCCAGCTTAGGGAAAGATTAATTATTTAAGCATGCGCACAAATACACATTTCATTCTTTCGTTTTCGAATCCGATGACGTCATTGAATGGCGAAATCCATTATCAAATATATTTCCAATCAAATCTTTTTTCATTAAAAGTTTCCATTTGTTAAAATTTTTAAAAACTATACCGGGATTTCTATATCATAATTTTCATTCTCTCTCTCACACACACACACACACACACACACACACACACACACACACACACACACACACACACACACACACACACATACACACACACGCAAAAACACACACAGACAGTCATATTATATTCCACTGACGACTATGAGCCACAGCTTTCAAAAGATTATGCGTTACGCAGTAATTTCCGGAACAAGTAAGTTTTTACGGGATGGAATTACTTAACCAGCTTTCATTGGTTGCCAACTGAGGCTTAAGAGCCCAGATGCCCAACTGTTTAACCCATAGCTGTGTATTTACTGGTGGTTTAATGGATGGCGATACAGAATTCGAATTTCAGTATTGTTCATTACGTTCGTTCTCGAGTAAATACAGTTGAAAAAAAGTATGAATCTGACTATTCATGACCCCCCTCCCCCGCAGCTATGTATATGTAATGACAGAACATTCTAAAACAAATAAGGAAAATTCATGTTTTTTTTTTTTATCGGGAAAAACCCAGATTGTTTTAAATGTGAAATAAAAATGCCTTGTTGTTGCAGTCGTTGAAAATTAAGATGATTACATAATCATATTTAAATAAATTTAATTTACATTTGTTTTTACATCCTCTCTGGTAAAACATAATTACTTTCCGAGCACCCTGATATCTATATATCTATTTATTTCTCCGTTTGTCTCTTACTTTCTTTCTTTGTTTTCACCTTGTAGTAATACTGATTTGTATAACCGTTGTATTGTATAAAAGTTGTATCAACATTTTTTTTAAATTTCGGAATTTTTCAAGCGATCCATCTTCACCGATAAATAATTTGTATTAGGTTGGTGCAAATATATTGACGTAATAATGTCGTTTTTTGACCTATTTTTTTAACGTCAAAAAACGACATTATTACGTCATTATTTTTGCACCAACCTAATATTACCCAAAACTTGTATTTTGGGAAGTTTTTCAGATTTTTTCATCCTTTCTTCCATATCTCTGTCTTGCAATACGACTTTCTACTTTCCCTGATTAATTAACTCGTCTGTTTTTTTTTGTTTTTTTTTACCAATTATTCTTCTGTTTTTTCTGTCTTCGTTTTTTGTTTGTTTCTTTCTTTCTTTTTTCTTTTAATTTTGCTTGCGTTTTCTTTCCCTGAATTCATGATTTTAGACTCATAGTTACCATGATAACCATCATGCCATTTTGCCTTGTTGATTGAGTGGAGGGACATCAGTTATCCGACTAATTAGTTAGGCGTCTCCCTCGGATCGCTGAATCTGTCAGGGGACGAAAGATTATTTCGGTAAAAACGAAATGGATTAGATGCAGACGGAGAAAAAATAAAATACAAAAAAAGTATTATCATCACTGTATTTATTTTTTACTTTTTACAATATCGCCTCAAGTAAGGTGATAAAGCCACTAAGACAAAAGTGGTTAATGAAAGTGAAGAAATAACTGAGAAAACCTTACTGAAGAGAAAACAGCGAAAAGAACAGAATTGAAGGAGACAGATGACGTCGATTGTCGTTTCACTTAAACTTTTGTCAATTGTATTTCACAGGAAATCCAGACGCTGGAAGAGAGTTTCACATGCAAGAAATGCGAGAAAAGAAACTATTAGAATAAAACTTGCGGCTACACTTACGAATTTCAACAGTAAAATCATGAGACATAACTGCCAATCTAGTACTGCGCTTAAATTCTTAAAATCTAGATACCAAAGAGGAAAGCAGTATATATGTAAAATAGAAAAATGTGACACAAGGCCAAAAGGGAGGTTGTGGGAAGGGTGGTCTACAATCTGTCTTATCATAAACTTAGCTAGCCACGATTATTGGCTCAAACATACCACAGTATTCCTTACACTCAAACAACACTTTCTTACTTACTATTCTTACTGCAGTCACCATAATACCTCGAAGTCTCTATGAAGCTTTAATTAGTTCCCATACGTACAATTTGTCTGTGGGATGGGAAATAAAAAT
Source organism: Acanthosepion lycidas (assembly GCA_963932145.1). Lineage (NCBI taxonomy): Eukaryota > Metazoa > Mollusca > Cephalopoda > Sepiida > Sepiidae > Acanthosepion > Acanthosepion lycidas. The sequence continues at coordinate 46,003,580 of OZ010585.1, forward strand.
AACAACTTTTGAAAATGAAACCTCAAATGAATATTTGCCACAGAGGAAAGCTCATAAGAACGATTGCCATGAAAATATTTATAGAAAATACACAAGAATGCTACTTTACGGCGCTGGGTAAATGAGTGAAGCTGACATGTTAGGTTAGGACCGATAACATTGCAGATACTTCTTTGGATTTTGTCAAGGATAAGCACCAGTGCAGAATAGTTCTTAACAACTAGAATGAGTCGAAAAGAAAGAAAATAATTTGTAACAGAAAACTGATGATGATGATGATGAAAAGGTCGTGAAGATAATGCCGAATAATGGAGAAAAGTAGAAATAAAAAGGAGGAGGACATAAGTCAAAGTAGAAAGAGAAATTTTAAGGCCTGTCAAGACAGTTTAAATGAGTTTGTGTCAGTATTAAATTCATTTCACCTCTCAACTCAGTAATCAATTGTGGGGACCCCCCCCCAAAAAAAAAGAAAAGAAAAACGCTGTTGCTTGAAACCATTTTGATTTTCAAGGAGGAAAGTAATTCACAGTTGGGTACTTTTGGCGAAAGTGCAGTCACTCCAAATATTCCGAAACAATGTTTTCAGAGAGAAATTAATGAAAACGTTCAGAATATATATATATATATATATATATATATATATATATATATATATATATATATATAGTTTATGAAAAACTAGGTAATCCGTATCGGTAAAACTAAGGAAGATAAAATCCAGAGAGCTCAATGTAAATCCAGAGTAAATAATTTAAATAAAAACAGACCACTATAAGGTTCCATGTAATAAATTATTTCACCACAGCCCTTTTAAAATCTGCAGTGATTTAAAAGGGCTGTGGTGAAATGATTTATTACATGGAACCTTAAAGTGATCTGTTTTTATTTAAAATATATATATATATATATATATATAATTATTTATTTAAAAATATGATTCCAACACGCTACATAAGAGGTCTCATGTTTCAAAACAAGAGCCGAAAACTTCAAAATAATATTTGAATTAACTTGAGTTAAAGTAGGCTCTGTTCCATCTTCAAGCGAAATTTTTTGGGAATGACTTATTTCTGAAATTTACGAGTTTTAATAGTATGGTCAGAGTTGAAATTAAAAATTTCCATGGTAACATCAAGGGCGGATTGTTTAGAATCGGCAGGGGTGGGGTGTTAATGATTTATATCAGTATAGAGTTACTTTCATAGATATTACTTTCATATATATATATATATATATATATATGTATATGTGCTAATCTGAGCTTGTTTGACACTAGACGGCAATTGTTGGCCATCTAGAGATGGTCAAGTTCATTACAGTAGCAAATCGTCAGAGATTCCAAGATAAGGTAATATAGAAATTAAAGAAAAGAAATTCTAAGACAGAATCTATGATCGTTAACAAGAGTCACGAATTGAAGACGTCAAAATTAAGCAAGCACTAAATGTAATTATCTTGAAAATGTTTTAACTAATGACGAAAAATGTGACACCGAAATCCGAAGGAATATCGGAATAGCCAAAGATTCCTTCTAAAGAATTTAACAAAGTATTAAGAAAGAGATTTTTACAGAAACGAAGAGTGCTGAAGTTTTTATTCAAGAATGCTTGATACTGAATAGTTTTGAACTGGAATATATATATATATATATATATATATATATATATATGTATGTATGTAGGTATGTATGTATGTGCGGGTGTGTGTGTGGGTGTAGAAACAGAAGTTTGAATTCACAGAACCGTGTCCCTTCAGGACGTAGGCGGACATGGCTCTCCACTTCCCTCTATCCTTTGTAGCTATCCATATGCTTTGTCCCTTTGATACTTCTTCCAGACCCTGTTCTGCCATCCACTTGCTTAAGCCCGCTAGATATATCACGCGTTGCTTTCCCTTGTCTCTTTTTCCCTCTATTCGCCCTGTGAATATCAGATTTTCCAAGCCTTCCTTTCTCATTACGTGTCCCAAATATTTAGCTATCTCTTCCTGATAATAAGTATAAGGTTCTTCCTTGCTTGCATCCTCTCCAAAACATCATTTAGCACAGATATTGCCGCCCCAAGGGTTCCGTCTACACATTTTCACTCATAAGGCTTGGGTCAACCGGTGCTATGGTTTTCAGGCACTTTCCAAAGGTGCCGCACGCTGGGATTGACCCCTCCAGTCAGATAACACCAGGAAGTCTTCTTCCTGACAAATCGACCATGGTGAAATTCGAATCCGTGTCTCCTGGTACAACGTTGTAACCATTATATATATATATATATATATATATATATATATATATATATATATATATATATATATATATATATATATATATATATGTATGTGTGTGTGTGTGTGTGTGTGTGTGTGTGTGTGTGTGTCTGTGTCTGTGTCTGTGAAAATATATAGAAAATAGGAAAGAACTCGTTAGGTAAATAATCCAAAGTTCTTTAGTATATTTGTTATTATTTAAAAAAAAAAAACAGTGCTCGATACAAAAGTATAGCCTAAAAATAATTATTTATTTAAAAATATGTAGCGAAGGAATCATATTTTTAAATAAATAATTATATATATATATATATATATATATATATATATATATATATACACACACACACTCATATATATATATTACGTTGGTGCAAAAATAATGTCGTTTTCTCACATATGTTACTATGAGAGAAAACGTCATTATTTTTGCATCAATCTAATACAAGGTTGGTGCAAAAATAATGTCGTTTTCTAACATATGTTACTATGGGAGAAAACGCCATTATTTTTGCACCAACCTAATATATATACACACACATATATATATATATATATACATATATATGCATATATATATACATGTATATATGTATATATATATATATATATATATATATATATATATATAGATATATATATATATATATATATATATATATATATATATATATATATATATATATATATATATATATACATATGGACATGTACTGATGCCTAACAATATTTTAATTATAAATGTGTGCGTATGCACGCTCGTGCTCGTTTGGGTTAAGGGGAAAAAATAAAAAAAAGCTTTCGAAAAGTGGTAAAATCTCTGAAGACCCATTTTGTCATCATTTTGTTTTTTATCCTTATCATCATCCGATTACATATATGTTCGCCTTTCTGCAACTGATGCTTTTCATATTTCCTTTTTCCCATTTCGTTTTCGTTGTTTAATAATTCTCAACAGAAACCTTTTTTCTTTTTGTCTGTGCCTCAGCAATGTGCAAATAACGAAGTAAAAGCAAAAAAAAAAAATCACCCCCGCTTCCTTTTTTACTGAAAGATGACAGTCTGATTGGTAGGCGGGGCCGACCCACCCACAGCGACTTACATTTTTTTTCTACTTTTTATCACTTTGGCGTTTTACGTGTCAAGGAACCGTGATTCTATGATTGATTACCTGAAAGTAAACGTTGTCCTTAGAATTGATTGTAGATTTTACGAAGTGATCGCTTGGCAAATTAGACGCAGGAATTTTAACAATGTCCGACCAAAGAGCCAATCAACTTTGAGATATTTTTGTTGGAGAGAAAAACTGGTTGAATCATAGCTTTCTTGTTTCTTTCCGCTTACAACTGATATCTTTCTAGAATGTTTTCACGTCTAGTTAACTTCTCTATAGAATGTTGTTTCATTTGTAGCAGACGATAGTGCACTGTCATCAGTTAGCGCCTAAATTCCGTGCAAGTATTCGATAATCAGAATTGTATTACGTCATCTTCGCTAAGCAGTCAGAAATTAAATAAAGCCATCTAAATAAGGAAGAAATCAAGACTATTTCTTTCAAATTAAGAAGCATCTATCTTCTTTATCTGAGCCGATTCTAGGCTTCAGATTAATTTTACCAGTAATCGCTTGGCATACATTTTCATATTTTAAACCAGTACAGGCACATTTTTCTAGTCCATTTTTTTTTTTTTTTTTACTAAAATAAATATTTAACTCAACACCTATAATCAGCCTTTTCGCATACATTTGCCAGTAAGCTGATCACGTGATAGACATTTAAATTTATCTTGCTTTTGACGAAAATTGCTGCTAAACTGCTTAGTCAATTGTCTTTAGTATGTGTGCGGCAGCTGTCTAGTCCAGATACACGACGAACAAGCATATATAATGAGTGTTGATGTTTACGTGTGCTAAACTATCAGGCAATAGATCTCTATCAGATATATATTTGCAGGATATCTATCTATCTATCTATCTATCTATCTATCTATCTATCTATCTATCTATCTATCTATACACCTGCGGTTATGCAAACAACAGCTGTGCTGTCAACAATTTCATCACATCACAACCTCAGGGTCAGGTACAGTTTCAAGCTCGAAATATCGTTATCCCTAGCCCAGGGCGCCCCAGCAGTATCTTATGATACTATCAACCTTTGCTGGTTTTCCGCCGCAGGGTGGAAATGGTAGATGAAAATGCAGCCTCAACATGTATTTCATCTTGGATTCACAACTTACAAGCTAACGCTTGCAGGTCGAGTTGTTCATGTTATAAAACGGTAATTCTCTTACGTGAATTTTGAATATATTGACCAGTTGACAATTTGTAAACACTCAGCGGTTAACGTGACTTTCAGCTGAAAAGCGGGAAAATGTTATACATTTTCCAATATGAGACGATCAATGTTTTCGCTGGTATTGTGGAACATGTCTCGATACTTGTTCGATTCAGTCTAAATATTTCTCTCTGTCAGAGATTTACGCCGTTGTCATCAGAGGCAAGCATTTTATTACACACACACACACACACACACACACACACACACACACACACACACACACACACACACACACACACACACACGCATCATCATCATCATCATCATCATCATCATCATCATCATCATCATCATCATCACTTTGACTTTTGTAATCGTAGGAGGGGATCCGAATGCAGAAGCCACGATGAATCTCCTCCACAACGGTCTATCAACGGTAGCCATCAGCAATTCTGGTATAGTCATACTTGGCCATTGTTTGACATTGTTCACCAGTTTTTGCGTTGGCGTCCTCTCCTACGTCTATCCTTCAACAGTGTCTTGCATGATGGTCTTGCATAGGCTGCAGTACCTTATAACGTGTCCAAAACACGCCATTTTTTTCCATTTGACAGCGTCGAGAAGAGGTTCTTGGTCGTTCACAAAACTTTAAACCCTCTTCCGCACAAACTCATTGGTTTTATGTTCCCAGTATGCCAAAGAGATTTCTCATACATCATATATATATATATATATATATATATATATATATATATATATATATATATATATATATATATATATATATATGTCACTTTACAAACTCAAACTTTTGACAAAAAGTAATATTTCCAAGGAACGGCTTAAATTAATAAAAAAAACTATAAATGATATAAATTATAAATTTTCGTTCTGCAAGATACCACATTTAACTGGGGTGGTGCATACTACGTTCGAATCCCCCGACTGGCCGGGCAAGCCTTATTGGAAACCCCAGGCAGTACTTTGTGACACTCCCTATCATATCAACATTTGTTTTTTTCTAACTACATTCATGCATGTTGCAAATTAAACTAAGCACAACTGACTATTAAAGGATGAAAAATTTTCACGGATTTTGAAATCATTTTTTTCGTCTTAATCCGTGAATTTATTTTCGCTTATGCTAAGTCTCGAAAAAACTATATAAAATTCATTATCTTTTTATCCAGGTCTCAAGTCGATGTTAAAAATTGTCATAGAACACTGTTGGATTATTTAAGATGGCATCATCTATTATGAAATGTCTCTAATATTTAGATACATTGTTCATCTGTATTGCATATGTACCATTATTATACACAATTAGGTTGTAATAAAATCTGTATTTTATATGAATACCACCTTATAAAAATTGAGATGTAGTAGAGTGGTGGTGGCGGGGGCCGTATCGTAGATTCGGAGGGTATCATAGTTTCAAGGAATATCATCGATTTGGGGGTATCATAGATTCGGGTGTGTACCATATATTCTGATGATGGTGGAGATTACGAAGCCCCTGCACCGGCCTTGACATTAAGTACATAAAAATGTAATAGAAAAACAGGACTTTTCTACACGAATACTAAATATTTTTTATACTTATTGGGATTGATACGTGAGCAATGATATTTCTTATGATAACATAAAATGTTCTGATAAAATTTGGAAGTTAATAAACGTATTTTGTCGGTTATCGTCTAGTTAAACATATAAAATTGTCTCTCGTATACAACTTTCCAATCAAATCACACGAAGACATAATTCTAAAGCCAAAGCTACTTTATTTATTGTCAAAAAAATTAATTCCCAAGTGAAAGGCTTCAGTTAGGAAATTCCTTTGAAGCAATGGAAATTCTCAAAGATTCGCTGAATTAATTCCTGTCATTTGAAAAAATACTTCTCTCTGCAATTTTTGAGTCTGAATTCTCAGTGTCACTTTATAAAAAAAATTTTTCTTACACTCTCTCGATTTCTTTTCGCTTTACTTTCACTTTTTTCTCCCTTTAAAAAATAAAATTAAAATCATTTCTGTATGCAATTAACGCAAAGGACCTAAATAAAAAAAAAAAAAAAATTGCTATAAAATTTTAGTCTATTTAGAAAGGAACTGATATTTTAAAATCTAAATTACTTAATCCTCCAGAACTTTGCTTTAAAATTATTTCGAGGAAGTTGCATAATTTCTAAAGAGTCTACATTTCTAGTGACATTGCGTAAGACATTTCTTAAACATTGGCTCAAATAGTTTGTCAAATTATTGGTAGCTTGTGATAGAGAAAATCAGTAGTAAGCTCACACGATTATCACGTCAGTTGCGTATTTGACTAATTTGTGAAGAAGCAGAGTTATACTACTATTTTATTAACAGTTGTTTCGAATTTCGACGAAGTCTTTACCTACCGAAGATCATTACTGAACAGTTAGTTGTTTTCCTGATGTTAATGGGTGACCATAGCAGTTTAACACGTTGACTGTCAGAGGTCAATTAAATCTGACTTCAAACGCAAATATTATAATAATGGTTTTCACACAAAAAATCACCACTGCGAATAAACGCGGTGTTGGTACGAGATAACACGTAGTCGTCGTTATCTATCTATCTATCTATCTATCTATCTATCTATCTTATTTATTATATTTTTTCATATAGACAAAAATAATTTATTCGCTACAAAGATAGAACTTCGTTTCGGTGCATTTAATTCTCCCCAGTTGAGGTGCAACTAAATGCACCGAAACGAAGTTGCATCTTTGTAGTGAGTAAATTGTTTTTGTCTGTATGAAAAATTATAATAAATGATTATTGCTCTACTATCGGTATTGAGCCTTCTTTTAGATTAATACTGTGATCGTTAGTATTTTTATGTTATTTTCGTTCTCATTACATTCGTATATATATATATATATATATATATATATATATATATATATATATATATGCAAGTTTCGTTAAAACCACTGACAAGGTGCTGTGGTTAAGTTTTATATCATTTTTCTTATAACTTCTTTTCATATAAAAAATTGTTCGAATGTTTTAGATATCCAAGCGCATTCGGCGATACTTTTAGCCATTATCAAGGATGAATTTTATCTGACATTTAACTGATTATATGTTTTTTTATGTATGTATCTAGAGTTATAGGAATGTTTTATTTTACAAACACGGTCATCACATTGTAGCCGTGTTTATAGTTGATATTATTCAGTGTTGGTCTTTTCCTTTTTTTATGAATAATGCTTCCGCTTTTTAAGACTTTTTTTACATATTTATGAGGCTGTTATATTTGCATTATCAACGAGTGTTACGGATAGAGATTTGTGTATTTAAATGAGGCTTGATTGAGCTATGGTCAGAAAGATGTAATATGAGTCTTCTTGTAAAGCATATTCTAATATATCCAATATACGAATTTGGATTGGTCACGAACACAGTTCCTTAAGGGTGAATTATTATTTTTGACAATGAGGTTAGCAGTTTTAATTTTTTTATAATAAATAATTAAATTTTCTTGTTTTTGTCAACCGAAGTTGTGTATTTCATTATAATGTTTCTAAATGAAGATTCGTCCTATTTATAATTGATATGCATTTGAGTTTAGTAGAAAATGTTAATATTATAGTTTTTTTCCGTATGTTCAATGTAATATGTTAATCTATAAGATGGGAAACCGTTCTTAACAACGTTTGTTTCACGTTGTTAAGTTCTTCAAAGAAAAGCCGTCTAGAAATATGCGCTCTCATAAAGAAATATTTAATAATGCATTCTTTATATTTGTGATGACATTGTCTAGTAAATTTAAGATGGCAAGAATTTTTGCTTGTAGATTTTTTTTATATAACGAAATAGTAAATGCATTATTACTACAAGAAGATCAAAGAATGTTTATTATTATTTTGGTGGGGCTAAGTTCATAAGTAAAGCTGAGTATATGGAATTTTTTTCGAATTTAGTTTTGAGATTATCCATATCGTTTTTGTTCTCAGCTGAAATAAGAACATTATTTACGTAGCGGACATACATTTTCGGTTTAGCAACATGTTTAAATACCTTGTTTTCTTCGTCGGACATGTAATAGTCAGAGAATACTTCATTAGTTGGAGTGTAAATTTTACCGTTATGGTCGTAGAAGGCGACTTTAGTTTTGCAGGCATGCAATAATATTGGGTTTGTTGGTCGCAGGTGGAACTGAATTATTTTCTATACAGAGTTTAGGATTTTATCAATGGTTTCGTCGACAGGGACATTTGTAAAGAAATTTTCTACGTCAAGTTACGCAAGAATGCATTGGTTTGGTTTTTGCAGTTTTAAAGATTTGGAGAAATTAATGAATTAATTTTGTGCTATAATTGGTAGATAGATATGGAGTAATAATATTGAGGAATTTTGACAATTGTTGCTGGGATCTGTGAAATGATAGGTTGTAATGCATATCTGGGTTTATGTATTTTAACATTTCCATATAGCTATCCTGGTTGGGAATCTTCAAAAAGGTTTATTGATTTTCAAGTATCCTTCATCAACATTGTTAGATGTTATGAGTTTGTTAACAGATTCTTTTAAAGTCGCCATGGGTGTTTTTTTTTATTTAATTCAGTAAGTTTAGACCGATCATCAATGAAGTCTTGTAATTTTTTATAATAATACAATTTGTCCAAAATTACGTAAATATTGAATTTATCAGCTCTTATGATGACGATATTAAGATTGTTTTTAATTCTTTTTCAGGAGTTTGAGTTTTTTGTTGAAATGTTATAGCGAGAAGGGCGACACTAGATCTTCTACCTTGAGAAGATGCTTACGGTTTGGGTAGAGTTTTAATAATTTCGAGTTGGGATAATGGCTGGTGTAAGGTTTCGATTTCAGTCTTCTTTGTAAGGAGGTCAAATTTAGGCTGTGGATGGCAATTTTTCATTAGGAATCCCTTAACGACAGCACACTGTCAGTCATTTTTCACGAAATTTGCATAAAAGAGGAATTGCTAACAAAAATACACAATTCTATCTATCTATCTATTTTAGTTCATATCTATCTATCTATCTATCTAACAAACTTATCATAATTTGATAAGTACAGAAGTCAAGTGGTGCAGAGAGGAAGCAGCATGCAACCTTTGTGCAAATGGATAGCAAATGTAGGAGTGAGCGCTGAATGAATAGACATTGTTATGAGCTACAAAGGAGTTTCTGGAGAGCCATGATCATCAACGTAAGGAAGAAAATAGCAGGGATCACCTTCTACCGGATGAGTTATCCACCGTCTATAGAAGACTGAACCTGGCACTGGAGTTCGCTTTTGGCCGGCAGTAGAGTAAACTGAAAGGCACCCTGTCCCGGGGATTCCAACCCTGCGGTAACACTTCTCTCATTGCACTAAGAGAGGTGGAGTCGTTGTAATACAATGCCAACGTGATAGGCATGTTTTTCCTTGGCTCATATGCATATGTATGTGTATGGCGCTCCCCACGTAAAACGACCATATTCATCCTTAGTACGAAGGCCGGGTAAATATACTTGTGGAAGACTGAATTAGTGATAAACAAAGAAAAGGTGAGCATATTTCTCTGAACAAATTCAGGGATAAAATAAGTATTCATCTTAGAACCTTAAACAATATGGAAGACCGAAGAAAGCATCGATCTTTTTTCAAAATATTTTTACTATTTATTTATTTACTGTTATTTCTCATTTGCGGAAATAAAACATACGTTTTCTTTTCCGAAGTGAACAACCCCTGATAAGAGAAGAAGCAGATGTTGTGCTCACCAATATCCGTAGGTGTGGCTCTCAGCTCTCGGCCAGACATTCAACCTTATGCTCCTGGGGGACTTCCGCCGGAAGTGCATGATGTTTTGCAGCAGTCTTTCTTAAACATTGGTCATCTGTATAGCTGACTATCATCAGCGAAATGTGGAAGTATTTAGTAACCCTCAGATACCCGAAAGTGCCAAAGAATATTAAGGTACCCTGATTAGTAAGGCGTTACCCGCTGATGAATCATGAAATGGAGAGGTATTCAGATTGTGATGGCAAACATTTCTGCCATGTTTACATTTTAAGATGCAATCTGCCATTCCAAGATACGATTGGGTGGAGACGAGTTAAGATTAAAAAGATCTTGCCTTTGATCAACAACGTTTAAAATAACTTATTTTTAGATGTGAAATAAACACTAAGCAATGTAGAAAGTAGTTAAGACCATTGCTATAGATTACTCCATTTTCATGGCCATGTGCCGCACAAAACAAAGCTTAGTAGGTACTTAACCGCACGCTTACTCGAGGGGATTATGGGCAGGGAACCCTCGCGTCTATGAACTGGAACAACGACTGTTCAAATTCCCTCGATACTGCCTCTTTTGGGGACGCTTCGAGCATCGGGTAATGACTCTAATTCCTTCCCGAAAGTAATTATATTGGCTGGGGATACGCCCATTGACACTCGAGCATATATTAATTTTAAATCTCATTTTTTTCTGAAGATTATGTAGCACCATAACAAGGCTATCGAGAATACTTTTTACGACAGCTGCTTTTCAAAGCCTGGATTTTATCAGGGTTCAAAAACATACCACAAAGACCCATGGTGGCAAATACAGAAACAATCTAAAATGGGAAAAATTAAAATATCTTTGTTATACCTGCAGAATTCATGTACAACTTAAATAAAGTGGGACCCAGGGGCAACCACATATTTATGGATTTAGAAGAAAAAAATTTAGATAAAAAATTCTACTTATATATATATATATATATATATATATATATATATAACGTCATACATTAAGAAATGGACAAAGTCCGACAATTTATTAATTATAGACATTTTTATGTTTAACGTTCTTTTTATAGATACAAGTATTTAAGTAAATGCTCTGTTTATAATAAACAGAATTAAATAACATTTACCGGCCTGAATGTCCGAGAAATTTTCATAGAATAGGACGAATATTTTCTATGAAAATTTCTCGGACATTCAGGCTGGTAAATGTTATTTAATACTGTTTATTATAAACAGAGCATTTACTTAAATACTTGTATCTATAAAAAGAACGTTAAACATAAAAATGTCTTTAATATATATATATATATATATATATATATATATATATATATATATATATATATATGTATGCATGTGTTTGTGTCTCTCTGTGTGTATGTGTGTGTGTAAGTGAGTTTGAAAA
>OZ010585.1:46020302-46127802 GCA_963932145.1 Acanthosepion lycidas
TTGAAAATGGCTAACGGTATGGCCGAAAGCACTTAGGACAATAGACGGTAGGGTATTCTTTCACTCTCACCAAAAGGGAAACGCTGAAAAAATAGATAAAAAATATTCACAATATTTTCCTTGTCCGTTATATTTAACAGATGTTTAAAAGAAAGGTTGCTGCCCAAATATATATTAATCATACACACACACATACATATCTATCTATCTATCTATCTATCTATCTATCTATCTATCTATATATAATATATATATATATATATCCATCCAATGATGTTTAGTAGGGATAATTCCAAGGAGCATATGAATCCAAAGAGAGCTCTATGTAAAAAAACAGAGTAATATTATAATGGATTTTTAAGGTTTCATTATATATATATATATATATATATATATATATATATATATATATATATATATATATTTGATTGGATACATGTGAGTTTGTTAGCTCTATCTCTGATATTGAGCGCTTTCTAATAAGTACCGCGCATATAATATATAAATATATATATATATACATATATATATATATATATATATATATATATATATATATATATATATATATATATATGTATATATATATATATGTATATATATATATATGTATATATATATATATGTATATATATATATATATGTATATATATATATATGTATATATATATATATGTATATATATATATATATATATATATATATATTTATTTATTTATATTTATATACACACACTTTTCACACACACACACATATATATATGTGTGTGTGTGTGTATGTATGTATGTATAATTATGTTGTTTTGATTGAAGCGTCTTGCTTTCAATCCTTCGAGGATTAACCTGTAATAAGCAGCGTAAATATCAGACGATCCGAAGCTCTTAACACCAAAGGTGGACAAGAAAAGATTGAAACAGAAAAGGAAAGAAAAGAAAAAAAATCATTATTTATTTCTTGTTATTCTCGCTTAATTCTCGTCACGCTCTAATGAGAAGGTTCCGGCTGATAATATCTCTAAAAAAACAAGAATAATCGCTCAGCTTTTTTGTCGCCCAAAAATGAATGAATAAATCGACAGAAAAGAAAAGTATCTTTCCAGCAGTGACATTATGTTTAAGAAGAATAACAAAAATGTATTTTGTGTTTACAGCCTAGATTTGACAATATATCCAACAATATATTGAAGTGACTAACAACATAGTATAAAACTTACATGCAAAACAGAATCGAAAATTGTTGAATTCACTGAAGTAGATAAGGCTGGTCAACTGTTTCTGTTATTGTTTTCTGTCTTTCTTTTCAATGAGAGGTCATTTCCAAATGTAAACACTAAAACGAATTCCTTTTCTGATGTCATAAAACCCCTTCATCTCATACATTTAATTCCGAAAAATACATAAAAGAAAAACTATACAAAAGTAAATAGATAAATAATATAAATGAAAAATATAATGACAAGAGTAAGCGGAAGTTATAACTTATCTATTTCGCGTTCATCAGTAACAATAAAAAAGGACATTGTCGCTAAAGCGTGTGACTCATCTCGCTCCCTCCATGAGATGGTCGTCGCCGGCGGCGGCAGTTACATTGAAAAATAATGCAATATGGAACTCTAACTGTTGCTAAATAAACTGTTGGGTTTTTGCGTATACAACTTTTGTTTTTAATAAAACGGTTTCATTGTATTATTTCATTTGTTTTGTTTAAAGTTTCCTTGATTTTGTTTAATGTTTTCTGTTATAAAAAGAAAGAAAAAAAAACTATACTTATCAAAAAAAAAAAAAAATCTCCCAGTTGTCATTGATTTAGGATAGTGCGCAGTAATTTCGACGCATAAGAGCAGTGAAAGCAGTAAATAGGCCAAAAATTATGATTGCGCTACGAAAATGAACGTAACTGATCTGCAGTGAATCTAATTTCACAAAGCCGGTAATGGTGGGTGAATGACCGTGATTAAATCCGTTTTTTTCTGGTCGATAACTCCAAAACGGTAGGTTTTATCATGATTGTAATTGTTAATTCGAGTTCAGCATGTACATTTATACGGAAATATGACGACTTCGAAAAATTTTAATAGATATTTAATTTGGGGATTGAAAAGCAAATCTACCGAAAATGACAGCCTTAACTCGTCGATTGGATGGTTGGCGTGAGGAGTGTGACTTGGGTAGTGTTGAAGAAACATAATACCAATCAGCAGTATTGATAATAAACGTATAATAAATTAAAATAAAAATTCTCATAAGCACACTAACACATAGACATATATACAAACGCACACTCGAGATAAAGACACCCATCATTTTTTCTTATATGTATGGAAATTAAAAAAAAAAGTTTATTTTTATAGAATTATTAAAATTAATATTAAAATACCAAATTTTTTTTAATTTGATGCACAGAGATTTTTAAAAATGATATATTTTAGTTAGAGTAAAGGAATCATTTTAGCATCTGAGTTATGCCAACAGTATATTTTGTTAAAGATTGTAATCAGCCCGACCTAGAGTATATATATATATATATATATATATATATATATATATATATATATAAATAATGCTAATACTTATAGATATTATTACCTAAAATAACCTGATTAGAAGCTGAGATTGTTAAGCCTTTTTCAACAAAACCAGGAGTCATTATTGGAGTCCAGTTAAATGTTAAAAATTACGAATACTGATTTGGTTTGTTTTACGGCTTATCAACCTCAATGGGTTATTTAATCCTGACAAGATTTTTTATTGATGGTAATTTTTTTTTCAAAAACGTATTGCTGGTCATTTTTAAAAAATGTATAGCTGGTAATTTTTTTTTTTCAAAAATGCATAGCTGGCAACACCTTTTTTCAAAAATGCATAGCTGGTAATAATATATTGCTGGTAATAATTTTTCTTCAAAATATTTCTGGGATTAAAACCTATTTTTACACTTTTACATTTTTACACTACTGACCCCAACCTAATTTAGGGGTTAACTATTTGCCCATAGATGGGACTCTAACAATTGCTACCACCCCTGATCAGAGTGGACCTTGGAACACCAGCAATTAAAAGGAGGTTTCACGCTCCTCAAAACCTCCTGCTCAGAGGCCTTGTTAGACGTACCCAGGAAGCCGATGTAGTTTATCGTCATATCCAGGACGATACGAATACTGGTTTTAAAAGCATGCTTTCAACTTTTCGTAGATTAACGCAACCCAGTATTTTGCTAATTTTGCCATGTGCCAGACGAATCGAGATTTAGTATTAGATTGGTGCAAAAATAATGTCGTTTTTGGACGTTCAACTTCAAAAGAAAAACGACATTATTTTTGCTCCAACCTAATAAATACCAAATTGCACCTGTGCGTATTTCCTTATTAGTGCGTGTTCTACGTTTATGCGTGTCCGCGTGCGTGTTTGTATATGTGTTTCTTTTGTTAATTCGAATCTATTATTGCGGCAGTACCAAAGAATGCAATGAATAACACAAACAATAAATAAACAAGATCTCAAAATAGACGCATATTGAAGGCTATGAATGCAAACCCCACTGAATGGGCACGACAGCGGAACAAATTCTTAATTCCAGCGCAGAATAGGGTGGGAGCTCAGCGAAAGGTGGGCAAAATAGTGGGCACTGAATGTTTTGGTGTATTCTTGCATTGTGTTCTTTTGTCAAGCGGAAACGAAGGCAGCAGCCGTAGACAAATATTAGAATGCAAAGAACAAACAGGATAAAGAGAATCACGGGAAGCACAGAATCTTGATTGTCATATCGTCAATTTGCAGCCCACAATGGGCAATACGCTTTCATCCATTTTACAAAACTAGAACAAATGATTAATTCAAGAGGTAGTAGAATTAACGTTTAAGACTGACAAGCTCTTCTTGATAAGAAGATTAACCCGACACACACGTCAGTCTCCAAGAAGCGTTTATATTTGTATTTGGGGAAAATTCAATAAACACATCTATCTATCTATCTATCTATCTATCTATCTATCTATCTATCTATCTATCTATCTATCTATCTCAATTTAATATCCGTCTACGAAAGTAAGTAAAAAAATTAACCGCATTTTCGTCATAACATATCTTTAGGTTTGTCACGCAGCCTTCTGCCCATGCGTACTTATAGCTGGTACTATCGTGGTCACGTGATCGAAGTTTGAGCTTGGTCGTGCCAGTTTTCATTCTGCTGTTACAGTGTAAACATGGCTACTCAGCTAGAGCGTTTACAAATCAGAAAGAATGACAGATGAATAGTCCCAAGCTTATTTCAAAGAGAGTCCAAATCCTCACGGCACACTTATCAAAAACGAACCCACGAATAAATGCTAGTTAAAAACTTCAAAGTTTTAAACGTCTCTTCCCAAATGGCCATTTTGCGAACCTTTTATTACAAATAAGATGTTTTAAAAACTAAAGCTACATTTTAACGAAATTTATTGATCCAAATACGAACATTTCATTCTAAACACGAAAATGCCATTATAAATGAGAACATTTCATTTCAAACACGAAGATGCCATTACAAATGTGAACATTTCCTTCTAAACTCGAAGATGCCATTATAAATATGAACATTTCCTTCTAAACACGAAGATGCCATTATAAATATGAACATTTCATTCTAAACACGAAGATGCCATTACAAATGGGAAGATTTCCTTCTAAACTCGAAGATGCCATTATAAATATGAACATTTCGTTCTAAACACGTAGATGCCATTATAAATATGAACATTTCATTCTAAACACGAAGATACCATTATAAATGAGAACATTTCATTTCAAACACGAAGATGCCTTTACAAAAGGCAATATTTCCTTCTAAACACGAAGATGCCATTATAAATGAGAACATTTCATTTCAAACACGAAGATGCCATTACAAATGTGAACATTTCCTTCTAAACTCGAAGATGCCATTATAAATATGAACATTTCATTCTAAACACGAAGATGCCATTATAAATATGAACATTTCATTCTAAACACGAAGATGCCATTACAAATGGGAAGATTTCCTTCTAAACTCGAAGATGCCATTATAAATATGAACATTTCGTTCTAAACACGTAGATGCCATTATAAATATGAACATTTCATTCTAAACACGAAGATGCCATTATAAATGAGAACATTTCATTTCAAACACGAAGATGCCATTACAAAAGGCAATATTTCCTTCTAAACACGAAGATGCCATTATAAATGAGAACATTTCATTTCAAACACGAAGATGCCATTACAAATGTGAACATTTCCTTCTAAACACGAAGATCCCATTATAAATATGAACATTTCATTCTAAACTCGAAGATGCCATTATAAATATGAACATTTCGTTCTAAACCTGAAGATGCCATTATAAATATGAACATTTCATTCTAAACACGAAGATGCCATTATAAATATGAACATTTCATTCTAAACACGAAGATGCCATTATAAATGAGAACATTTCATTTCAAACACGAAGATGGCATTACAAATGGGAAGATTTCCTTCTAAACTCGAAGATGCCATTATAAATATGAACATTTCGTTCTAAACCTGAAGATGCCATTATAAATATGAGCATTTCATTCTAAACACGAAGATGCCATTATAAATGAGAACATTTCATTTCAAACACGAAGATGCCATTACAAATGGGAATATTTCCTTCTAAACTCGAAGATGCCATTATAAATATGGACATTTCATTCTAAACACGAAGATGCCATTATAAATATGAACATTTCATTCTAAACACGAAGATGCCATTACAAATGGGAACATTTCCTTCTAAACTCGAAGATGCCATTATAAATATGAACATTTCATTCTAAACACGAAGATGCCATTATAAATATGAACATTTCATTCTAAACACGAAGATGCCATTATAAATATGAACATTTCATTCTAAATACGAAGATGCCATTATAAATGAGAACATTTCATTTCAAACACGAAGATGCCATTACAAATGTGAACAATTCCTTCTAAACTCGAAGATGCCATTATAAAGATGAACATTTCGTTCTAAACACGAAGATGCCATTATAAATATGAACATTTCATTCTAAACACGAAGATGCCATTATAAATGAGAACATTTCATTTCAAACACGAAGATGCCATTACAAATGGGAATATTTCCTTCTAAACTCAAAGATGCCATTATAAATATGAACATTTCATTCTAAACACGAAGATGCCATACGAATATTTCCTTCTAAGTCAGATGCGTAACTGTCACTACTGATTGTGGTTAGCTTTCGAACCCAAGTAAAAGTCAATATGTCGGATGTTGATTTCGTTTGATTGATTTCTTTTTTGCGGCTTATCAACCTTTTGGGAGTTGTTTAAAGCCCGAAAATATTTTTAGATGGTTAGAATCTTTTTTGGCGCATGATTTATTGATACAATTCATACAAATTAACCCAGAGGGAAGAATAGGCGGATTTAGAGCTTCCTAAAGGGTATTTGCGTGCAAGTGAATAATACGAACCCAACTGGAATTGGAACTCGTCTCTCCGATTTACAGTTCTAAGCCGTTGTCCATTACACCACCAGCACATCCAAGTCTACAGCACTTGGTATTCCCAAGCGGTCACCCATCTGGGTACTGACCAAGATCAACATTGCTTAACATTGGTGATCGTACGAGAACCGATGTTCCAGCGTGTTATGAGCATTTTGAAGGCCAGTGGGTCCTCCCATATAGAAAATCAGCGGTATATAATTTTCCCACCTATCGTTTGGCTTTGTGCTTATTAAATATCTCTTGAAGACTTCAATGTGATCTCATTAAGCTGGAAACTATAAACCTCTTCATGCGAAATTGATTGCTGCGGTTTGGGATTAGCATGTCCTGTTCTTGAGGCATTGCATCTAATAAATTTTTATTCCTTTCGACCCTGAATAAATTCGCTGTTTACTTATCATTTCTATGATTTGCCTTCAAATGTGACTAATAAAATCCTTTTAGACTGCTTTTATACCTGTTAAGATTTTATCGAAAAGGGCGTAAAATAGTTGTTATTCGATCTTATCATTACGAGCTGTCAGTCATATCAAGGCTGCTGTTGCTACCCGAGAATCATGAGCCGTAAGCTAGGAGAAAGTAGTTTTCGTGTTTGCCCAACAGGTGGCGTTAGTGAACCTTTCATATTTGCTCGCAACCAGTTGCAAATTGCAGAAGTCAATGATCTAGGCCACAAGCTTTTACAAATTTACCCCGAAGAAGTAGAAAATAAGTGATAGTCTCTGAGGCATACAGATGACAATATCAAATGATTTGCAAGCGTAGAAGAACGAAAGAAAGAAGAAAGCTTACATTACAACAAGAAAGCGGGTACAATGCCAGAGCCGGAGACTTGACTGGCTAAAGAAATATTTTTATGAACCAAAAGACAAAACGTCGCTTTCCAACAGGGGACTCAAGAACAAATAAACTTTTTTTTTTTTTTACTAGAAAATAACCAATTCTTTTAACAAACGTGAATTTAATTTGATCTATTTTAAAATTAGAAGAGTTCTTTCACCCTTTTCAGTTGTTCCACATTTGACACTGAGTATCTTTGGAGATGAACACCAGACATGTAATAGAAAACGAAGAATAAACCCTTTCATCATTTGTTCATTCATTCTGGATGATAAATTATGATTTCTCTCTTCCTCTAGCTTTGTGGATATTTCAAATCGCCGTGCAGAGAAACCGGAACATAAGAAATTTGACCAGTTAACCCGTGTAATAAAATAGGGGAGGAGGTGCAACTTAATAAAATGGTAAAGTGATCAGACTACTGTATAACTCGAGACTTCAGTCTTTCATATTTAACAGTACCTTTTATTTCACTCCAATACAACATAAATTATTCTCGGCTAGTTGGTGTTACGATCGCTCGAAGCCCTCATCCGAACATGGCCCCTACACTCTCGTCCGTGGTGTCTCAGAGACTGCCCAGCTACTCTTTGGAGCGGCTGTTTGTATACCTCTCTCGTACTTATCATTCATACACTAGTAAAATCGGATGGTGTTTCTACATTCGGCTGTTGGTAGTAAGCTTAAGTCAAATTCGCATCTGTTTTTTCTTGATCTGGTGTGAAACTGAGTGCAAATCCTATTCTGGCATAATACTAAACGTGAAAGTGTTTTCATTCATTCTCTCAATAGTATGAGTGTTTGTCCCATTAGAAATTATATACACTTGCATGAGTTAATATGAGTATACGTCTGCGGATTGTAGAGATCTAAGATTGGCAAATGACTGAAAACTGAATAAGTAACAATGTAATTAAAAGTAGTCTATATAATATATTTTAATAAAATCGGATTAGTTTTCTGATCACGCTTGAAAAACTCGTATTCACTTAAAAAGAAAAAGACGATATTATGATTTTTAATTGCATAGAAGGCGTTTTCCATAGAGGCATATTTAGCTGGGAAATCTAGCGGAACACTGGTTGGCAGTTCGAGTTCTAAAAAATGCCTCAACGGTAAAACCCTATCAAACAAAATTAAGCTAAGTAAATAAATATTTTCTATTGCTTTGATTATAGGGATCGGTTAAGTATTTTCTTTTTAACATGGTCTTTGCTGAAGTTGCTGCATTAGAAATCTTCATGACAATTTTTTCTTTTATATAGAAAGCTTAATTTCTTTTCTGAAATTTGCTAAATCAATTCAGTTTCGTCATTAGCCTATCACACAATTTCGGACAGATAAGACAATGCATTATATATATATATATATATATATATATATATATATATATATATATATATATATATATGTATGTGTGTGTGTGTGTGTGTATGTATGTATGTATTCAACCATGTATGGTCGAATGATCTATACATATTATGTCTACATATTTTTATTTTAATCCTCTCATTATCACGAATCTTTTTCTTAATGTTGTAATTGAGGAAGACGCTGTAGCTGTTTTTATTCTTTTTATTTTTCCAATTACTTTCAATTTTCATCCAAGTACATCTTCAACGGTCAATTGCTAAGACAAAGAATTAATGCAATTGACAGTTATGAATTTTTGTGCATGCGCATGAACGCGCTCTCCCAATTAAAAAATACCGTTATGTAAGGGAGGTAACTTAATTTATATTGTAAACATCTTGTTTAAAAAAATTGCAATATACGTATTTTAAAATATTTTTTATAATTTTAATTTAAAAAATTACAATTTAGATAATTGTTATAGACATTTTAAAACATTTTCAATACTCATAATTAATTTCATTTAGTGTTGACCGCATTTTTTTTTATATAAAGGGCTTCCAGAATATGAAGTGTCTATTTTTTATTTTCGTGGTGGAGTATACTTGTATTGTTAATTAATATTTCTCTAAATCGTGAAAGTGGACGGAAATATTAGTTTAATTCTTTATATTTGCCTTTCAATCTCATCCAAGATCACCTCCAGGGCTCAATTGTTATGACAAAGAAGGGGATTGAAAGCACGTGTGAACCCCCCCCCCCAAAAAAAAAAACCCAGCTACACCATCTTCCTCAATCAGTTTAATCACAACATTAAGAAAAAAGATCCGTGAGTACGAGAGGATTAAAATAAAAATACACACACACACACACACACACACACACACACACACACACACACACACACACACACACACACACACACACATATATATATATATTTAGGAGCATATCTTCATTCACACATTGAATAATTTAAACATATTATGTCTATTTATTTTATTTTCAATCTTCTCAGATTTACAGATCTTTCCTTAATGGTGTAATTAAAATGATTGAGGAAAACGTTGTAGCGTACATGGCTGACGAGTCAGATTTTTTCCAGCAGTAGGTTGCCATTTCTTTCTGCGTTAGACCAGTTACTATCCAAAGCTATAGAACCCGGTCTGTCTCGGTATTTACTCATAGCTGGGCGGCGGGGGGGGGTAGAGAAGAAGAGGATGCGTACCTTTCCCAAGGGTATTTTCAGTTAGAAAGTCACACGATCTATGAAAAAAAAATGAAGTAACGAAGAGAAATGTATAAAGAAAGATTAAAAAAAATAAATTTAAGCCTAAAAATTTGTTTAAAAATATTTAAACGGGTCAAAATAAAAGGATTTCAAATAACTTGGAGCGATTTTAAATGTGAATTAAATGTAAGCGTCTAATGATGTTTTTTCTTTTTCTTTCAGATTTAACAACTTTGGCAATTTCAACCATGAAAAGATTAACAATCGTGAAAATGTGATGATTAAAATAAAATAAATAGACAAGATATGTCTATATTTTTAACCCATACATGCTTAAATGAAGATATGCTGCATTAATATATACAACTATCCGGGCTTCAATTCTCGGTAGGGCCCAATCCTATGGGTAAAAGAGAAACTCGAATGAGTTTCACCACGGAATATGTGATCGAGCGGCGCAATATAGAGTCTGATTCGCTACCTCTTCATCACCTAGGCCCGTCGTAACAGTTGGTATGACGTTTGCCTGATAACGTACCTGTCCGGATTTCAATTCTCGGTAGTGGATGCGCACTGCTGATGAGTCCCAAATATAGGACGAAACGGCCGTCCAGTGCATTCTGATGAGGTTTCTTCTAGACTCGACGAATTACTTAATTATAATATATATATATATATATATATATATATGTGTGTGTGTGTGTGTGTGTGTGTGTGTGTGTGTGTGTGTGTGTGTGTGTGTGTGTGTGTGTGTGTGTGTGTGTGTGTGAAAGTTTTCTTGTGATTTGTTTCGTCCTAGGGCTGCATCGTGTGTTTATATAAATTCGACTACACATGTTCACGAACGAGAGATGTTCGGAATTTAAAATGTTTTTTTGATATATGTTCCAGGTATATAATCTTCCCGACTTCATTCTCATTCTTTTTGGGCTTTGTTTTTGTTTACACCACTTCGTTATTAAATATCCTACATTGTGATAATAGTTCTGCCAAGTATGGTGACACGTTGTAAGAACATGTCATGTATCTTTTCCCCAAAACCTTTGTCTGACGATCGCAAATAGCGTGAAACCCTGGGTCACAAACTCACATCAATACAACTATATATATATATATATATATAATTATTTATTTAAAAATATGATCCCATCGCTACATAAGAGTTCTTATGTTTCAAAACAAGTGCCGAAAACTTCGATATAATTATTTGAATTAAATTGAATTAAAGTACCAAGCTCTGTTCCATCTTCGAGCGAAATTTTTTTTTGAATAATTAATTCCTGAAATTTACGCGTTTTATAAGCATATTCATTATTAAAATTACTATCGTAATGGCTAGAGCAATTATTTAAAAAAAGGTGGGGCGTAAGGGTTAATAATTTGTATCAATATCTCAGTAACATTTAAAGCGGAAGATGACATCGTCTAGTCTGGTTAAGTGTCAATGGAGATTTATTTATTTTTTATATTATTTTTTATTTTTTTCCTGAAAGGGTTTTGTATATATATATATATATATATATATATATATATATATATATATATATATATAACAAAACTGTCATAATTCGCTAGCATTTGTTTTTTTGACGACTTCATAAAGGGTTTTCTTTTTTTTTATCGGCTAGGGCATTTAAACTTTTTATTTAGATTATGGAGTTTAAAATTTGTATTTATCCTTTTATTGTTTGTTTGTTTTTTATGCTAATTATTCAATGCGAAAATTTGATGATGTCGACAAAAAACCGTTAACTCATGACTATTGTTTAATAAATTTTTATTATTTAGAAACTTGATAATGGGGAGTCTTTCATATATATATATATATATATATATATATATATATATATATATATATATATATATATGTGAATATGTTAACATATTTATTGTTCATGCGTTATTTTTATAGATACAAATATTTTATTAAATGCTCTGTTTATAATAAACATGTCCTGAATGTCCGTGTAATCTCATAGAACATATGTGTCCCGAAACAGGAATCGAACCTATATCCTATAACGGAACCGCCATATAGCCTGACGTACCATACCATTTAGCTACAGAGGAAGCGTCTGATTAGAAAGGTTGAATTACTGCTTTTAAACTATATGACGGTTCCGTGTAAGATACAGATTCGATTCCGGTCGGAGGATATATATTTTCTATGAAAATACATGATCGCCTAAGCGTGTATCACGCATGGCACATAACTGAGTGATACATTTATCGGCCGAGAGTCTCAATCTCCCTAGTTCCAAGCCGGACCTGTTTCTGTATTTCTTCATTGCTCTCTTTCACTCTCAGCCTTGTTCTACCCATCTATGTTTTTATTTATTCCTCCACTCCTTTTTTTGTTGTTGAATTCTTCCTCCAGTTTTCTCTCTCTCTCTCTCTCCCTCTCTCTCTCACATACACACACACTCATACCCTTTCTTTTGGTGATCGCCTAATTATTTCTCTTTCTTTTTTTCTCTCCAGTATTGTTTCTCCTTCCATTTGAACAATTCTTGCTAATAATTACGGGCGTGTCATTAATATTTCGCTGTGGCTTTTCTCATTAAGAACAATGTAATTAGACATAGACACATGTAGAGAGAATTACAGGAATAGTTTTTATTTCACAGCCACGCGCATGCGCATGTGTAACTGAGAAGTTTACTATTATTTTTCTTTTTTTGCTTAATAATGGATTTATTTATAAAAGTTTATTGAATTTAAAGAAAAAAAAAAGCAAAATTTACATAATTAAAACCGAATCTGCAAGCATTCGAGTTACCATGTCATCAAACTTATCATTACCTCACGACACTAATATGCAGTATATGAAATAAATGACTACAGAAATGTTTAAACATATCGAAGTACTTTACGACAATTTCGTTAATACCACTTTACAGTATATGTATATTTCTCAAATAAAGAAATCATTGTGTAGCTGGACAAAAGAACGTGGCTTGGCTCGCATAATACTAGGTATTATAACTAGTAGAATAAACCGGAACAAGACATTTCTGTTTTATTAGTATTATTTAGGTAGAAGGTTAATGAAATAGTATTCAATGAAACCATATTCAATTCAACACGTGACGGAAAAAACTAAGTTTTGCACCGTGGATTGACTTAAACAAAATGAATAAGAAAACGAAGCCAGTAGATAGACTCAATCATTTTGTTCATAAGCGGGGGTAGTTGGTCGTGTTACGAATTCGTAACACAAAGATATGAACCTCAGGTTCAAAAAAAAAAAAAGAAAAAAAAAAAGGTGTATTCGCTCAGATAGGAACACACAGACAGGTATCGACGAACAACAAACACGAGATTAACATTTGTAAAAATAAATTTTATATAACAAAATACAAAATATGGGAAAAATATGGAGTGACAGACGTACAATTAATAAAAGAACACTTAACTGATATTGGATGCCAGTTCAAACGTTTGTGTTTCAGAAACTGAGAGTTCAAAGGTTCGTAATGACAGTCAATGACAGGCAAAGTTGCTGCTGAATGTTCACAAAAGTTGGTTGGTTATTGAATTGGGGAATAATGTTTGTGTTCCGTTTCCACTTGGTTACTTGAATTGACTTCGAGATGAAAGTAAAATGTTTTCTTTGTATTTATTCGGGTGCAATATCTCCTTATCTTTCACCCGTTAAATAGTGAAATAGATCCAAGATCTCCGAGAAGAAATTTCCTTATTCCCTAAACAACAAGTAATGAAATAGGCTTGCGGGTGTATTTCTCATCCCTTACGATCGCATGAAGAGAATCTATTTTTTCACGAACTGTTTTCGTTGGACATCATCGAGAAACTAAAGTTACAATACCAAAATCCCACTTGGTGATGCATGTCACATGAGCGTAGCTGACCAATTCCTAGTCACTTTCTTAAGAGTTCACTATTCTATTTGTTGTCAAGCGATCCCAAATTCCTTTGCTACCATTTCTTAGGAGGTCATTCTGTTTGTTGTCCAGTGACCCCAAATTCCTTTGCTGGCCTTTCTTCGCCGAAACAAGACCCAGTTCAGATAGGTAGTACCCCCCCCCAAAAAAAAATAAAAGGGTAGGAGGAGGAGAAGAAACACAAAGAAAGAGAGTCTCTTATTAAATTAATTATACTTTTGATTCAACGGTTAACATTGAGGGCCATATCATGGGGAAGATCATGACCTAATGTTGTGGGGGTACTTCTTTTAAGGCTGAAGGATGAGACAGCCACGTTTCTCAAACAGTGCGCCCGGGAGCACTGATGCACATTGAAAGGTAGCCAGGTACGCCCTAGGTTAACAGAAGAGTAATTTATGAATTATTTTTATATTAAAAATATTTCTATTTTTGAAAAGCTGGAGACACCAATTAATGTAATGTCTTAAAAATAAATTCTTATTTCAGGAGACTTTATTATTTTCCTTTTTTCGAATGACCAATTTCATCTTATTAAAGTGTGCTCCAGAGTTTTAGTTATTCGAAAAGTCCGTCCTGAGTATGACGATAAACTACATCCGCGTCCTGAATAAGACGATAAGCTACATCCAACAGCAACGTCTGAGCAAAGGCCTTGCTGTCGGATGTAGCTTATCGTCTTATTACCTCTTAATTGCTGGTGTTCCCAGGTCCACCCTAATCCGGAGTGGTAGCACCTGTCAGGGTCCCAGCTATGGGCAAATAGTTAACCTCCGCCACCCAAAAGGGACCAAAAAACTATGAAAGTATAAAAATAGGTTTTAATATCAACAATACTTTTTAGGGAAAATTTTTACCAGTAATATATTTTTGAAAGAAAAAATATTACCAGCCTCAAAAATATTGTCGGCATTAAAAACCTGTTGAAGTTGAATTATTCGAAAAGTCTTCCCTGAAGTGAAAAAAAAAAAAAAAAGATTGAGAAACACTGGCCTAAGCAGACTGTATTGCCTGATCTGGAAGAAATTATATCTAGGCCCCACCTGCAAGGTTGTGTATTGCTTTTATCAAAACTTGTAATATCGTGCACATTTGGTTGTGATGCATGTGCGCAGTATACGAATGATTGATTGATTGATTGATTTTTTTTTTATGGCTTATTAAACTTTTCTGGATTATTTAAAATTGTGGATTTTAAAGCCGGAACATATTTTGAATTGTAAATATTTCTTTTTGCCTGTGAATATTGCATTAACATTTTTTTGAAAAGAACAATGATTTCTGCCAGGCTTGGTATACGCTTATCAGATTGATGTCATGATGGATATATTGGCCATCGTATATTTGTACCCCAGCATCATTTGTTGGCGTACCCCGATCATTGCAATCTTAACCTCTTCAATTCTAGAGCCAAACGTTATCTTTCCTACACGTCAGCACAATCTGCACTTTCACCTTTTACATTCATTCAACAACCTCATTAAGGAACCCTTTACTTCGAGTGACTTTTTGACCTTGTACAAAGTGAACATTTAATAAGAATAATAGTAATAATAATGTACTGATAATGATCAAACACAGTTTTGCTCTGTGTAAAAAAGAAGAGGTTTACCGCACAAAAAATGTTTTGTGCGTGGAAAGGGAATGTTATCGAGAAAGTTTTCTCGAATTTTTGGAATGTGTAACGATCCAGAAATCAGAAATAAAGATGCCAAGCTATAAAAACGGCTTATTTATGGACAGATGCAACAAAAGAATGGATTAGGATTTCTGTAAAGGAAACATAGCTTGTGAGCAGAGACTGGCAAGGATCCTGTGGATTACGGTTATATAACAACTACCGGCTCTGATTTAATAAGTGTTATAAATAAATTACTTCAATCGTGTAATATTTGATTTCATGTACCTTTATAAGGTATTGAGTTCAGTATCATTGTTAATGGAAAGCAAAAAAGAATAATGTAAAAGAATTACCATTTCTTGTGATCTACAATGGCAAAGTTTTGGGGGAACGTATTATAGTTCAAAATAACCCGTAACAGCATCAGAACAATAAGAAGAATCAAGCAAATGCGTAGAGATTCAAGGAAATGGCCATATTTGATGCGGGGATCATCATCGTCGTCTTCAGTTCCATGACTAGGTCGTAGGGTCAGTGCACAGCTTAGCATCTGACCAGTTCTTTCCTCGGTTGAAAGCCAAAGAGACATTAACTCATGCGTAGCGTGCCTTAGGCAAGTAGACCTGGCGAAGCGCATCTCTCTCCAAGTCAAACTACGGCCGATGTTCTCCAACTGGAAGGCTCGACTTGGTCACGGACATGTGATGCATTGAAAAAGCTAAGCAGAGTATTAAGAAATTGAAAAACTTTGCCAAGGAAAAATAGTGTATTAAACTCTTACGTGATATCTGTTCTCCTGTATGGCAGTGAGTGCTGGACAAAAGATAAAGAATAGACTTGAAGCAACAGAAATATTGTTCTACCGAAGGATGCTGAGTATATCATGAACCGAACATGTGAGCAAGAACGAAATTTTAGAAAAAATATAAACAAAAAGAAAATTTATATTTAGTATCAGGAAGAGACAGTTGAGGTTTCTAAGCCACATAACGAGGAAAGAGGGCTTAGAAAATCTGACACTCACAGGACAGATTAAAAGCAAGAGAGACAAAATAAAACCACGCATAAGTTATTTACTGAGCTTGAGTAAATGGATGGCGGAACATGATTTAGGAAAAATAACAGAAAGACAAAATTTATTAAGAGCTACAAGGGGCATGAAGTTGTGGAGAGCCATGATCTCCTACGTCTTGAAAGGACACGTGCCATAAAGTAGTGCACTGATTCCATTAACATAATCCTCCGTCTTGGCGGCTGACTTTAATCTAGGAAGACCTACACCCAGCGATGCCGTCATCACACACTGACTACATGTCGACATGGAGTTCAGTATATTCCTTTGTGCTAGATGGCCGTTAATCTACAAGAAGGTTCATTTGCCCTTTGACAGGTTTTGTTTTTACTCTTGTGGTATGTCTAGCTACCTTCGTCATCAGAAAAACCTGATAGGGGAATCAGTTTAGTTGCTGATTGCCCGTAGTGTAACGTGGCATAAAGATCATTATGTAAAGGTAAAATGACTACAGGTAGTAGAAATGAGACGCGAAAGAATGAAAGAAATACATTAGTAAATAAAAGATCGTTGATAAATTGAAGGAAGTGGATTCTTAGTAGGGAAAAAGAGTAGAAGAAAGGATGATGTCAAATAGCGGGTGGATAAAGAAAAAAAGCGACGAAGAAAAAAAGTTGAGAAACATTTTTTAAAAAAATGGCTAAACCTTCAATGACGTCTCTTCAGGAAATTCTGTTTCTGAAGCGAAGTTAAGATAAGAATTGCTGGAAAAAAATCCGTTGCAAAACCTAAAAAGATAAAAATGTCCTGGCAGCAGTTTTAGTAAGAGAAGAAAAGGAAGCAAAAAAAGTAAGCGAGAAAATTTAAAAGGGAATGAAGATGACAAAGAAAATGAAAATCTGAAAAGAGAGAAAGAAAATAGAGAACCAAAAAAAAAAAAAAAAAAAAAAAAAAATTAAGGAAAGGAAAATGGTTAGAAAATATGAAAAAGTATTTAAAGAAAGCAGATAATAAAGTAAGAAGGAAACAAAATAATAAAAGAAAGAAAGAAAGAAAAAGAAAGAAAGAAAGAAAGATCCAAAAGGTAAGAAAGAGAAAGAAATGGTAATATTGAAAAAAAAAAGTAAAATGAAGAGAAAGAAATGAAAGGAAAAAAGAGAAGGAAAGATAGAAAACAAAACATAAAAAGTGATATTAAAAGAAAATAATTTAAATGACAAGAAGGAAAAGAAAACTTATATATATATATATATAAAGTTATATTAAAAGCAAACCAGTAAAAAGAAAACTGATTGATTTGTTTTTACGGCTTGTTACCTTTTTCAGGTTATTCAAATTTATTTAAAGCCAGAAATTATTTTTAGATTGTAAGAATATTTTTCTAAGATAATAATGATTTTAATAAAATAAGTTTTACTAATTAACCCACAGATGGGGAGGAGAAGAAGTGGATTTATACCATTCCCAAGGGTATTTGAGCGTAATTGAATATAACGAACACAAATAGAATTAAAACTCGACTCTCCGATTAATAATTCACATCCATTATCTATTTCATCAGCCGCACACATCCAAGCTGATATTCCCAAGCTGACCAGGTTCGACGTTGCTTAACTTCGGTGATTGTACAGGAAGCGGTGTTTCACCCCTATATGGCCGTAAGCCTTAAGAATGGGAAATAAAATAAAACAACAAAGAAAGATAAAAAAGAGAGAAAGAAAAGAAAATGAATCAAAGAAGAAAGAAAGAAAAGAAAAAAAAAAAAAGGAAGAATGAAAAAGAAAAGATAAAAGAAAGACGTCAAGACGTACAAATAAGCCAAAAAAAAAAAAAAAAAAAAAAAAATGAAAGCAACGAAAAGCAAAGAAAGAAAGAAAGTAATGATGCCAGAGTAAATTCTTTCCTCTTTTTTGTGGGCATTGGTACAAGAGAATAGAGAAAGTATTTCAAGCAACGCCCAAAAAAAATAAAAGATCAGAAGAAAGAATGGTCTTCGTAGCCCAGATAGGAATACGTCATACATTTTGTAACTCCCCATATGACTACTAATAGATTTCTCAAAGTTCTAGCCGATGAATGGACAACTAGGAATTGGCACTTTCTTCAGATACAGCTATATTTTTTTTCTTAAAAATCGCTAAAAAATATACTAAATATAGACAAGGAATTATTTACATTAGGAGGACTATATTTTTCTGTGAACGCATGTGTCTATCACTGCCTAGATAAGTGTATATACGTTACTTCACATACCAAACGCTCCAGGTACCTGGGTACTTGTAAATTTGTGCGTTTTTTTTTAGACATATCATGCCTTCTAGAAGAGAGAGATTGCTTTGACAATCTTGAAGCAGTTGGTGCACCGTAACCATTTTTACGGTTTCTAAAATCTCCCGAGATTTCAACTTTTTTCCAAACCCTTACGACAGAAGCCTTTTTTTGACAGGTATCAATACAATTACAACTTGCTATACCCAAAAGAAATGTTCTCAGATCAATGATTAAAAATGTTTCTGAAAGAATAAATCCTTTAGTTCTTAAAGGAGACGCTCCTTCATGGTAACCCATAGACTGGCGCCACAAAATGACAGTTTTACCAAATAGTAATAACATATCAATATCTGTCTATATCCCTGAGATGAGGTATTATGATTATTTGTATTATTTACATTATTCAGACTGTTATCCTCATATCCATTGCTATATTTACAACGTTTAGTTTCCTTGAGGAAACATGGCTTTGTGGATAAAGACGTTGGTTAGATCCAGTGACTAGATCCAAAGAGTTGTGAGTTCAATACCAGGCCACAATATCATACCAGCAGTAGTGAACCAAAACTTGGAGAGTTGAGTTAGAGGGAAATAACTGAGACGCTCGGAAGAAGCATGGCACGTGGAACTAGAATAATCTACGTCGGTGGACTAAATAAAGGGTTCGGTTCGAAATTCCAATCACCTGAAGAAGGCCTGAAAGTACAACGGTCGAAACGTTGTGACTACGGCAGTAGAGATGAGAATAACAGTCCAAATCAAGTAAATAATACAAGTAAAAAAGATATCACTTGAAGACTTCCGAAGCAAGATCGAAAATATGCAGCACATGTAACAAGAACAGAAAGTAGTGATATAATAAAAATGTTGACTTTCCACACTATCGTTCTATTCTATTCTTTAGAAAGAATCTCAGATCACTGCTAGAAAGAGCGATAACGGTGAACATTGAGGAATCTAATTAACTGAAAAGCTGATTAAAAAAAAAAAAGAAAACAACACAATAATGCTAAATGTTCGGTCAATGCTCGAAACAGGTAATTTTCGATTTCAATTTCCGTCCTGGGTATGACGATAAACTAGAGCAAGGCCTATGAGCAGGAGGTTTTGAGGAGCGTGGAACCATTTCTTAATTGCTGGTGTTTCTAGGTCCACCCTGACTCAGGGTGGTAGCACCTGTTAGGGTCCCATCTATGAGTAAATAGTTAACCCCCAAACTGGGGTCAAAACAATATGAAAGTGTGAAAATAGGTTTTAATACCAGAAATACTTTGTAAAATTTATTACCAACAATAATTTTTTGAAAAAAAAGTATTACCAGCAATACATTATTACCAGCAATACATTTTTAAAAAAAAAAACAAAATTATTACCAGTTATACATTTAAAAAAAATATCAGTAATACATTTTTGAAAAAAAAAAAATTAACAGCAATAAAAATCTTTTCAGCATTAAATAACCCATTGAGGTGTTGATATGCCTTAAAACAAGCCAAACCAAACGAAAACAAACTATACATTTTGAAAAAAAAAAAAAAGACAAAAAAAAAAAAAACAAACAAAAAAAACAGCTATACATTTTTGAAAAAATATTACCAGAAATAGATTTTTGAAGAAAAATATTGCCAGCAATAACAATTGTCGACATTAAATAATCCATTGTGATTGATACACCGTAAAACAAAACAAACCAAACTAATTGCAATTTGAAAACATTATTAAAGTAATTGCCAAAAATATTGACGTAACAACCAGATGTTGGATTTGAAACAACACCCGCTGACACACGAGAAAATGCTGAAGAGTCCTGAATAGGAAACACTTCGCAAAATTTAACCCAAGATCACAGATCAGAATTATTTTCTAGATCCCTTCTTGGTTGGTCCGTGAAGTTTTCAGCACCCTAACGCAAATTTGTAGATGGATGTGTGGCAAGATGAAAAAGAAAAGAAAAAAATTAAAGTTTTCGTTTTTCTAAAATTAAATATTCATGGCTGATATTTCCGATACACCAGATAAAAAAAATTCTTCAATTAATACACAATATATATATATATATATATATATATATATATATATATATATATATATATATATATATATATGTGTGTGTGTGTGTGTGTGTATTTGCTTCGTTGTGGATCTGTTTTTTGTGGCATTATTTTGCATTTCAATGGCATTTTGTTTTGTATATTTTAACATCTTTACACTTTTACTTACTCTGTTGGCGCACTTGTTCAGATCACGTGATTCCATTGTCTGAGAGTGTCATTTCGATATTGACATAATTAACTATAAGTGAGTTGTTAGAGCAATTCATACAAACAGCCAAAGTCTGTTGCCCCATACGAAACGCCCATTCGTTCAATCGTTCGTTCGTTCGTTCCATCTTTCCTTCCTCTTTTCGTCCTTTCCTTGCTTACTTTGTTCCATTAGTTGTTCATCCTGCATTACTTCTTTGAGGCATCTTTTACCGTCAGAATTGTTCAAGTACAGAACCCAAGCTTTTGAAAATGCCATCTTAGGTAGTCAGTTGCACTATTTGCCTATTCAGTCAAACAAAATCAGGGATTGTGGAAGTCATTTATTACAATTACGAATAATATTATCAAGTATTGTTGTTATCAATCATTCCAAACTGTTTAAAAATGAATTTAATAACGTAAAATTAAATATATAACAACGAATGTAAGTTATTACAATGTTTATAGCTTTTCTGTGTTTGATCAGTCAGTCTGTTATGTGCCAGGCGTGATACACGCTTAGGCGATCATGTATCTTTCGATAAATGACTGAGGAGGCAGATTTTTTCTCACAGCAGGTTGCCATTTCTTTCATCCAAGGCTATAGAACCCGGTTTGTCCTGCTATTTCCTATAGCTGTGCTGGGGAGAAGAAGAGGATTCATGCTTTTCTCAAGGGTATTAGCACGTAAGTGAATGTAATGGATTCGACTGGAATTCGAACTCAGTTCTCCGATTCCTCAAACTGAACCGTGTTTAATAAATAATATATGTCAGCATCATGAAGAAATAATACGATTTATAACGATGAATGCAAATTGTTTCAATTTTTATTTACTTTGCTTAACGTGATCATGATATTATTGTTAACTAAAACTCCTCTTACTTCTACTCTTCGATATCATCCGTGGCAAAACCTTGAGATTATTTGGACACCTTAGAACTGGGCTCACCAAATAGGGTCTTGAGAGCAAGGTGCCATGAAAAAGAAGTTAAGGAAAACCAAAACAAAAGTGTAGTGATGACATATTTTGGTTGTCACCAACGAGTGAATGGCAGACACGAAATAAGCTTGCTAGTAATAAATGGCGGAGAATTAGTCATGTTGATTTGTAATTTGTCACAGACGAAACAGCGACAAATAATGGAAAAAGGACGCGCCAGTTTCAACAAACTCCAGTGGATATTGCTAAACACTGTTAAATTTAAAGACTAGTATATCACTCAATGCTGTCGATAGGAGAGAAATACGAGTTTGAAAAAAAGAGAATGGTGTATATATTGAAAGTAATAGTTTTGATTCATGACGACATATACATTTATAGCATAGAACAAACTATATCTATCTATCTATCTATCTATCTATCTATCTATCTCTCTCTCTCTCTCTCTATATATATATATATATATATATATATATATATATATATATATATAATTTTTAGGGAAAGAAATATTTAAGGAAATGCTCTGCTTATAATAAACAGCGTGAACAACATTTACCGGCTTGAATATCCGAGAAATCTCAAAGACCTGCAAAAGAAATCGAAACTGTAACCTACGCATAACCTTTTGCCTGACGTGCTATACCATTTAACTACAGAGGAAGCGTCCGGTTAGCAACGCTAAATTACTGTTATTAAACTACATCTTACTAACTGGACGCTCCCTCTGTAGCTAAATAGTATAGCACGTCAGGCTATATGACTGTTCCGTGTAGGATACAGGTTTCTTTTTTGTCGGAAGACACATATTTTCTTTGAGATTTCTCAGACATTTAGAACGGTAAATGTTGTTAATACTGTTTATTATAAACTGAGCATCTACTTAAATATTTGTATCTATAAAAATAACGTATAAACAAAAACTATTAAAAATAATTGTCATACTTCATTTCATAATATATAGTGTGTTATATATAAAAGTGGAGTGTTTGTCTCGTTCACTCTCTCTCTCTCTCTATATATATATATATTTATACATATGTATGTATGTATACCCAGCTGTGTCCTATAGCCTTGGGTGGCAACTGGTCAAAACCTAAGTGGCCGAGTTGTCGGTAACTAAAGCAGCTCCCCGTGTCAGACCATGGTCTGGTGAAGAGGCAAGTAGAACCTCAGCAACACAAAAGTAAGAACTGTTAAAGGGCAAATGATCTCAGTCAACGGCCATCCACTCCAACTATGGGTTAAATAGCCTCACCAACACGCAGTCGGTCAAACGTGGTGAGTACGGCTACACCCCTGAAAACATGGTCAATCAGGGAAGGGTTCCTCCAACAAGAATGTAAGAATTAACTAAAGTAATATAAATTCCTTTAAAAAAAACCCTGTATAAATATACTTAGTTGATTTTGATTAGCGGTATATCAACACCTGTATGGGTTATTTAATGCCGAAATGTAAATATTTTGAATAGAATTTTATGGCTCCAACTAAATATATTTTGAACGCAATTTTATGCTTTCAACTTCAGATAAATGTATTTTTGCTAATTTTACTATAAATAGCTATTGTTGCTAATTTTGTTTTTACATAAAAAGGTATTGCTGGTATTTTTACTATAAAAATGTATTTTTATGCTTTCTAGTGTTTCGTTTTTGTTTAGAGGCTTACCATTTGATCATAGCTGGGACCCTAACAGATGCTACCACTCCAGATCATGGTGGACGTGGGAACAACAGCAATTAAGAGGTGGTTCTACGCTCCTCAAAACCTCCAATCTCGCGATCGGAGGCATTGCTGCCGGACGTAGTTTATCGTCATACTCAGGACTCGTATAGATATACAAGCTACTGGAGGTTATACTAATCTTATAAATAGGTGCATGAACAAGTGGTTCAGGCGTTAGAGTCCCGTCTAAAGAACAAAAAAAGCATGGGTTCGAATCTAATCGTGGTTGATTTGTGACTTTGTGGAATCCATCCTAGCGCGCGCGGACCAAAAACCGTATCACGGTTTGACACAAACCTTGTGAGATAATTCGGGTAGACGTGACAGTGTTGAAGTATCCGATAGTTGCGATCTCATGAAGTCGCAAGTCTGCAGTGCAGAGGTAGATATAGCTGGCAACTTATCTAGATATGGCGTTTGAATAAAACAACCATCCTCCATCAATCTAATATTTTTTTTTGAATTACTAATGTTCACTCAGTAGAAGACAAGAGAGCCACACAAGTTGGAGTGTTACTGAATAAAGCGCGTGATAGGAACGTAAAAGGAGGAAGTAGCAAGGGAAGATTATGAAAGATTGATAACGATTGACCGGAGACTTGAAATTAAACTTAACCCTTTGTCCAGGGCATTTTCCTGTCTATTATCCAAACGTTCATGCTTTTTTCAGATTTATTAAAACTAAAAAGGCTTATTTAAGCAAATAAAATGTGCTGATATATCGTGATTCACATAATAAAAGCATGATGCACAGAATGTACAAATCATAAGTTATTTACACTACGCTCTGTGCATAACATGTGATTGAAATGTTATAATCATTTCAATAAAGTGGAAAAATAGATGTCTTTCATTTGAGGCCTTACATTATCAGTCAAGCGTCCTCTGGTCATATATAATGTACAACATATTAGATTACGCCTTTCCTCAGACGTCCTGCTAAATAGTAGACTGTTTTCTTAAGCGTCCTTAGTTTTCAGTCAGTTATGTGCCATGCGTGATACACGCTTAGGCGATCATGTATCTTTCGATAGAGGCAGATTTTTTCCTGCATTAGGATGCTATTTCTTTCTGCCGTAGACCAGTTGACATCCAACACTGTCTGTTTTGCTATTTACCCATAGCTGGAGGGAGGAGAGGATTCATACCTTTACCAAGGTTAGTAGCACTTGAGTCAATGTAATGGATTTGACTGGAATTCGAACTTGGCTCTCTGATTCCACAATCCTAGGCGCTATCTATTACGTCACTTTTACCACTCTTTTAAAATCATGCCTCGAGTGCAGCAGTGCAGCACATAGGATGCATAGACGTTGGAATCACATGCCCTGTGCATCACATATGACGCATAGGACAGGCAAAGGGTTAAATATTAGGTTGGTGCAAAAATAATGTCGTTTTCTCACATAGTAACATATGTGAGAAAACGACATTATTTTTGCACCAACCTAATATTAAAACTCACAATAATTTAAAATTCTTACATTTTATGAGTTTTCAACTTGCAGCAGGTTTAAATATCGCCTCAGGATTATCTAAAAGTATGATTGATTAAAGATTTTGCGTGTGTAACAGAAAATCCCTCGAAAAAATAAATCTCTTGTGCTAAAGATAAATATAAGCAAATTGTAAAACAAATCCACTATTTGGAGTGGTAACCAATAGGGAGAAATCGTAAGCGACTATATTTTCTTGCCTTCAGATTTGGAACGATTCTATTAGGTTGGTGCAAAAATAATGTCGTTTTCTCATATATGTTACTATGTGAGAAAACGACATTATTTTTGCACCAACCTAATATTAGGTTGGTGCAAAAATAATGACGTAATAATGTCGTTTTTTGACGTTAAAAAATACGTCAAAAAACGACATTATTACGTCATTATTTTGCACCAACCTAATAGAAGCAATCGTAGCCTGATATCCGGAGACACATTCCCAAGATAACTTTCCTCTACTGCCTTAACCCAGTTAGGACCAGAAATACTCTGCGATGCCTGTAGCGCGTCTGATCCTATGTAATTTTTGATAATAGGAAAAAATACCCTGAGTCGTTAGTCCTGGGTATGACGATAAACTGTACCAGGCAGTAAGGCTTATGATCGGGTGATTGTCGTATGATTATTCCCCGCCATTTATTACTATCTTGAGCAAGCGTATTTCGTGTTTGACATTCATTATTTGGTGATCACAGAATTATGGCATTACTACACCTCTGTTTTCGTTTTCCTGACTTTTTTCTAGGTTCGCCCTGAGTATAGATAAAATACTTCCGGTAGCATCGCTTCTGATCGAGCGAGTGGCGGTTTTGAGAAACTTTGGAACCACCTGTTTTTAGATTTACCTTGACCTGGGTTGTAGCACCTGTTGAGTTCCAAGCTATGAGAAAATAGTGAACCCCACCCAAACAAAAACACTATGAAAGTATAAAATTACATTTTTATAGTAAACATATCAGCAATACATTTTTCTATAAAAACAAGGACGAACAATACATAATTGTAGAGATTTTCTAAGCGTAGCTTAGATGTGGCACAAGGCCGAAAGTATGGGGCATCCAGTGAGGATCGAACTCACTTTTCAGTAGTAACTGATCTAGCAAGACAAGCTGGCTAAGCGTTACACCACGCCGAGGTGCCCTAGAGGGATTTTTCAAGCGTAGCTCAGATGTATCACAAGGCCGAAAGTATGGGGCACCCAGTGAGGATCGAATTCACTACTCAGTCGTAATTGTTCTAGCGAGACAAGCTTGCTAACCATTACACCACCCCGAGGTGCCCAAACAATAAATAATTGTAGTAAAATGCCAAGAATACATTTTATAATAGAATTACCAACAATAAATTTTATAGCAAAATGACCAACAATACATTTTATCTGTAGTTGAAGACATACAGTTACGTTCAAAATGTATTTAGTTGAAACCAGTTAGTTTGTGTTCAAAATATTTAGATTTCGGCATTAAATAACCCAGAGAGGTTGATATGCCGCTAAAAAATAGAAAAAAAAAAAGGAAAAACCATAAGTCATATTTGTTATTCGGGAATATGCAAAATAAAGACCGCGATATCATACACGTTAAACAGGCGCTGGTGACTTTGGAGCCAACATCCTAAACGATTCTTATCAGTTGATCGTCTGTTTTGAAGGAAATAAGGTTAAAAATGTTGCGAAATGAAAACATGAGAAACGTGATTACCAAACTTCTTGCATTCTTGCAAAAGCTGGCGAATTAAATCCAATGTATCATCAGAAAAACGTTTTTACCCTTGTCAAGTTTTTACGTTACCATAAAAAAATAATCTGTTTGGCCAATCGCTACATATGTCATTTTAATTTGCTTTTATACATTCCTGTTCTACATTCATAAAACTGATATAATGGATTTCTAATATAAAGATCATCATATTTTCTACTCTTCAACTTTTTTCTCAAAGGCTCAACGTTTGTCGCGGGTGTGTGATTGGCCTGCAAACAGATATTGAATGACAGAAGAAAACAAACATTGAATGACAGAAGAAAACAACAAACAAAATGAAGACTTGAGTAAAGAAAAATTATTGTCAAGTTTATTTTCGTTAAAGAAAATACATCGTCAAAAATAAAGTTACAGTGCAGTAGTTCAGAAATATTTGTGCATGTTCATATAGAGGGAGAGAATCGCATTGACGAGTATTGTCCTGAAAAGGACATTTTTGTAACCGTTGAGAATAGTTGTCCTGAAATGAACATTTTTGTAGCCGTTGAGAATAGTTGTCCTGAAAAGAACAGTTATGTAGCCTTTGAGAATAGTTGTCCTAAAAAGGACAGTTTTGTAGCCGTTGAGAATAGTTGTGCTGAAAAGGACAGTTATGTGGCTTTTGAGAATAGTTGTTCTGAAAAGGACAGTTATGTAGCCGTTGAAAATAGTTGTCCTGAAAAGGACAGTTTATCACATTTCGTTTCTTTTGGCGAGGATGGCTGGTTGGAGCTGGGCGGGGGCTGTTGGAGATAGCTGGCTAGAGCGGCGGCTGATGGCGAGCTGGAGCTGCAGCTGCAGCTGCACCTGATTATGTTCATGGCTGGAGTCGTAGGCCGGCTGTCTACTGCGGGAACACTTACTACACTTTGATCTTAGGCAGTAGTATATATATATATATATATATGGTAGGATATATATATATGGTAGGATATATATATATATATATATATATATATATATATATATATATATATATATATATATATATATATATATATATATATATATATATGGTAGGATATATATATATATAAATATATATATATATATATATATATATATATATATATATATATATATATGGTTATCATTTATTACATTGTTTTTTTTTTAATTCGTAGGTCAGATGAATTGGATCGTGATATTAGTGTTTGAGTTTTTTTATATTATATTATATTCTTGCTCTGTCCTGGATATTGAGCCCTACCTGTATTCTATCCTCTTGGAAATTTATATATATACACACACACACACACACACACACACACACATATATATATATATATATATATATATATATATATATATATATATATATATATATATATATTCGCCAGAATAGATCACCTGCAATGTACCACTGACGCATAAATAGTCGAGGAAAAATCGAACATTCGCGGCCTGATGACTGCGCCTAGCATGAAACAGCCTACCGGTATGTAACATCAGCTGGATGTTGAATGTGAACATGCTATGTTGAGATGTGGTGGCAGGTATGATTTTTTTTATCTTATATGAATAACTATAACATAGTGCTAAACTACTGAAATTTATTTAAAGAATTTCAAAGCAAGGGGCTTCATTAAGATCGACTTAATATGGTGCTTCAATGCTGTTGATATATCAATTACTTTTGCACTCTGCATAGATCTATATATCAGATCATTTACTGTAATTCAATTATATTACATTTACTTATATTATCTATACTTTTCCTTTTGAGTAGATTGAAACACATATTAAGTGTAGCGTACTCTTATTTTACAAATATATATATATATATATATATATATATATATATATATATATATATATATATATATGTCATTCGGAGACAGTACTGTTTCGCTGTATCACAGCTCCTCAGTGCGACTAGATATCCGAATACTTCAAGCCTGGATCGAAACTCAATCGATCAGTCAGAGTTTCTAGCACTAAGCTATCTTCATTCGACAGACAGAAAAAACTAAATCTAGCGTATTGTTTTTACAAATGAAAACAAATGCCGGAGTGCTCCAATTCATTTTACTGAAGAGCTTTGCATTAACGGAGGTGGGTGTTGTTTATAGAATTAGCTTATCACTCAACAGTGCTCAATTGAAATATATATTTTCAAGAGCTATATATATATATATATATATATATATATATATATATATATATATATATATATATAATTCTAGTGAGCCAGAATCTATCTACCTACCAAGGTTTCACCTAATGGATCTTCAAGGTATTACTGACCCAGTAGTACCCCGAAGATCTGTTAGGTAAAAACTTGGTAGGTAGGTTCTGGCTCACTAGGCTTTTTAGATTTTGCTCTACTTATTGTATTGAGCACTGTTACGTTTTTATTTACTGTTTTTGCCTAGGCATTGCGGTATTCATTATTTTCGACCAACTCTTTAGTAAATAATCTTTAAGTAAATAAAATATACTTTTCAGAAAATTTATTTAGGGAATATTAACTGATTTAAAGTTTAATTAATCTGATATCGCAAATACCCTTAGGTTAAATAGCATGGACTCTCTTACCATGCTTGGCAACCAGTCTAGGAGAATGAAAATTCTGAATTCAAAATCATCAGT
The DNA here is from genome assembly GCA_963932145.1 of Acanthosepion lycidas. Classification (NCBI taxonomy): domain Eukaryota; kingdom Metazoa; phylum Mollusca; class Cephalopoda; order Sepiida; family Sepiidae; genus Acanthosepion; species Acanthosepion lycidas. The sequence goes on from OZ010585.1 coordinate 46,049,805, forward strand.
ACTGACCATGATCCCCGACCGTCAACAATAAGGATGATGAAGAAGCATATCTATCTATCTATCTATCTATCTATCTATATATATATATATATATATATATATATATATACGTCTCTGCCCTACTTCACTCCAGATAGTATCCTTTTGTAGAACCATATTTTTCTGCCTCTTTTTTTCTCATCCGTGGGGAATTGTGCAACACTCACAGCCATATAAGAAGCATCACAATCTATCACTCTTTTCTTTGTTTCTAAAAAAATTCCGTTTCTCAGCAACTTGCTTAGCTTTTCGATTGCTTCTTTTGTTAGTTAAATGCGTGTTCGGATTTCGGTGTTACATTTCCCATCCCCTGTTAAAACTCTTCCCATATATTTGAAATCCTGCTTGGTATTTGTGTCAACAATGGTAACTCCCATCTTGAGCATACATACAAGAAACATATTGACCTAATCATATATATATATATATATATATATATATATATATATATATATATATATATATATATATATATATATAATGGACTCTCCCGTCGGTTTCGACGTATGAGGATCTGACAGCTTAATTGATTGAGTTTTGAAATTTTGTGCGATAATCTTAAGTGGCATTTAAGACCCGCTAGTGATTTACAAAGTAGGCCACACAAGAGTGAGGATTGTGAGAGGAGATCACTGTTAGATTGACTGATCTTTTAGATCTTGCAATATATATATATATATATATATATATATATATATATATATATATATATATATATATATGTATATGGTAGGCTTGTGTGTGTGTTTAAATCCGACCACATCTCCATTAGAACACATTTAAACACACACAAAAACCCACCAGATTTCATCCGAAACATACTGGTTAAAAATAAAGCAAAATAAACTCATCATATGTGTTTTGTGTGTGTATATCTATGTATATATGTATTCCTGAATATTTGTTCACATAAATACTAATACACGAGAAAATACTCGCAACTGAAGTTCTAAAAACACACATGCAATGCTCGTCAATTTTCAAAGAACAATTAGCATAATTGTTGCTGTCGCCACTGGTATTATTACTTGCATTATTATAGCATTTATAGTATCTCAAAATTCAGATTGCAGATAATCAATCTCTTTGGTAACTTAAAATACGAGCCTTACCACCTGATAAAAATATTAACCTCTCTAGAATGTCCCATTTTAGACGCAATGACAAAGAGAGTACAAAAAACTTTTAAGGCAGACCAACCTCTGGTGGATTTTCTACTAAGTTATTTACTGTTTTACTAAAAATGATAACGTAGCCAACTCCCATTTATTTGCATAAATCATAGTAGTGTGTATTTATAGAAATACACGAACATACACAAATAGATAGATAAATAGAAAATGAACGGACCGAGATGGATAATGAATGGACTGAGATAGATAATGAAGAGACCCAGATAGATAGATAAACAGAATGATATATATATATATATATATATATATATATATATATATATATATAGATAGATAGATAGATAGATAATGAATAAACTGAGATAGATAGATAATGAACAAACAGATAGATATATAGACAGATAATGTACAGACTGATACACACACACACACACACACACACACACACACACACACACACACACACATATATATATATATATATATATATATAGATAGATAGATAGATAGATAGATAGATAATGAACAGAGCAAGGCAGGCAGGCAGGCAGTCAGATAGAAAGACATAAGAATAATATTAATGGAATGAGATAGATAGATAGATAGATAGATAGATAGAGTGAGAGAATGACTGAGAGGGAAAGAAATAGGAAAGAAAGACAAAAGAAAGAAAAAAGAAAGAGAGACAGAGATAGAATTTAAAAATCTGAAACAACTTGTTTCTTTATCAACGTTCTTTTAATCAGGTACCAATGTATTGTATCTTCATCCAGGCGAAACGTGTATTTATGTAATTCTGTTAATTGCAAACATTCTAAATTTTGACCCGAGCTGCAAATTGAAAATAGAAAGAAATTGACAGAGAGAGAGAGAGAGAGAAAGAGAGAGAGAGAGAGAGAGAGAGAGGAGAGAGAGAGATGGAGAGAAGGAGAGGAGGAGGGAGACAAGAGAAAAGAAGAAAGGAAGAGGATCTAAGGACGTGGAGGAGGCTAGAAATGAAAATAAAACATTTATTTTATACGTAAATGTTACATCATTTCATTTGTCTTGACGATCTCTAAGTTTAGCAACGCTCTTGTTTGTGGAAGCGCTTTGGCGACACGCCCTTTACAGAAATGAAAAAGCGAGCCAGTCTGAAAGAAGCAAACACGGAAAAAAGAAAAGATAAACTGACAAGTTGCATTTGGGAAAGTGACTCAATGAAGCCAGCCATTAATAATAATAATAATAATAATAATAATAATAATAATAATAATAATAATAATAATAGACGAAAATTATGTCTTTGTACAAATGTAGCTTGTCTTGTCATGAAAAAAAAAAGCGATTTTCCTGGTAATGAACACATCAAAACTAATGAAACGCCACCAGCGTGAAGGAATGGAAATAAAACGTGTTTAATATGATGGTGATCTTGTTCATCTCGGAATTTTCTGTTAGTTGATTAGTTACTAAGAGGAATCAATCAAACAGTATAAATCTTTCGGAACTCTCCTGTCATCCTATTCATTTCTCTGGACTCAGAAGTTAGTAATTTGCTTACGTAACTATCCTCATGCGTTTTAAGGGTCAAAAGGTCGGCAGATTCTAAATATTTTTCAGCAGATTGTGCCCCTTAAGGTGTTTGTCAAAATTACAAGCAACATTTGTATAAAGACTTATAATTTTTGTAGATTTAAAAGTTTTTTTAAAAGTATATCTTGAAGACATATTCTGTTGAAATATCGTTTAACATTTTCAAACATAGTGTTTTTTTTTTTCTTTTTCTTTTCTTAAATCGCACTCTTCTCTTTACTGTTAAAAATACTTCAAGAGTCACATCAATCATTTTGTTTAATAATAATACTACTACTAATAATAGCTACACAGGAACAGAGACCTGACGCACGCATCACTTCATAAGACCGGGCGTCATATTTTTTTTTTTAGGTTTCAAGGATGGGGCAGCCAAGGCGATTTTGGAGTCACTTCTAGATTCTTGGGAATAACCTTAACCGAAGACCCTCCCAGTGTAGTGGGCTAATCTATCTGATGGTATTTTTTTTTAAATGAGTCTCACTGGTAGGGTTATACATTGCTTTTACCAAACTCTGTAAACGTATGTGACTGTGATGCATGTGACGTCAATTAGATTAAGTGTGATGGTGCGTTTACTCAGCGTCGTATATTTGTTAGACTATCATTTAATCGATATACTCTTCGCTCATTCAATAATAATAATAATAATAATAATAATAATAATAATAATAATAATAATAATAAACAAAATGATTGACGAAACTCTTCCAATATTTTTCAACAGTTAAGAGAAGAGTGCGATTTAAGAAAAGAAAAATAAACACAGTGTTTGACAATGTTAAACAATATTTCAACAGATTGTCTTCTTCAAATTATATTTAAAAAAAAATTAATGTATAAAATTACATAAATCTACAAAAAATTATAAACCTTTTTACAAACGTTGCTTGTCTTGTAATATTATTATTATTATTATTATTATTATTATTGTGAAAAAACATCTGTCAGATGATGTTCTGGCACAAATAATTAGCAATGTCTCTCAGAGTTTCTTATATATGTAATTATTATTATTATTATTATTATTATTATTATTATTATTATTATTATTATTAAAAAATTCTTTTTGACCTGCATTTATTTTATAATCCCATGCCGGGTCATAGTTAATGACCTAGAGCAAGTGAAGGAGGTGCTTTATCGTTGTTTCTACTTAATTAAACAAAAGGCAGCTATTAAAAAAAATACTTTAATGGTTAAAGCTCTTTGCAGGATATGTACTTCCCTTGTTAGAGTAATTTTATTGGATTTCGTAATTATTATTATTATTATTATTATTATTATTATTATTATTATTATTATTATTTAAAGTGTCCAGTAATATAGTAATATCATACATTACTTTAGGAATGGAAACAAAAAGCACATTTATACTTAACATCCGGAATAGAGAGAGTTGAAATTTCTAGGGCACATAATGAGGAAAGACGGCTTAGAAAATTGGATACCCACAGAACAGACTGAAGGCAAGGGAAACTGAGGAAAGCAATTCACAGCCTACCTAACGAGCTTGTGGAAATGAATGGCGAAGCAAGGTTTAGGATAGAAAAAAAAAACAAGAGTTACAAAGGATAGGAAATTGTGTAGAGCCATGATCGACAACGTCTTGAATGGACACAACATAGAAAAGAAGTAGCTGGATCCCTTTAAGGAAAAGAAATAGGCAGAAATCAACGCGAAAGCCGTAATGAACAAAGTGTAGTAACACGCGTTAAGCCATGAACTTCAAGTAAGTAACAATTACGATGCCTTTTTGTACTGAAATTGAAGACGTTGAAAGTTATTTTTTGTTCAATGTTTTTGATTTCTAAAATTTATATCTTTTTTCATTTTAAGTTAAGCAAATTCCACCCATGTCCTGCCATATGGTGAGAAGTATTTAATAAGATTTCAGCTTATTCATGAAGAAAGCTGAACAGTGGGGCACTGAGTGCATATCAGAATCACTAAGAATTGCCTGCGATATTAACCTGCTGCTCATTGCTTTAGGGCCGTTACTGTCGTATGAAATTATCGTCGGGTGTAGTTTCAAATGTGCAGTTGTTTTTTCCCCCTAAAGTATATATTTTTACATTGCATTTTATGGGAAGAAACGTATGACAGAGTGGAAAAACGTTTTGGTCACGCCATTCGTCCTTTAGGAATAAAGTGATGTTTACGTTTACGCGACTGCACATGCGCACGAAGGAAAGGGGAAGCTGAGAATTTTAAATTCCATTTCTTTTTCATTCAACCTTTTCTTAAAATAATAAAATACATGAGATTAAATCTAATGACTTCACATATTCATGTCGTCTTCTGTTTAATTCCTTTTAGTACTTAATCTGTTAGGAGTACAAAATTTTATTGAAGCTTTAAAAATGTATATTTTGAAAGTATATATATATATATATATATATATATATATATATATATATATATATATATATTGCAAAGAAGTAATCATCCAAAGAATTAATCAATAAACGTAATTAATGCCGAAACCACTTCGCTAACAGATCAACAAAATATTAACTTACTAACAACTATCTGAATGATGCCATCCTTATATTTAAAATTATGTAATGGATTAGATGTTTCGTTGTACTTTCGAAGTACTTTCTAGTACTTTCGAAGAAATTCGCTCCTTCATCGTCAGGTATTAATGTTGTTTTCATATCAGGTAAATTTCCAAGACGAAAATAAATGTATTGCATGTCGAAAGATGTTTTTTTTTTTTAAAGTGTGTTTTGGTGCAAAAATAATGACGTAATAATGTCGTTTTTGACGTATTTTTTAACGTCAAAAAACGACATTATTACGTCATTATTTTTGCACCAAACTAATATTTATTAACGGTACAATTTCTGAAATTTACCTTAAGTGAAAACAATATTAATACCTGACGATTAAGGAGCGAATTTTTTCGAAAGTACTTAAAGATAAGTTATGTTTATGATTATGAGATGGATTAGAAGGATCGCGTCATTCAGAGAGTTGTTATTAAGTTAATATCTTATTGATCTGTTTGGATAATATTAGGTTGGTGCAAAAATAATTTCGTTTTCTCACATAGTAACATATGTTAGAAAACGAAATTATTTTTGCACCAACCTAATACTTCTTTATAATATTATGTATACTGCACCAACTAATATATATATATATATATATATATATATATATATATATATATATATATATATATATATATATATATATATATATATATATATATTATTAGTATGGTATCTGCCACGCAGAGTTTACCGACTCTTTTGTGTTAGGAATAATAACGTGTTTTAGCCTTCCAGTAGCATACTGATACTAACATTAGCATTAGTGTAGCCATTGATACACTAACACTTAATACGAATATAGAAAGACGAAATGCGTGGGCGTAACAAACAAAACATTTAATAAGGTAAACAACTTACGTACATATATTCAAAAGATTTACATATGTCCCAAAACAAATGATTGTCCATATTGTCCGAAAGATCGTCTTAGTAGTAGTTTTTTTTTTATAGGAATTTTCCTGTACTGCGGATCAATAGTTTTTAATAAACATAAAATAGAGGACTATTCGTAAGTACTAGCATTTTAACATAAAATAAACTGAAAACTACAGACATCAATGGTTTCGACGAGGATCACTTCACTCTATGGATTAACAGTATTTTAATGCATACATTATGTTTTTAGTGACGGATGTCACCATTAATCGCATTAATATTTCTGATTGATTCTATGTGTGATTATTTCTTTGTATGTAAATTATATGATGCCTAATGTTTTATGTTTATATATATATATATATATATATATATATATATATATATATATGATTTTTTTCTTAGCTCTTCCTCTCTTTGGTTTTGTATTTTTTGTATCTATTTAAATACTAGCTTAAAATCTATCTCCTGTGGAGAGCCATTGATTGGGTCTTCATCACGATAGGTAGGGAGGAGTAGATGCGATTGGCACCAATAAACTACAGACGAGCTCAAAATTGATCGTTGCTTTTAAGTATTGCCTTAATATTTAGCTTAACTTTTCAAATTTCAACGATAATTCTTCTACCGCTTAATTTAAAGACAATTTTATGTACGCAGGTCCTTACTTTCAAACAATTATTTTAATTTCTTGGATGATTTTCACAGGATTTCGCAATTAATCTCGATTATCCCCAAATTTATTTCCAAGTTATGAAAATTGTTATTGTATAACAAAATTAGTCGTAAAAAATCGCGGGAATCCGAAATTTCTGGATTGCGGGTCAGGATCCGGCCTGGAATGTTTTTAATTTGTTTACGGATTTGGCTGATTCCAAAATAGTATATGTTGGGCTACGACCTCTAGGAGCAAAGTTGAAAACACGGACAATTTTATTTTGAAACACTGTAATTTGAGAACAGTAATTTTTTCATTTGAACATAAACTATTGAAAGTTAAAGAGTTGTGTCCCTTTAATTGTTTTTATCAGTAGAAGATAATAGAATCCTAAAACAATCGCAATAATGGAAACATCGGAATCCAAAATTTTATGATTACGGGTTCGGATCCTGCCGGGAATGTTTTTAATTTGCTCACGGAGTCGGCTTGATTCCAAAATGGTATGATATTTTGGGCTACGGCCTCTAAGAGTAAAGTTGAAAAGTGTGACACAGTGACACACTGACATTCGCTTTTATTATATAGATTTGTATAAATATTCATATAAAGTTTGTAATTACTAGTAATAATTTCTGGAAGCTGGGCTTTTGTTGAATGCATAGTGGTGAACAAAAGGGAGAGCCCAATATCTGTGTTACGCATCGGGAATGTCAGAAACAAAAGTCAAGTGGGTAAAGTCAAATATTTGTGTAGTGTCGTACAAAATCTCAGAGTCACATAGGAATAGCGAAAGATGCTTTTCAGAAGACCTTAAAGACCTGAAACAAATAATAGTAATAATAAAAAGCGCCATGACCTGATTTGTATTGTCTACACTCTTATATGCCCGTGAAGAATTGGCAATTTAATTAGAAATGTGAAAAGCTATAAAATAAATAGAAATAGAAATACATTTGAAGCGATCGAGACGTGTTAAAAATACCACGGCCAAAACATGAGACGAATGAGAATGTTTTAAGGAGAATAAAAACGACAAGGAAACTGTTTGTAAAAATCAGAAAGACACATTAATATTTTAGAGTCATGAAGAGACAACGCTTGACGATTTTTACATGAACTCGCTGAAAATCAGTTCTAGCAACAGAGAAAATTGTTAGAGAAATTCACTCACTTCTCTATTGTATGAAAAACATTTTCAGCATCATATCAATTTTTAAAAAATTTCTTTTTGTCATTAGATTTAGTTCACTTGAATTTCCTAATCTTAATACACAGAGCTTACCACGAGAGAAACATTTAAATAATTTTCTAATTTCTACATTAATAATAAATAAAAAAATATATATATTTCCGCGTATTAATAAATAGCACACTTAAAAAAAAATAACATTTAAATCTTAAAAGTTACCCCCACCATTTAGAATAATATACAAACTATAGGGTGTTCCAATAACTTGGACCGATTTTAAATGTAAATTAAGTTTAAACGTCTAACACTTCTCGATCGCTTCAAACGTCCATTTTCGTAATAGGATTCGATAAGTTTAACAAATTTTTTGAATGGCTGAAATTGCTAAAGACTTAAGTTGTTAAATCTGAAAAAAAAAGAAAAAAAATCATTAGACGAAGTTATTGGAACAGCCTATATATTTCTTATTCAAATTCATTATCATTGTGGTATTAAACTTAATTCATATTTAAAATCACTCGAAGTTATTGGAACAGCCTATATATTTCTTATTCAAATTCATTATCATTGTGGTATTAAACTTAATTCATATTTAAAATCACTCGAAGTTATTGGAACAGCCTATATATTTCTTATTCAAATTCATTATCATTGTGCTATTAAACTTAATTCATATTTAAAATCACTCGAAGTTATTGGAACAGCCTATATATTTCTTATTCAAATTCATTATCATTGTGGTATTAAACTTAATTCATATTTAAAATCACTCGAAGTTATTGGCACAGCCTATATATTTCTTATTCAAATTCATTATCATTGTGGTATTAAACTTAATTCATATTTAAAATCACTCGAAGTTATTGGAACAGCCTATATATTTCTTATTCAAATTCATTATCATTGTGCTATTAAACTTAATTCATATTTAAAATCACTCGAAGTTATTGGAACAGCCTATATATTTCTTATTCAAATTCATTATCATTGTGCTATTAAACTTAATTCATATTTAAAATCACTCGAAGTTATTGGAACAGCCTATATATTTCTTATTCAAATTCATTATCATTGTGCTATTAAACTTAATTCATATTTAAAATCACTCGAAGTTATTGGAACAGCCTATATATTTCTTATTCAAATTCATTATCATTGTGGTATTAAACTTAATTCATATTTAAAATCACTCGAAGTTATTGGAACAGCCTATATATTCTTATTCAAATTCATTATCATTCTGGTATTAAACTTAATTCATATTTAAAATCACTCGAAGTTATTGGAACAGCCTATATATTTCTTATTCAAATTCATTATCATTGTGGTATTAAACTTAATTCATATTTAAAATCACTCGAAGTTATTGGAACAGCCTATATATTTCTTATTCAAATTCATTATCATTGTGGTATTAAACTTAATTCATATTTAAAATCACTCGAAGTTATTGGAACAGCCTATATATTTCTTATTCAAATTCATTATCATTGTGGTATTAAACTTAATTCATATTTAAAATCACTCGAAGTTATTGGAACAGCCTATATATTTCTTATTCAAATTCATTATCATTGTGGTATTAAACTTAATTCATATTTAAAATCACTCGAAGTTATTGGAACAGCCTATATATTTCTTATTCAAATTCATTATCATTGTGCTATTAAACTTAATTCATATTTAAAATCACTCGAAGTTATTGGAACAGCCTATATATTTCTTATTCAAATTCATTATCATTGTGCTATTAAACTTAATTCATATTTAAAATCACTCGAAGTTATTGGAACAGCCTATATATTTCTTATTCAAATTCATTATCATTGTGCTATTAAACTTAATTCATATTTAAAATCACTCGAAGTTATTGGAACAGCCTATATATTTCTTATTCAAATTCATTATCATTGTGCTATTAAACTTAATTCATATTTAAAATCACTCGAAGTTATTGGAACAGCCTATATATTTCTTATTCAAATTCATTATCATTGTGGTATTAAACTTAATTCATATTTAAAATCACTCGAAGTTATTGGAACAGCCTATATATTTCTTATTCAAATTCATTATCATTGTGGTATTAAACTTAATTCATATTTAAAATCACTCGAAGTTATTGGAACAGCCTATATATTTCTTATTCAAATTCATTATCATTGTGGTATTAAACTTAATTCATATTTAAAATCACTCGAAGTTATTGGAACAGCCTATATATTTCTTATTCAAATTCATTATCATTGTGCTATTAAACTTAATTCATATTTAAAATCACTCGAAGTTATTGGAACAGCCTATATATTTCTTATTCAAATTCATTATCATTGTGCTATTAAACTTAATTCATATTTAAAATCACTCGAAGTTATTGGAACAGCCTATATATTTCTTATTCAAATTCATTATCATTGTGGTATTAAACTTAATTCATATTTAAAATCACTCGAAGTTATTGGAACAGCCTATATATTTCTTATTCAAATTCATTATCATTGTGGTATTAAACTTAATTCATATTTAAAATCACTCGAAGTTATTGGAACAGCCTATATATTTCTTATTCAAATTCATTATCATTGTGCTATTATACTTAATTCATATTTAAAATCACTCGAAGTTATTGGAACAGCCTATATATTTCTTATTCAAATTCATTATCATTGTGGTATTAACTAACATTTAGTATGCAATAACAACATTTACCTTTCAATAACGTACATTATGCGGTGTTTTTGCGGTGTTGAGCAACAAAATACTTAAAATGCCATAAAATCTTTATTTTTCATTACAGAATTAAAAAAATAAAACACCTACATACATAATTAAAACCCTTCAAAATTACTATGCCCATGAGCATCTGATGCAAAGAGGTTGTCATAAACATTTTCATTTACAGTTTCGTCATATGGGTCCCAGTCAATCGTCTTATACTACAGATATCAGATAAAATCACGAAAATATACCTTGATTTTGGTTCTCTTCTTATCTATAGGTCGCCTTATATGTGGAAATATACGGCAAATTAATTCAGAAAACTTACTGTCTTTGTTTAAATATGTGGCAAATTAATTCAGCAAACTTACTGTTTTTGTTACTTGTTTAAATTAGTCGAACGGAACCGAAAAATTTATGGAATTATCTAAATAAGTAAAATAATCTGCTTAATTATTATAACTGCTTGGAATTAAAAAAAAAACTTTTACGAAAATCTAATTAAACAGATTCTTTTGACTTATTTAGATAGTTTCATAAACTAAAATGTTTTCGACCCCGTTCAACTAATTTGTATTAATGTGAAATATGAGAAGGTATCAATGCTTATTATTACGAATGCTGTAGAGTTTCTATAGATTTTTTTCTATACAAAAACAATGAATAAAAACTTTATTGAAAGAAACAGTTCTTATATATGGCAATGTTTAAAATTAAAACTACTCTAACAATTTTTTCTCGCACTTGCTACCTATGGAACTCCTTTCCAATTTCTTGCTTCCCTGATAACTACAATCTTAAAAAATTAAATGTAATGTCAATTTCCATCTTTTTTCTTCTTGAATCCCGTTCCTTTGTTGTCCTTCTCTCAATCCTCCCTATTCTCAGTCTTCACATTGTCATTCCCTTTCACTTCATATAACCCTTTGGGTTTTAGTGACATTGTCGCCTTGCTAGGGATGAAATGGTAAAAAATATCACACAGATGAAATATTAATTAAACATGCCTTTAAAAATTGTTATGTAAATTGGATATTACCCCTTATGTTGTAAACGTTGTTTGTTAGTAATCTATATATAAAATTCTGTGGCTTTCATTAGTCCGTTCGTCACACCCTCTAAAATAGCTATTCATTGATCGATCGAAACCAAATCTTGAGAAGATGTACAAGTAGGTTAAGGGATACAAATTACAGTTCGATTTATTAGGGTGCGTAGTACAATAAATTTTCAGGAATTTGGGGGAAAAATTAAGTTTTATTATATCACATACAAAATAATTCCACTATTTTAAAACAATTTAATGATTAAAATAATAAATACTTATTTAATAAAATATTGTTTTTGCATATCTCTTCTTTAAGTTTTTATATATACTAGAATCCAGTTTCAAGTTCACCCTGCGTTTGCGAGAACTATAAAAAAAATCCCAAGACCAAACGCATCGAAAAGTCTAAATTTACACATGGCCAGTTGTATGTTGCATCCTCAAGGATAAGAAATCCCAAGAATTTATTTTTCGCTGTTAAAACAAGGAAAAAAAAGAAATTTGCTTGAACATGCCTTGCTGCTTTCCAGGTTGTTGGAAATCCCCTTTTGTAGGGGTGCAAGACGACTCAGCACCGGCCAACTCATTTCCGTGACAATTGCAGGACAACTCACCACTAACTTACTCAGTGCGAAGACAACGACATGCAAACTATGACTTTTTTCGTCGACTTTTTAAAAACAAATAAACGAAATTTATTAAGGCTCATTTTTTAATACATGACTTTATTTTTAATTTAAAATATATTAAAAATTGTATGCAATTCTCCTCAAATATTCAATTGGAGATCATTGTGAAAAAAGAAGAAAGAATCGCAAAGTTCTTTCATCTGCCTTCATAAACTTCTTCAACTTTAGGGGGATGGGGATGACCTCCAATTAATGCATCTTGGTTTCTTTGCATCTTTTGCAGTCCCGTAATGAATCTCCATATTGTCGGGTGCTCCATCCCCTGTTCTGTGTGCAGTCTTCTGTTTGCTTCAGCATTGTTATTTGTTTGATCTTGAAAATTAAGCGCCAGTCAGTCAAATTGGTTGTTGTAAATAACAAATAACTAAGGCAAACAGCCAAAATCTCTACGACTCAAAGCCGATCTAAGAGATGTGCACACTATGACAGCCAACACCGGTCTGAAGCTATGAATTCCGCGCCAGCGTTGAGTTGCCCAAGCACTGAGTAGGTTAGTAGTGAGTTATCATGGACTTGAATTGTCACGGAGATGAATTGGCCGGTGTTGAGTCGACGGTGTTGAGTCGGCGTTGATGAAATATCCCATCCGATGCTATAGTTCCTGTCTTTAAGAACTCTGGTGAACATTTTGATCCCTGGCATTTTCGTCATATTAGTCTTTTATCGCTTTTCGCAATTTACTAGATGTTCGAATCAACTCCGAACTGGTTAACTATCTCAATTCACAAGGCCTTCTTTCAAATAAACGATGTGGCTTTCGTTTCTTTAGGTTAAATGTCGATGTGTTAACCGTTATTACTGAATAAAAACGACAAGGCTTTGGCTGTGGCTTCAGATATCTCTAAGGCATTTGACAGGTTTAATATTCTGGTCTTCTCTCCAAGCTTAAGAGCTATGGCGTCTCTGACCAGATATTGGATTTAATTCAATCAGTTTTAGCGAATCGGCTAATGAAGGTCACATTGAACGGCCATGTTTCGAGATCTTTTCACATTAATGTGCTCGCTCTTCAGGGCTCTATTTTTGGACCCACGTTGTTTCTTATCTTTATCAACGCCCATTTCAATGTCATTAACATCCGACTAGGTATTTATGCTGATGACACAACTATTTTCCCTTGTCTTAATAATAAGTCCGATATGTCCTACAAAGTAAAACTATATGTTGCTCTCTAAAATGATTTCCAATTATCTGTTAACTGGGGTAAGAAATGGCTTCTAAATTTTAACGCCTCTAAAACGAAACTTCTATGCTTTAATCAACGTAGATAATCATTTTGCTTTCCAGTTCTTTTATTGCTATTTCCCCTCACTTAAGTCTTCTTATTTTCTTCCACTCCAAGAAACCCGGTTCGTCTTAGTAGCCTTATCACATTGATTGAGGTGAAAAATACTTCCAGTAAAAAAACAAACAAACATTGACTTTCATCTTAACACGGGCAGCATTTATTTTTTTCTTAATTTTAATTTAATCTACAAAAGGTTAGAAAGGAAACCCCTATCGGTAGTGGAAAGAGCGATAACACTTAGTGGACATGAGAAAACTATTTTCCAGAAAAATTGTTTTAATAGTATTTCATTAATTTCACCTGGCAGTAGCATTGCCTACTCGCCCAATAAATGCCAAATGTTTCCTTATAAGGAAAGGGCTAATATTAAATCTAGCAACATATTCGAATGCAGATGTGTTTCTTTACAATAGCCTCCAAGGTCTTACGATTTTTTTACCTTCTGCTACTACTGTAGCCATATATTATAAAAATTAATTATAAAAAAATTATTTATTTATTTGTATAATTCTAACGCGTGTCCTTTCGCACGCTAATATAACTCCACACAGTAACCCTCTAATTTGAGTGGCTCTTGGGCCTTGTATTGGTTGAACATTAGTAAAAATAATAAAAAACAATAAAAAAAGATGAGCGATACCGCATGGATTTAGCGACGCTGCACGATATATTTTACCAATGATAATTCATCCAACCTCCAGTTTTACTAATGATAGGGAGCGTTAATATATCCGTGTTCAACTTCACCCATTACAAGGCTCAAGAACCACTCAAGGTAGAGTATTACTGTGAGGTGTTGTATGAACATAAAAAGGACAAGAAATGAAGTTCTTAGACCTAACTTTTAACTCTAGTGATTTAATTAGTGAATAACACTTTCGAGTTCAATCAGAAACGTTAGAAATATAGTCTGGAACATAGGCTTTAGAAGGAACCGGTAACCCACGCCTAAACAGGAAACAAGGGATAAACCTTTACTCCTGTTCTAAAGACCAGAAAGAAATGTGAACTGGACGATAGCCAAACCTATCTAATCCTATTGGGATAAAATAATCAAGAACATTTCAGTGTGCAATCGAAGACGTTAGAAGTATAGTGTGGGAGTAGACTTTAGAAGGAACCGGAAATCTAATCCTAAACAGGAAACAAAGGATAAACCTCTAATCCTATTCCAAAGGCCGGGGGGAAATGTGAACTGGACGATAGGCAAGCCTCTCTATTGGGAGAGAAGACGAAAAATAGTCAAGAACAAATCATGGTTCAATCGGAGACGTTAGAAGTATAGTATGGAAGTAGACTTTAGAAGGAAGCGAAAATCTAATCCTAAACAATAAAAAAGGGATAAACCTTTACTTCTGTTTCAAAGACCGGAGAGAAATGTGAACTGGACGATAGGCATGCCTATCTAATCCCATTAGGAGAGAAGAAAAATAGTCAAGAACATTTCAGTGTTCAATCAGAGACGTTAAAATTATAGTCTGGAAGTAGACTTTTAGAAGGAAACGGAAACTTAATTCTAAACATGGAACAAGGGTTAAACCTCTACTCCTCTTCAAAAGACTGGGGAGGTGTGGGAACCGGAAGATAGACGAACCTATGTAATCATACTTTTTATCATTCAATGTTCTTTCTGTTTCTTTCAAAGACCCTTACTCTGTTTGTGAAGCGCCCAAGTACATCTCTCGCTCGAGGTGAAAAGAACAGGAGAAAAAACTATTACATTAGAAACACTCTCGAGTGATGAGCTTTTTGCTTTACGGAGGTAACTTCATCGCAAACAGAAAAGCATCTATAGTAGACCGATGGGGAAAAAGAGGACTCTTTGTCCATGATCAAAATTTGAATCTTTCTTTTGCGGCCTTATGTTAACAAACGCCATTAGGTTGCTCAAAAGCCGATAAAACTCGTTCCTCATAACTCTAGCTTTGACTATTGAACCAATACTTCAAACGAAAATAAATACCACGAGTCGTTTCATAATTATCCTTCTCTTTCTCTTTTTCTTTCTCGCTTTCTCTTTAAGTCTCCGGAGTTCTTTTTTTTTTCTCTACGGGACTGGGAGTGGGACTACGTGTCGTCTTTATCAATGTGATGTAGATAGGTAAATAAACAGTCGGGTGGGCGAGCCTCGTTTACATGATTTACGTTTTAGACAACTTAAGGATAGGCGAGGAGTTAAGGGTTGTCGTCATTTTGATTTATAATCTCTTCTTTTTCTTCTCTTCTTGAAAGTGCAGACCCCACAGGACGAACCCGCATGAGAGCTCAGTGTCAAGTGATAGTGAGAAGGAATGGAGAATAGCTCTTGTCCGTTAAAGTGATTGATTACCATCCATCTTCGACAAAGAGGGAACTCGTATGAATTAAAGATGGTTAGAGCATGAAAGCATACACTCAAGGTTTACTATCGAAGGGGAAGAAAAAACATCTTGAATTATATTACTCTCCATAACTTCTGCGAATTCAAGTCCGAATGAATGGAAAGTGGTTTCTTGCTTTCAAAATTTCAAGCACAAAGCTTTTGGGTGAAAAATGGAAAGTATTCGTTTTCTTATTAGGAAATATCAGACAAATTGACTGAAAATTACAGGACAAATCATTTAGTAAAATAGTGAAGTGGGTAAAACTCTACAAGAGAAAGTAAGAAATAAAAGAGGACACATAAGGAAATTTGTAAAGAAGAAAGAAACAAGACATAAGGAAATTAGAAAGAAAGAAAGAAAGAAGATACGAACAAAATTAGGAAGAAAGAAAGAATGAAGGCCCATAAGGAAATAAAGAAAGAAGGAAAGAAAGAAGAGACACTTCATGAAATTAGGAAAGGAGAAAGAAAGAAGACATAAGAAAAATAGACAGAAAGAAAAGACG
The DNA here is from genome assembly GCA_963932145.1 of Acanthosepion lycidas. Taxonomy (NCBI): domain Eukaryota; kingdom Metazoa; phylum Mollusca; class Cephalopoda; order Sepiida; family Sepiidae; genus Acanthosepion; species Acanthosepion lycidas. The sequence goes on from OZ010585.1 coordinate 46,066,450, forward strand.
CATAAGGAAATTAGGTAAGAAGAAAGAAGGAAAGAACGAAGATACGTAACAAAATTAGAAAGAAAGAAAGAAAGAAAGAAAGAAGACCCTTAAGAAAATTAGAAAGAAAGAAAGAAGACGCGTGAGGAAATTAGAAAAGAAGACGGGCAGAAAGAAAGAAAAAAGACACAAGAAAATTAGAGAGAAACAAAGAAGACACGTAAGAAAGTAAGAAACTTAGGAATGAAGAAAGAAAAAAAAGAAAAAAGAAAGAAAGAAAGTAAGAAAGAAGGAAACAAAGAAGACACATAAGAAAATTAAAGAAGACAGGTTGGAAAGAAGAAGGTAGGAAAGAAGGAAGACATAAGAAAAATAGACAGAAAGAAAGAAAGAAAGAAAGAAAGAAAGAAGACGGGTAAGGAAATTAGAAAGAAAGAAAAAAGAAGACACGCAAGAAAATTAGAAAGAAAGGAAACACAGAAGAAAATCAGTATGAATGGAAGAAAGAAGTAAGTGAAAAAACAGTAAACGAAAATTAAAGAACGAACACACAGAGAAAGAAAGGAAGAAAGAAAGAAAGGAAGAAAGAAAGAAAGAAAGGAAGAAAGAAAGAAAGAAAGAAAGGAAGAAAGAAAGAATGAAAGAAAGAAAGAAAGAAAGGAAGAAAAAATTAAAGCAAAGAAAGATGAAAAAGAAGGAACTGAAATTTAAAGAAAGATGGGAGAGAGAGAAAAAAAGTAACGGAAGAAATGCAGGATATATAGAAACTGAAAGCAAGCAAGAATACACCATGTCTGAGATTATAGATTAATCAAAATTTGTAAAAAGTGGTTTTTGTTTAGGAGGCAGTCGAATACATCCTAATAACGGTCGAGTTAGATATTTCAATGTCCTTTGACAAGGTGTGGCATACATGGTTACTGCTCAACCTCTTCAGCTCGGGAATCATTGGAAGAGTCTTCTCGCTTATAAAGTCCTTCATAACGGGTAGGTTCATGAAGATAGCTGTTAATGGCCAATTTTTCAAGTTCCACTCAATCAACGCAGGCGTCCCTCAAGATTCGCATCTCGGTCAATCCCTCTTCTTCCTCTACATAAATTATCTTGCTAAGAGTGTGCTTCGATCCTTTGCGAATATCTATACTGAAGATACAACGGTAACCAGAGCTTAGCGGCTGATCTCTCCTTTGACCTAAATCTAGCAGCTCAGTTGGGGAAAACTGGCTGGTCACATTCAATACTAGTGACCTTCCACCATCGCCGATCGGACCCAGAATTTTAACCAGTCGTGATAAACGATCTTCCTTTTGGGTGGTCCCGTGCTTTGAGCCCCTATTGGGACTTAAGCTCGACACAGACTTCAAGTGGAACATGTACATACGATCCATCGCTAAACATGCTGGGTAAATGGTCCGTTCCCTGTACCGATCTAGTAAATACCTGAATCCTCCCGCTATCCTCTAAGTTTACAAAGGCCAAATCAGGCCGAAAATGGAGTACTGCTGCCATATATGGAAGTGAGCTGCCCAGTCTTCACTTTCTACTCTCGATAGTCTCCGTATCCTTGTAGGCGACGAATTATTTTCCACTCTGTAACCTCTTTCTCACGGACGAAACGTCGCAAAGTATCGTTGTTCTATCGCTATTTCAATAGAAAGTGTCCAGATGATCAACATTCCTTAGTTCCACCTGTCGTAAACTTCACCGCCAAGACCCACCATGCCACTCACATTGTAGAAAACCAGCCTCATTCTCTTCATATTCCCCTGGTAATATGTAAGTTTCACTCACATAACTGATTATAACGAACCACTGCATTGTGGGATCGACTTCCAAGAGGCAGCTTCCTCAATCACGACAATCTTAACCTGTTCAAGTCTAGTTAACCGTTATCTTCCACACATATCCACATAAGCTGTGCCTCTTAACGCTCTATCTCGAATAGCCCCGTGCCTTGTGCAGGGTAAACCCCACTGTAAAAAAACAAAAGGTTGATTAGAAGATTCTTGGATTTACAGTGTTTTGTGTGGCGAGTTTTGTTCCGCCATTACGATTGTCAGAATAATTTTTTTTTTGTGTGTAGAAACGATGTGTGGGTTGTAAATACAAAGAAAGGAGAGGGTTAAGAATGGATAAAATGGTGTGGTATGTATAGAGAAAAAGAAGAGTGAGAGGAAGGAAGAAAGAATATCGTAGTATAGAGGGGAGGCGATAAACGAAAAATACAACTAGAAGGAATTAAAGAAAAAAAGGCGCAATGAAAGGAAAGATAAAGGAAAATAAATCAGGCCATGAAAAAAAAAAAAAAAAAGACAGAAGGGAGAATCTGAAAAGGAAGGAAGTACAAGGAAGAAATTCGAGGTAATAAATCAAAGAAAAGATAAAAAATAGAAAAGGAAGAAGTTACGAAAAAACAAAAAAAAGATTAAACGAAAAAGAAAAATAAATAAAATAATGAAACGAAAGAAAAATAAAGAATTAATCACACAGGAACAAAAAATGCACATTTAAATGTTCGGCAACTGCAACCTGTCCATAATGATTCTTTGAAAAGCGTTTCGTGCCCGTCTGTAGGAAAAATGTTCTCCTCCATGATGATACAACGCGGCATAAAGCAAGAACAACACAGGAAAAAAAAAATCTGAATACCTTTTGTGCTGTTCTACCTCACCCCACTTCCATTTTCATATGATTTTGCACCAATCGATTATTACCTTTTTCAATCACCGCAAAACACTTTGACGAAGAAAATTTTCTCTAATGTAAACATGATACAGAGTTTGTAGAAAACTTTTTCACGTCAAAACATGTAGAATTGTAAGTGAAAACAAGTCATTGCTAATATACAGGGTGTCCCCCCCCCTCATTTTGTAGTCTAATAACAGCCAATTCTTGCTCAAATGATCTCAAATTTTAATAAAATGTGTAAAAACTAAATTAACTGTGCGGACTAATCCCAATGAAAATCTAACAAGAAGATGGATCGGACGTGATAATGACAATGTGCTGTTGAAATGGTTACAACGTTCACCTGACTTGACACTTTGTCATTTTTTTCTATGGGGCCATGTCAAAGGAAATCACTATATAACCCCTCTTATTACAAGCCTAGAGAAACTTAAACAGAGAATTACTGAGATGCTTGAGAATGTTACGCAAGACAGCATCTTTGGCAGGAACTGGACTTCCGACTTGACGTGTTTCGTGTCACAGGTGTTGAGCATATTGAACATTTGTGAAGCTTTGTGAAAACGGTTGTAAAATTTACATCCCTTTGAATATCTCCTTCGAATTTTGATAAATAAATATTTTATTATTCAACATGAAGCCTATTTAATTTCGTTTGCCTGGGAAATGTAGTTACTCAGATATTCACATTTTAAATTATGTCAGTTGTTTGGGGAGAGGGGGTCAGCCTGTATAATAGAATAAAATGTAATTGTACTTCATTTTCTGAAGAATAAAGTTGATAGTTAAAAACTGAAATTATTTATGACTCAAACTAATATGCCATCATATGGAGTTTTTTTTTGTTTGTTAATTTCAGCCTATTTCAACCTTTACCATTATTTGAAGCATTATTTCATTATAACACGTTTTACACGGACAAGAAGTGAAGAGACTATATTAAATCAGTTGCTACGTTTTTTGTTAATACACTGTACCGTGCCAGAAGATTTTTCTTGTCAGAATTCATCTTGCAAATTTATAAATCTGCCATTTGTCGGTGCATTGAATACTGCTGCCATATCTGGTCTGGTGCTCCTGCTATACATCCCAAGATTCTTCACCAGGCATCTCGACTTCAGTAAGTTTTACACTACGTGACGTGGCTTCCCTCTGTCTTTTCTACAACTAGAAAAGGCAGAGCGTGATTGTTTTCATGGTGACTGTTCTGATGAGTCGTTTTCATTAGTGCCTCGACTACATGAATTTCATCGTGCTACAAATTTTCAACTAGGTCTTACTGTTGAACTAGCTAGATGCATCCGCCACTTCTATTCAAACAGTTTCTTCTCTCACACTTCTCACCTGTGGAACTTCGTTTCCTATTTCTTGCCTCCCTGGCGCACACAATTTTCAAAAATTTAAATTCAACGTCAATCGCTATCTTCTGTCTTCCTGAGCCTTTTCTTCATTTCTCCTCACTAAAGTCTTCTTATTCTCTTTCAATTCGTGAAACGCTCTGCGTCATAGCGGCATTATCGCCTTGCTTGGGTTGAAATCATTAAATTAAAGAAAAATGTCATTCCAATGGTGAATATCATCATCATTATGGCTTGGCTTTGCAAAACGAAGATCAAGAAGAAGTTTGTTCACGTCGATTGCAGGGACGTTTCTAAGTATGTCCCATGCGAGACAGGCATACACGGCCGCAGCAGTTGCAGCTGAAAGTCCGGTCTGGGTTTAATGGCATAGATTGTGAATGTATAATTGAATAAAATATGTCTATATTTCTGAAATAAGTTATTGTAATTATTTACATTATTTACATTGGTCGGACTGTTGTCATCATTTTTATTGCTATACTCACGACGTTTCGGCCGTTGTACGTTCCGGCTTCCTTCAGGGAGATAACTGAGACATCAGGAAGAAGCATGACACGTGGAACTAGAACAATCTACTCCGGTGGACGAAATAAAGAGTTCATTTCGAAATTCCAATTACGCGAAGAAGACCGGTGCGTACGACGATCGAAACGTAATGAATATGACAATAAAGATGAGGACAACAGTCCAAACAATGTAAATATTGTAAATGAATAAAAATGTAATTGTACTTTATTCTTAAAGATTAAGGTTGATAAATAAAGTAATTTATGACACAACCTAAGAGGTAATACCTATAAGGCAGAAGGTAGTTTGAAATCAGAGTTTTTCTTCTCCGAGACTGGTATTTGAAAGACGTACGCTGCCCAGGCTACAACCAACCCCACTCGACCATACAGACAAGATCGAAAGAAATACAGGACTTTACATTTGATGACGGCTTGGCTGGGCGAGTTGCCCGAAAGTTGTCAGTGTTGATAGCCAACCGCCTTCGGGCACCACTACGGGTTTTCTGTCTGGATTTAATAAATGGAAATGCACAGAAGTACCGAAAATATACGTTTAAGAAAGGGAAGAAGATACTAAGCGATTGATAACATAGCAGAAACGATTAAAAACTACTGTGGACTAATATATCATATTGTTTCTCCTATATGTGAGTGAAAGTTGGACATTAAGTTGTCACACATTAAGAAGAAAACTTGAGGCAAACGACAAATAATTTGAATATGCGGGAAGATCAAAGTAGTTTCATAACCAGACGGTACAGTAATAAAAATATAGCTTATTCTGACGTAATATTACAAGGGATGTAAAAAAAAAATTACTACCGATGGCTTTAAAGATTAGGAGACACACAGTGGGTACACTAGATGGATGGATAAAGAGATAGATAGACAGTAAAAAAGACAGACAGACAGATAGATAGATAGATAGATAGATAGATAGATACATAGATAATAAAAAGACTGAGATTTATAAAAATAGATAATGAAAAGACTGAGATTTATAAAAATAGATAATGAAAAGACTGAGATTTATAAAAATAGATAATGAAAATACTGAGATAGATAGATAGATAATGTAAAGACCGAGATAGATAGATAGATAGATAGATAGATAGATAGATAGATAGATAGATAATGTTTAGAACACTTTGGATAAAGGCCGCAATTATGGAACACCTACTAAGAAAACAGTTAACTATTAATGTCTTTGGAAAGAAAGAAAGAAAGAAAGAAAGAAAGAAAGAAAGAGTAAAGCTTGTTTTCATTGTGAGATACATTACAGCTTATGTTCACATATTAAATGGTAGATAAAGTAGTGGAAGAAATACAAACACAAACACGCATGCGCACGTCTATTCTTGGTCCAATAGAGAAATCCTTCTTTCTCACAAATAACAAAAAACAAAAGCTAATGTTTGGTATATTTCGTCAAATTTAAGGATGCGAAAATTTCACTAAAATGTTCAATTCCTATGATTGATATTCAATACTGCATTAAGTGCTTTGACAAGGAAAGGGATGATGTTGAAATACATTCGATAGACGTCTTTGCTTTTTAAGCAGCATATTTTTCTAATCCTGCCTAAGTTTTTCGACAGTTTTTTAATAAAGAGAAAATCTGATTCATATATATATAATGAAAAAGTTAGATACATAAGGAAAAGAGTGATATATATATATATATATATATATATATATATATATATATATATATATGTATAGTTAGAGAGAGAGATAGAGAGAGACAGAGAGATAATGAAAAGACTGAGAAAGAAAGAAAGACAAGATGAAAAAAAGAAAGCACTTTTATGATGAGAAAATTTCAGCCAATTTCACTATAAAGTCCGCTACCTATGTTTAATATTAAATACTCTATTAAGGAAAAAGATAAGGTTGAAATACATTTGAGTAGTCGTCTTATTTTTAACAGCATATATATTTTGATTACCGACCTGTGTTTTCGACAGTCTTTAATAAAGTGAATGCGCGCTTTGACAAGATTCGAAACTACGCCCCCTCCTTGTGTAGTGGAAACGACCATTTAGATGTACTAGGCTATGAAAGACATCATAGTGCATCAAAATTGTACTTATATCCACTATCTCCCAGAGCTAAAACATGAAAAACACCAAAAACAACCATCCTTGAAACTGGTTAGAGAAATGGCTAAAAGCGTTTGGAACAATCGACGATATGGACAATTTTTGTATTCCCTCACCCAACATCAAACAGAAAAAATGTAAGAATACTGGAAAAACTAAAAAAAATGTTTTTGTCTGCTATATTTAATTCTTGGACGCCATATTTAACGAAAAATGTTTAAATGAAATGTTTCCCAAATATACATGAAATATAGTTTTAACGTGTGCTGTGTTTATGGGATATAGAGCTCAATATCATAGAGATAGAGCGTATGTTAATATGAAAGTGAACATTGAAGGCAACATTCAGAGGCGACAGACTGTTTCAATCTAAATCAGGTGGCCTGATGATTGCGTTTAGAATGAAACTATCTGTCGTCACTGACTGTTGAATTCAATGTCCACTTTTATATTTACATACACTTTTTCTTTATGTTCACTTTATATATATATATATATATATATATATATATATATATATATATATATATGTGTGTGTGTGTGTGTGTGTGTGTGTGTGTGTGCAAGCATGGTTATCAAGAGAAAAGCAGAAAGTCGTGCACACAACTTGATTGAGAAACACGTATGGTTATTTATTAAATTTAGGTTAAACCAGTAGAAAACGAAACAGTGGTAGGAAGACTGTGTTATGTCATATTTTAAAGAGAAGAGAATCTGTCGAGATGGAAACTCCCAAATAAGAAATACTGGTGATTCGAACGGTGAACTACGGCACAGATGAAAAATATGCAGCTAAAAATATATGCGACAAAGTAGATTCACTAGATAGATAGATAGATAGATATTAACTGTACATATATGAGTAGATTTCAATAGAGAGGATTCGTTCAACTGAAGAAAAGAGAACGATGCATAGATAGCGGTAATGTTTCATATATATATATATATATATATATATATATATATATATATATATATATATATATATATATATGTATATATATATTTACATATGGAGTGAGGGAGATGCATACATAAATATATATGACGACAGCCAGTTTTATAAATATGCATGAAAATCTTAGGACGTGTAGATAACTAGGTATATATATATATATATATATATATATATATATATATATATATATATATATATATATATATATATAAAAGAAAAGCCAGTAAGATATATAATCCGGTGTTCTTATTGATATTTTTATTTTTACAAAATAGTGTTCAATGTAAATTTACAGAGCATTAATATTATAAATTAACTAGTTTAAAATATGCTTCAAATTTAATTTTTTAATTAAATTAAAATCATTAGTTCCATTTCATCCTCAAGCGAATTTTGTATATATATATATATATATATATATGAAGGAATATAGTCTTAACGTGTGCTATATTTATGAGATAAAGTGCTCAGTATCAGAGACAGAGCGTGTGTAAATGTAAAAGTTAACATTTAAGTCAACGCTTAGAGGCGACAGGCTGTTTCATGCGAGACGCAATCGTCAAGCCAAAATATATATACATATTCAAAAATATGTATTCATCGAGACAAAGAAATTATTATGTTTCGAAACCAAATTGAAAATGGAACAAATCCTTTAAATTTTAAGTTTAATTTAAGATTTAGGTTTCGCTTTTGAAACATGGTAATTTCTGTCGTGATGAATATACATTTTTAAATAATAATTATAATATTATGTTATCTTTTGTATCGAGCACTGTTTTTAAAAATAAATGATAAAGAACTCTGGATTATAAATCTGACTTTTCTTTTTTATTTTATATATATATATATATATATATATATATATATATAAATATATGCAGAGACATTGTGATAGATATGTTGAAACATTGTGGAAGACAGACAGACAGATAGATAGATAGATAGATAGATAGATAGATAGATACAGAAAAGAAAGCAGGAAATGAACAAAGGAAAGAAGAAATGAAGAGGGTAAGATTTATACCGATGTTTGACAAGTCAATTTGGGGCAACAATGCTGAAGATTTTGGGTGGAACCACCAAACACCGATTCCCACATGATGTTAAGCCACGTGAGTGATGCACAAGTAAAAGAGTTGCGGCTGGGGGTGAGGGTATACGAGGAAATACACATGCAACTTGGAGGGTGGGCATAACAGTGGAAAAAACATGAACAGGAGAAAGAAAGAATGAACAAAGGAAAGAAATTGATGATGACGGCGGGAAATTAAAGAATGTCAAAAAGAAAAAAAAACATTTGGAAATGAAAAAATGTAAATAAAATCTCATGAAAAAGATGAATGAAATAAAAAGAACTAGAAACAATTTTAGAATTGTATGAAGGACACCAAATGAAGATGGCAAAAGCAAAAGAAAGAAAGAAAGAAAGGAAAAAGTTGAAGAAGGATTTTTCGTAAGTGAAAGTTATCCAATAGGAAGAGAAATATTTATTTTGATATTTTTTAGATGAAGCAATTTCACTAATGTTATTTTATCATTAGTTTTACTCCATCTTATTATTGTTGCCTTTTATCATAACACTCTGGATCGATAAACTCTTCGACACTGACTGTTTGGATAAAATAAACAGCAACACTAAAAACAGAGCAAATATAGTAATAAATGAATAGTCAGAGTACATCTGGGATATTTACATATGTACCATTCGTCCGAGCATTCAATACTGCTACCATATCTGGTGTGGGTCTCCGGCCTTTTATCTCAAGGTTCTTCAAAAATCCAAAGAAGGATCTGCAACGTAATGCATCCTGATTTGGCATCTAGACATTAGTCGCTTTCTCGCCAAATTGGTGTGGCTTCCCGCGGGTCTTTTCTACAAAAGTCTGCTACTAGACTGACATCTAGATCTCACTCGTTTACTGTTGAAAAAGCTAAATGCAAATGCCACTTCTTCTAAAAGTCTATTTTCCCGTGCTTCCTGCTTTTGGAACACTTGGAACCGTTTACTTGCTTCCCTGATAACTACAATATTTAAAAATTTAAATGCAACGTCAGTCACCGTCTTCGATCTTCTTGAATCCCGTTCAACTTTTGTCTTTTTCTCAATCCTTCCTATATTTAGTCTTTTCTTTCACTTTCACACCATGTAATCCCCGCCTACTAGTGGAATTTCCACGTTGATTGGGGTGAAATTATTAAAAATAAAAATAATAATGAAGAAAGTATAGATCTTATTTGTAGGGATAAAAACAATTGGAATAACAAGGATAAAAACTAACAATAAAATAATAGTAATAATGAAGATCGTTTCCGGTCACAGTACTCCAATAAAACGTTATAATAATGAGCTGTAGAAAACTGATAAAATAATTATTGTGGATTCCGAGATGAAAAATTGGTCTCCAATAAATGACAAACGCAAGAATTTAAGATAAGAAATTAAATGTATTTACACAAAATACAAAAGGTAATGCTGTTAGTAAATCCAGGAACGCCGGTTAGTATTAATCAAAGATCGCTATATACAGTCTCGAAGTAAACTTCCTTAGAGTCGGGCGTGCTTATAACTGTGACTTCTACCTCCAACTCAATCACAATGTCTATGTCCTTTCTACTCCGTTCCTCTTCTCTATATTCTGACTGAATGAGGGTATTTAACATCAGCAGATCGAGTCCACTTATATCAAAAAGGGGTGGACCCCATAATAATAATGAAAGATTAATGAATATATATATTCATGGTGTTTCAAAATTCGTTATGTCTTATGCGATAAAAAACAAAAATAATAAAACGGAGACAAACTAAGAATCAATTATTAATATGGAAGAATGTGTTGTGCGGATAGCGTAAGTGTTATTGTCACTGAAATTGGAATCAGGATAAATAGCAGGGAAGACAAGGCTGTCTTTAGAATATTAAACTGTTCGGGACCGTGAAGAGCCGTGATCGTCCTGAGGTACCAGGGGATATATTGATAGTGACAAACGCAGGTATTTACAAAACAATTTGGTAAAATGCCTTATTTTTAAAGAAGCAGTTGAGGATCAAACTTGCGAAAACCGCTTGGTACTGAACTCCCTAAAAATAATTAAACACTGAAGGGACTCACCCAGGCTAACTTGGTTTGGATTAACGAGGAAATCATGATGAAAACACCAGTTCACGTTCGCATTTTCGAGCCCGGTCAGTACTTAGATGGGGCACTGCTTGGAAACACCGGGTACTGTAAACGGCTGATTCAATCCGCAATATATTTCGGCTTTAAATAATCTACAAAGGGTTGATAAAACGTAAAAAACAAATCAATCAACAACATCGTTTGGTTTGGCCTTGAACCAAAAGAACGATGCACCCAGTAAAAAGAGACAAAGCGAAACGTAGAGGAAACATCATGGTAGGCGCTGTAATATCTAAGCCTGGCTTTGGCCAGTTCAAGTTTGAATTACTGGTATACACAACTGAACATTTATGGTAGGCGTTCTAATCTCTAAGCCTGGTTGTCTCCGGCTCAAATTTGTATTACTGGCATACACAACTCAACATTTATGGTAGGCGCTCGAATGTCTAAGCTAGGTTGTCTCCGGCTCAAATTTGAATTACTGGCATACACAACTGAACATTTATGGTAGGCGCTCTAATATCTAAGCCCGGTTGTCTCCGGATCAAATTTGGATTACTGGTATACACAACTCAACATTTATGGTAGGCGCTCTAATCTCTTATTCAGGTTGTCTCCGGCTCAAATTTGAATTACTGGCATACACAACTGAACATTTATGGTAGGCGCTCTAATATCTAAGCCCGGTTGTCTCCGGATCAAATTTGGATTACTGGTATACACAACTGAACTGACGATATATGGCCTGCGAGACTAATTTCGAAGGAATTACTCCACGATAGACACCCTGCATCCACAATTTTTCTCGCACAAGTTGCCATTGACATTTGTTGAAAAATCACTGCAACAGTCAATGAGAATCAGGATTAACTATAAATATTTCACAGCAATTAACTTTCACTCATCCGAAAAGATCACGAATCCATATAAAAGTCATGATGAACAGTATATCAAAAGACGCACCTGTTTGTGGTAGGGGAAGGCGACTGCGGTAAATAAGATTTTACAATTATATTAGTGAACGGCTACTTTCCTTTTTTTTAATCGTTGCAAGGCAATAAAGTCACTAAGACGCAAGGTTAGATAATATTGAAAATAAAACACTACTAACAGGAGAGAACAAAAAATGAACAAGGATTAAGAAGACTGAAGATAATGATTGACATTGAATTTAAATTTTTTGAAGATCAAAGTCGACTTGGAAGCAAGAACCTGGAAGAGAGTTCCACAAGTGAGAAGTGCGATAGAAGAGACTGTTAGTATAGAACTTACGGTTACATCTAGCTATTTTAGCTGTAAAATGGTGAGACCTTGTCGTCAATCTAGTTCTGCCCTTAAGTTCATAAGGTCTAAGTACTATAGAGGAAAGTTCATCAGGACAATTACCATATAGAAATTATGAAACTGCAAGAACTGACTATTAAAGACGTTGGTAAAAACTTTGCAACCGTTTTTCTCACGCAGTAAAACTGATGTTGAAAATGAAATAGTCAAAAACAATCTTTTAAATCTTAATATAAATTTGCAGATTGCATTTATAAATCCAACAGTAGGAATCAAACTCATCACACAACACAGTTTAATCGAACGAATAATTGTATTTATTACGTTTAGATGACAGCAAAAAGAAAATCTGATAAATTTCTATTTTAAACACATTTTTTGGATGTTTCAGTATTGACCAGAGTAATTTAAGCTGACTAAATGTGATGTTAATGATTAATTCACAGCAACGCATACATTGTTGCAAAATACATTCTTCTTCTTTTATGTGCCGTGTCACTTCATGGCGTGAGCGACCACAGCTCTCCACAACTTCCTGTCCATTGTAGCTCAAAGCAACATTTGACTCTTTGCCATCACTATTGTCTCCGTTCTGTCATTCATTTACACAAGTTTATTATGTAGCTTAATCTAGGTTATGTAAGTCTAATCTGTTCCTCCTATCCTTAAGATATCTTGTAATCGTTAAATTTTCCAAGCCGTCTTTCCTCATAATGGCTTCTAACATGTTCAAATGTTCAAGTAAATTTATTTTAGCTTTCACTTTTTTTACTTCTTCGTTGCCGACATGTCCCCTTTGCATTATTTTACATCTTAGTTGCTGACATGTCCCCTTTGCATTTTTCTACTTCTTCGTTGCTCACATGTCCCCTTTGCATTTTTTTACTTCCTAGTTGCTCGCATGTCCCCTTTGCATTTTTCTACTTCTTCGTTGATTACATGTCCCCTTTGCATTATATTACATCTTAGTTACTGACATGTCCCCTTTGCATTTTTCTACTTCTTCGTTTCTCACATATCCACTTTGCATTTTTTTACTTCTTAGTTGCTCACATGTCCCCTTTGCATTTTTCTACTTCTTCGTTGATTACATGTCCCCTTTGCATTTTTTTACTTATTAGTTGCTCACATGTCCCCTTTGCATTTTTTTACTTCTTCGTTACTCACATGTCCTCTTTGCATTTTTCTACTTCTTCGTTACTCACATGTCCCTTTTGCATTTTTTCACTTCATCGTTGATCTCACGTCCCCTTTGTATTTTTTTTACTTCTTCGTTACTCACATGTCCTCTTTGCATTTTTCGATTTCTTCATTGCTCACATGTCCCCTTTGCATTTTTTTTTACTTCTTAGTTGCTCACATGTCCCATTTGCATTTTTCTACTTCTTCGTTGCTCACATGTCCCCCTTGCATTTTTTTTATTTCCTATTTGCTCACATGTCTCCTTTGCATTTTTCTAGTTCTTCGTTGCTCACATGTCCCCTTTGCATTTTTTTCACTTCTTAGTTCATTACATGTCCCTTTTGCATTTTTTTACTTCTTCGTTGCTCACATGTCCCCCTTGCATTTTTTTTAATTTCCTAGTTGCTCACATGTCTCCTTTGCATTTTTCTAGTTCTTCGTTGCTCACATGTCCCCTTTGCATTTTTTTCACTTCTTAGTTCATTACATGTCCCTTTTGCATTTTTTTTACTTCTTCGTTGCTCACATGCTCTCTTTGCATTTTTTTTACTTCTTGCTCACATGTCCCCTCCAAAGTATTCTTTGCATTCGTTTCTACAACCAAATCTCTGTAGTTTCGAGCCTTTTCTTCAACCGTAATCATTTACTGACATATAAGGAGATAGATATGGCACGGGAGTTTAGTATTTTTTTCTTTGCTTCTATCAAAATTTCCCTATTTCTTAATACATTACTTAATTTCTGGAAGGCATCTTTTGCCACTCCAGTGCACTTTCGGATCTTTGTGTCACATTTTCCGTCGTTTCTTACGACGCTATCTACCCTATCGCCCTCTATCGCTATTTTCATGACAGAGATTTGGGTAAACTACATTCCTTGGTTCCCACCACTTCAGACCTTCCCAGCTAGGACCCACCATGTCACATACACTAGGCTAACTCATCCTCATTCCCTTTATATTCCATTAGTAAGGAGGAAGTTCCAGTCAGATTGCTTCTCCCACAGAATTGTCGAAATATGGAAAGGACTCCTGAGGAGGATGTTTTCCTGCTTGCTACAATCTTCAAGTCCAGGGGCAGTCGTTATTTATCCTGCATATTCTCATAACATGCGTCTCTTCCTCTTTCCACTTCTCTTATGCCATTACAACAATCTCATCCAGTAACTCTCTACCTTGAGTGGCTTTTCAGATTTGTATAAGGTGAACACTAGTAAAAAAAATTAAACTGATCGGAAAACTTGATATATTTGAGAAAGTGTTGTAACTTAGGGAAGGTTACTGAATTGAGTAATCGTACGAAGGTTGGTAATGATCGATAATACTTAGGACAAGAACAACATATATAAGATTCGCCAGCGGCACGTAGAAGTAGTCAACTGCTAGAAGTGAGTCAAGTGATTCCACAATGAATCTCCAATTGCCGGCCAACATAAAGTATTTACTAAATGTATTTATGAGAATGGCTGCACCCCATTATCGTCCGTAGGTATGCTACAACAGAAAGATATTAGAATAATCTGGAATTATTACTGGGAGCAAAACGCTTGCAAACGGATAGAAAAATAATTGAGCATGTACACAAAAATAGAAAGGGGCGCAAGACAAGGGTGCGTTTTTTATTTATCATTTACAGTGAGTAAGGCGGACGTAAGAGTCCTACAAAAATGCATTATTATGGGACTCAGTTTTAGCAACTTGTTGCTGAAAAAAGTAAAGGAACTCCTAGATAAAGTAGTAAAGGAAAGTGGAAAGAAAGGACTAAACGTCAATTGTAAGAAAACAGAATGGATAGTCGTTAGACGGAGGAAAAAACAAACACCAAGCTGCGAATTCAAAACGTCAGGATCAAACAAGTATATAAATTACTCATCTGGGAAGTATACTAATAAATAACGAAAATATGACAGAAATTTGAAGGCGAATTGTAATAGCGCAAGATGCTTTCCAAAATCTAAGGAAAGTATTAGGAAACAGGAAAGTTTTGTTAGAAAACCAAACAAAAAAAAGGAGTCACGAGACAATAGATATGCCGTTGTACAGAAGATTTATTTGTTTTCTACGGTTAATCAGCCATTTACAGGTTATTTTATGGATAGCGACTCGGTTTGAGGAACCGCTATCCATAAAATTCCATTCAGGTCCATTACATTTACTTACCTGCTAATACCCTTGAGAAAGGTATAAATCCGCTTCTTCTCCCCCCACCCCAGCTATGGCTAAATAGCAGGATAGGTCGGTTTTTATAGTCTTGGATGGCAACTGGTCCACCGCAGAAAGAAATGGCAACCTACTGTGGAAAAAAAAATCTGCCTCGTCAGTCATGTATCGAAAGATACATGATCGCCTAAGCGTGTATCACGCATGGCACATAACTGAACTGAAAGCAAGAAAATATTTTTATATTGTAAGAATTTTCTTTAGATAATAATGATTTAGTGTTGTTAGCCCATAGGTGAGCAGTAAGTATAGAAGTAGATTCATACCTTTCCCAAGAGTATTTGCGCGTAAGTGAATATAACGAACCCAACTGGAATTGGAACTCGGCTCTCCGATTAATAATTCCGAGCCATTATCCATTACACCACCCGCACATCCATACCTACAACACCTGTTATTCATAAGCGGTCACCCAATTAGGTAATGAAAAGGCTCGATATTGCTTAACTTCGATGATCGTACAGGAATCGGTGTTTCGACGTTCTGCAGAAGGATGTTGGGAAATAACATGGAAAGAACATGCGAGCAACGAGGAATTTTTAAGGAAAATGATAACAAAAAGAACCAGAAAGAAACATTTGAAATTTCTGGACAACATAATGAAGAAAGATGGTCTGAATAATTGTTAAAGGCAAGAGCGACAAAGAGAAATATCGAGTAACCTACCTAACGCTTTTCAGTAAATAGATCAGGGATCAGGGACTGGGTAGGACAGTAAGAGGATAAACCTTGCTTAGAGCTGCAATGGATATGAGATTGTGGAGAGCTATGGAATACGGCGCATAAAAGATGAACCTGTGCCAGTGAAACGAAACGTTGTTATGAGAGCGAAATAAAGTCACCATTACCGGCAACATAAATGAAATTTTCATCATCTCACAATAACGAACGAAGCTTTTTTTAATGAAAGAAATAATATCTCCTCCATTTTCTTGGAAAAGAACTGAATCCTGCGCTTATATTTTCATAATGAATGAAGTATCCTTCCCTTTGCATATAAGATAATTAAAGCCTTTCTTTTCTAGCAAGCGAAATGTCGCCCCTTTTCCTTCATAAAATAAATAAAACTGCCCTTTGAATCCAAGGCAGTCGAAACCTCTTACAACATAAGTAAAACAAATTCTTTATTCCTCATCTAAGCGTCCTTTCTCTATTAAAATAAATGAAGCTTCACTTTTCGCATATGGTTTGCGTATCTATAAAAATCATTTCACATTATGAAGATAAATAAAACGAACACATTGATGTTTGGACGGAATCATACGTGTAAACAACATATTATTAAGGATGATAATGTTTATAGCAGATATTTTTTTAATTACTACTTTTAATTTATTTTTATTAGGTTGTCTCATAAATAATTTGCGTTTTTATCTATCAACTTTATTCCCCAGAAAATAAAGTACAATTATATGTCATTCAATTATATGTCATTCAATTATATATTCATCATTATTTGCACCATTTGTTACCAATTATCATGTTTTTCTTCGATAGATTTTGTGAAAAATTTCGCAGGTTTTGATGTGAAAAGGTTTGAGACGAAGTCTTGCCTCTGTTTTTAATTGGAGAACCCCCCCCCCCCCCCTTACTAGAGCGTTTTGCGGGGATTGAAAAAGGTAATGATCGATTTGTTCAAGGTTAGTTGAATATGTTGGGTGGGGGTAGAACAGAAAAAGCAAATTATTGTTTTTTTCTGTGTTATTCTTGTTGTAAGCGGCCTTGTGTTGTTATGAAGAACAACAATTTTTCTTTAATCGACGGTGTACGCTGCCACTGCCGTGCAAAAATCACATGTTAGCGTCGACCGTAGTAGGATCATCGAGTCAATGCAAACGATCATTTCCTTAGCTTCGCCTGGGTTGCATACAGTTTTGAATTCAGAATATTGTTCCTTCTCCTAAACCGCTTGCCAACCAAGTCAACTATTTACCCATAGCATTAAGAAGGATCCCAAGACTATAGAACCCAGTCTGTCCTACTATTTACACAGAGCTGAAGAAAGAAAATTTGGATTCATATAATTCCCAGGGGTATTAGCACGTAAATGAATCCAATGAACTTGACTTAAATTCGAACGCGGTTCTCCGATTTCTTAATGCGAGTCGCAATCCATTACTCTACCGTGCCTCTTTCTATAGTGCATTTCAGATTTATTCTTAACTATCACGTATGATTATTAATTAGAATGATACATTCATTATCACAATTAATTTCCCAAAACGTAAATTACCTTATGACTCAATCTAATATTTTAACTCATTCCTTATATATCATTATATTAAGTATCAATATAGTTACTGATACTGTATTATATTAAGTATGTATAAAGTGTTGACAGATTTTTTTTCTACAAACCTGGCGCTTATTTTCCAAGGCATTCTTGCAATTCCATCTACTTGGCTGGTAACCGTCATGACACTTCACACGATAATAAAAAAGGAAGACAAAAGCAAATTAAATTTAATTCTTTCTTTCTTGTTTTCACTGGTTTCAGTGAATAAACAGTGAAGGCGTTGTCAAATAAAAAAAATTCTCTGTATATTCGAGCGAATTCACATCATTCCTATGATCTCTAAGTCGGTATTGGCAGACCATGTTTTGTGTTTCATAATCTACAACTTTGCTCGTTGATACGTTACAATGTTAGCGAAAGACAAGAGAGTGTGGTTAATGTTGAGAAATTCAATTTGTTCTATGTCCAAAAATATATCCCATTGGACCAGAACAAATATGCAGATATATAGACGTATTTGCAGGTTGTTTTGTAGAAACATTATTTGGTGGAAAACCTCAAATTTATCTTTTAGAAGACTTCAAAGCACGCATCATGAAATAGAGACGATTACTTCGTTATTTGAACCTCAATAAGCATTTCTATCAGCAATCTCTAAGAATTGAGTTGAACTGTTTTCTGTAATCAAACTATTTTCCCAGATTTTAAGACAAAGTAGGCGATAAGTGTTCCTTTAAGAGGAAATCCAATTTAATACAGGATATATATATATATATATATATATATATATATATATATATATATATATATATATATATATATTATAAATTAATTGACTTAAAATATGTTTTTTTCGCTACACAGTTCTAACCATTTATGTATGTATAGAGAGAGAAAGAGAGAGAGAGAGAGGGAGAGGAATAACAGTGAGTAAAGGCAGGTGGAAGGCGAGCGTATAAGAGTGTAGTGAATATCCTAATTGGTATAGGCGAGCTGAGTTTAAATTCCAGGGTAGCTTGTTACGTCCATTTTCGCTCAGATGCTCTTAGTTAAGGCACTATTCAGTTTCTTCTCCAGTCTCCACCCATGGGTTGAATAGCAGGTTAGATTGGTATCTCTAGCTTCGGTTGTTAGTCATTCGAGGAGAAAGAAAACTGAATTCAAAACCGTAGAATATTCAATGGAAATTATCAACTATTCTTCCCAATAAATCATGCCAATTCACAGATAAAAGGAAATAATGGAGAGCCATGTTCCCTTACGTACGTAGGGTTATGTTAAAAATTCATTATAACTTTTAACTCGGCATCCAGTCTAAAAGAAAGAAAACTTCGAATTCCCAACCGTAGAGAAGGCAACGGAAAACCACTCCACTATATTTCCCAAGAATATATGGCAGTTCACAAATAATAAAGAATAGAATTTTTGGAGAGGCATGATAACATATGTCCTGAAAAGAGATGACGTTTAAAAAATGAAAGGAGAAAAGAAAAAGGAACATGTAAAAGTTTTCTTTGGGGTACTTAATGCCAGAAACAAACTCTATTTAAAAGAATTTAAATAACTTATAAACGGTTTAATGTATATCAGCTGAGACACACGAAATAACATTTAAATGTTTCAAATGACCCCACCATTTTCAGATCATTAAGTTTATTCCTGAAAGAAAAAAAAAAAAAAAAAAGAAAAGAAAAAACGATGACTCCGATTTCCTCCACATCAAATCGAATGAAACCGCCCCCAAATCTTACTGGATTTCATATTGGTATTAGGAACTTTTCAACTAGACAAATATGTCAACAGCATGTTACTTTCTGAATAGTAAACAAATACCCAATCACTAAGAATGGCAAGTTTTACTCGTCTCTCTTCGCAATGCCTAATCTGGAATCATTCCCTTTGACTCGCCCCGATGACTCGTTACTTTTATTTATTTCCAGATTTTCAAGGAGTAAATCTATACCGCCCACTCATTCAACACTTTTACAGGCTCAACTAGAGACGATCACATGATTCAAAAAAGGCAACATGAGAACGCCTTATTACTGTAATCTCTTCTCTCTATAAACTGTTCTTTCTTCTGTCTCTCTCTCTTGACATTGACAGTCAGATATTTCGTCTGCGCGAGGGACGTTTCTAAATGCCGTTCATATCTTTATAGATTGTGAATGAAATCGGGTCATATAAACTCTGACAGTTTCAGATGACCAGAAGTGAAGAAAATTTATTTCTTAGTTTATTCAAAGACAACGAAAATATACGCCATGGGCAGTGAGCATGTGATTAATCTGAATGTCAGTTTTTACTCACCTCCCCACGGCGGTAGAATCTGACACAAGGTCCGTTTGATATGGTAATGGTAGTGCTGGTCGATTTAAACATTTCTTCACTCTCTGACCATCGGACTGGGATCAAATTGTAGTATCTGTTTTACTTATCACTAATGGTAATTAGTTTCTTATAAGCAAAGATTCAGCATTCATTGGGCGAATAATCAGTCTGTTAAAATTTCTAAAATCTTTTTCATGAAAATAGGTTTCCCAAGTAACCGCTATCGTTCTTTCAAGTATTTATGTGCCATTTTAATTTTTTTTTTATAAGCATTTCACCCCAGGCAAGGCTGGAAGCCAGTAGCACGCAAGGGGTTACAGAGGATTGGGAGCAAGAGCAGATAAGAGTGATAGAGGAAAAGATGAAGAGAAGGATATTGGATAGATCAAGGAAACTGGAAATGTCTATTGACATTACATTTGAATAGTTGGAGATTATAGCTATCAGGGAAACAGAAAAAGGGAAGGGAGTTCCACAGTCGAGAGGTGCGAGATATGAAGCTATTGGAGTAGAAGAGACGGCTACATTTAACGGTTTCAACAGTGAAAGGGTGAGAGCGGGATTCCAGCCTCGTAGGACGCTTGAATTCATGAAGCCTGGGAACCAGCGAAAGCAGCTCATCGGAGCAATTACCACGAAAGTATTTTTTTAAAAAACAACAACAGAGAAAGGCAACGGCACGTCTGTGAGAGAGTGACTGCAGACAAGATGACAGATCAGGGCCAATTGCATCGCATATCCGTCTCTGGATCTTATCAAGAACCCCGAGGCAAACAGAAGGGGCTCCAGACCATATATGGCAGCAATACTCCATGCAAGGACGAATGGTTGTTTTGTAGATTTGAAGGATCGATTCCGAGGAGAAAAATTTCCTAGCGCGGCACAGGGATATTATACATTATTATATATACACATTATATACCAAAGATATATATATATATATATATATATATATATATATATATATATATATATATATATATATATATATATGATAGATAGCTAGATAGATATATATGAACAGGCTGTCTTGGTAGATAGATAATTTTAAATATCACATCTAATTTGTCATCTACAAGAACTCTGAGACGCCTTTGAATTCTATCGAGACTGAAAAGTTAGAACTGGGCAGTTCAAACCCAAATATGACGACACTACTCCATTTTAGACCTGATCTGGCTCTTGTAAATGTATAGCCAGGCATTTATTGGTACGGAACAGCGAACCGACCATTTGTCCTGCGTTGTTAGCGATGGATCGTATGTACGAGTTCCAGTTAAGCTCAGGGGTGCGTGTAAGGCCCAATATTATCTCAATGCACGTAGCCTTCGCCAGAGGGCATCCATTCATCGTGACTGGTGGTAGTTCAGTGCCCGTTCGGTGATAACGATATAATTAGATATATACATATATAGTCGCGTGTGCATCTGTCTTTTTATGTGTTATATACCGTACCTATGAACACTAATGGGTGTGTCTTAATCCTCATAAATACGTTGGACACTATTGTAAGTGGGGGTAATATGCTGTCTAACTTGTCCACCACTAGCAGTGGTTTACCTACTTTACGCCGCTGGCGAATATTTTTATTATGTTGATGCTATAATGATTACCATTTTATTTCCAAACTCCTCATTCAGTAACCCTTCCTAGGTTACAACGGTATATATATATATATATATATATATATATATATATATATGTAAGTTTTCGGCTCTTGTTTTGAAACATGAGAACTCTTATGTAGCGATGGAATCATATTTTTAAATAAATTATTATATTTAGGCTCTACTTTTGTATCGAACACAGTTTTTTAAAAATGATAACAAAAATACTAAAGAACTTTGGATTATTTACCTAACGAGTTCTTTCCTATTTTCTATATATTTTCAGGCAATATATATATATATATATATATATATATATATATATATATATATATATGTATATATGTGTGTGTGTGTGTATGTGTATGTGTATTTGAACATAGATAAATAGATATGAACAGAATGTGCCAGCTGTCTTGATAGATAATTTTAAATATCACATTTTTTGTTATAAGTGTAAATTTCCCAACATAAGCAGAAACAAATTGTTTTAGCTTTATTGCCGCTAAAATGAAGAGTGAAATGACGATAAAAATGTCTCCCTTTCGTTGTTCTTGCCTCATCTTATCTTTCCTTTGAATTAAAATGTGTTGTTATAAAAGAAATTCAAATAGGGGGTATAAAAACAAAAGAAAAAGAAAGTCTGATCTGGGGCGTCGCTTTAAGGAAATAAAAACGATAAAAAAGAAAAAAAAATGACGCTTTGTAAGCAAATTCACTCAATGAATGCTCTATTTTCCGAAAAAAGTATACATTTCCTTCGACTAAAACAAAAATGTACAGAAAAATCCCCAAATCTTCTACAAGGATGAATGTACTCAGATATTATCTTGCATTTTTTTTTGTTTTATATGACATTTCCTTCCAGGAGGTAGGCGAATATAGACATTCAAAAATTACTTATATTTATTATTTGTGAATGACTACTTAGGAATGATAGTGGAAAGGTTTCCCAATGTCTTTTCTCACGATTTTGAATTGTCATCCAGTCTCCGATAGGCTCGACTATCGCCCACTTCACACTCCTACCCTGTGTATTGAACAGGAGTAGAGGTTGCTTCCTGTTTAGGATTGGATTTCCGGTTCTCTCAAAAGTTCACTCTTTTTCACTCTCAGTAACCTATTGCGTCTTGCTTTGGATAAAATTGATAAGCCGCAAAAAACAAATGAGTCGATCAATGAGAAAAGAAAAAGAAGCCACCCATGCATATTGAGCCATGTCTTCTCTGATTCACGCCTTCCTTAAGAGCATTTGTACGAATTTGTACATGAATACCTTTCCCAAGGGAATTTGTGAATTTACAGTAGTGCTTCTCCTAGGCCGGTTGCTATCCAAAGCTAAAAAAACTAATCAGTCTAAGCTGATTTATGTGTTTTCCGAAGCTATTTGTGTGGAAGTGAAAATGCATTTCCAAAGCTCATTTACGCGAAAGTAAATGCAAAATACTAGGCTGGAAGTTGAACTAGATCTGCTGATTTCTTTTGCCGCGTCGATAACTATTTACCTACACGAACATGCATTATCTTGCGTAGTTCATTCATTA
This sequence comes from Acanthosepion lycidas, assembly GCA_963932145.1. Lineage (NCBI taxonomy): Eukaryota > Metazoa > Mollusca > Cephalopoda > Sepiida > Sepiidae > Acanthosepion > Acanthosepion lycidas. Next base: position 46,089,571 of record OZ010585.1, read on the forward strand.
GAACAATACAGAGCAGTGCAAACTCTAAGGTAGGCTTTTTATCCTATGAATCCTATCAAGTACATTTCTTCCAATATTTTCAGGATAAAAAAAGAAAAGTAGAAATTTTTACTATTTGTAGCAGAGCGTTTCTCGGGGTTAGTACTTTGTAAAGTTTGTTGTAACTATGAGACATAAATTCGTTATATATTGTTCTATAAGTCTAGTTATTTTATAACCAAAATTTAGGGTAAAACTTGAAAATTTGACTGGACAATAATTGCATGAACTATGTGAGGATATCGAGCAACGGAAACCTTCAGAAATGACAATCCATCTACACTTTAAAAAACTTTCATTAGAATAATATAAACACTCTTGTCATGAATAGAAATTACAACTTTGCTGAAACTTTCTGCATTTTATATATATCTAACAGCGTCTTTATAAATGTCATGCAGTCTGTATTTTGTGGTCAGTGCCTCAGGTTTGGAACGTGTCTATATGATATAGAACGCTTTCTACTGAGTGACATTTCAAATCGATTTTTATACCAGATTAAATGATGATTCACTTTGGGGTTACAGGTTCGATTACTCTCGGAGAAGCACATATTTTGTACGAAATTTCTCGAACATTCAGTCCAGTAAATGTAATTAATACTGTCTAATGAAAAAGCAGAGCATTTACTGAAAGAAATATCTATAAAAAAATAACGTATAAACAGGATATATATATATATTACCTGTAGAACAACATTTCCGTCTGGAAAAACATGATTTCAAAACCCATGCCAAATTCACTATAATTGAGAGAATAGAAAAGTTCAGAGCAGATAACATTAGAAAGATTTTAGAGTCCCATGAAAACAAGTGGATACAACGTCTAAAAACAAAATATCCAGCCGGGCTAAACCATAAATTTAACAAAATATAACTCAACAAATCAAAACCTACCTACATTTCTCACCCACACAAGACAGACATGCTTACGGAGGTGTGGAGGACTTACACTTATACACTCACCCACACGAATATACACACTTACACACATCATACTCACTCACTCCCTAATGAGCCAAATGATAACACACACTCACAGCAATACACACGCTTACACATATCATACTCACTCACTCCCTAAGAACCAAATAACACACACACAAACACTAAACAGAGACACATCCCCTCACCAGGTCCAATAAAACTGTCAAACTGACCAGAGAATTCAGAGCAGCATGTATCTATCCAGCTCTTATCTCAAATAACAACTTAAAAGAGACTGTTTGATCAACACAAGGAATGTTAAAAGATTCATGTTAAAAAGATAAAAAAATAAAAAAAACAAATGAAAACTACAGACAAAAGTTCATTTTCTCCAGCAAAAGACTCATTTCTGTAGTTTACTGCTACCAGCAAGCAGAAATATTTCTCCTCCCGATGATGGCCACTTTGGTCGAAACTAGTCGAGGAATCTTAGTGAAATAATAATAAAAAAAAACGAAAGAATATTAATCTACAACCTAGTGTGTCTAAAGATTTTAATTTTAATTTTTTTTTTAATTTTTTAACTTTTTTATTGTTCAATATATATATATATATATATATATATATATATATATATATATATATTACTCAGTAATAGTCCATTGTATGATTTAAAAGAGTTTTTTTTATGAACAGGTTTCAAAATATTTATTATTTTATTTCATTTTTTTTCTTGATTCCGAGAATTAGAATTACAGTTGAGATGAATGTCTCTGAAATTTCTGTCTTCGTTTCCTCACGAAGAATTATGTTTTATGGTCTGTTGGTAGGGATACTCATATTTCAGACAGAACATGAGCACATCAGGTGAGCCAAAACATGTTATTAGTGTCGTACAACGAGCAACTAATAACATAATCAAGATGTTGACATTCCATAATATTTCAAACAAAAGGCTAGAATGGAAACTCCTATCAATACTGGAAAGATTCTTAATGAATTCGAGAAACCTATTTTTCTGAAAAAAATGTTTTAACAGAAAGATTTTATAAATTTCAATCAACATTAGCATCGACTGTTCAGAGAGTTAATACCGATTGTTTCCTTATAAGAAACGGTTTATAATATCATTACTATATTATAATCGTATGTTCTATTATAATAGTTTTTCTCCCTCTTCTTACATGTAGAGCTCTCTTCCGATTTTTTGTTTCTTTGCCGGCCACAGTTTTCAAAAATTTAAAGGTAACGTCAATCGTCATCTTCTGTCTTCCTGAAACCTGTTCTTTTATTGTCCTTCCTCCTCACTAAATTCTTCTCATTCTCTTTCACTTCCAATAGCCATTGCATCTTAGTGGCATTATTGCCTTGCTTGGGTTGAAAAAAACCCAAAACATAACAATCCTCATTGAAGCTAAAGCTCGGTGCACTAGCCTAGGCAAAAAGCGTGGATTTCGATTGGTAATATTTTTTTTAAAGAGCCAGTCGATTTCTTTCTGTGGACATGGATGTAGCGTAACAGCTATTGGCGCTTAAAGCGGAAATGAAGAAATAAGAAGGTTGAATATAAATAGCAGCTTGCAACGTAAGATGGCGTTCTACAAGATCTAATCTGAAATGGATAGCACTCTTTATTTTTAGCGAATACTTAACAATCTCATCACAGACGAAAAAACAGATATGAAGAAACAGAAATATCGTTCTACAGAAGAATGCTCAGAATGACATGAACTGAACATTTCAATAGCGTTTTCCTGATTTTAAGTATAAATGTCCTTTTTGTTTACATTTTCTCTAAAACTTCGCCGTGACTCATGGTAACGACGAAGTTTTAGCTTAGCTTTGGCTTCAGTGAGAATTTTTTTTTATCATTTCACCCCAAGTAAGACAATAATGCTACGAAGATGCAAGGGTTTTTGTGAGTGAAAGAGAATGAGAAGAATTTAGTGAGGAGAAAGGACAATAAATGATAATAAAAGAACAGGTTTCAGAAAGACAGAAGATGGTGATTGACGTTATCTTTAAATTTATGAAGACTGTAGGCGGGAAAAAAGCAAAATACTGGAAGAAAGTTCCACATGTAAGAAGGACGAGAAAATTAACTATTACAATAGAACCTAAGGTTATAATATAGTAATGGTAATATAAAACGTTTCCTTACAAGGAAACAATAGGCATTCATTCTGTGAGCAGCCAGTGTTAATAATAAACTGAAATTTATAAAATCTTTCTCTTAAAACATTATTTTTAAAAAATAGACATCTCAAGTTCAGTAACGGCTGTCGCTCTTTCCAGTACTGATGGGTGTTTCCTTCCTACCCTTTGGTTTGAAGTATTGCGGAACGTCAACATCTTTCTCGTTGTACGACACTAATGCCATGTTTTTGGCTCATGCATTTTTAAAAGTTCTGTCTTTTCCTGTTGTTAAATATAAATGCCCTTTTTGCTTTCATTTTCTCTAAAACTTCGTCGTTACTCATGGTACATATTTATGCTGAACATCCGGAAAAGACTATTTAAATTTCTAGGTCACATAATGAGGAAAGAGGGTTTCTGAAATTTTATATTCACTGGGCAGATTGAAGGCAAGCGGAAAATAACGTTTAACCTACCTAGCGAGCTTGAGTAAATGTATGGTGGAATAAGATTTATGAGAGATAACAAAAAGACAAAATTTATTAAGAGTTACAAAGGAGAGGAAATTGTGGAGAGCCATGATCTCCAAATCCTCGAAGAGTACGACACATAGATGAATAATTATAAATTATAAAATTAAAATGATTTTTCCATGGAGGAAAACAACTGATGATTTGAAGATGACGGAACGAGAAAATATGGCGTATTTATAAGGTTGAGTAATAAATAATTTCTATCTTTCCTTATCAAGTTTATTCTTAAAAATAAATTGCTGTTACATTTTAATTATTGTATCTTAATTAACTATAATTTGCAATATATTGTTGCCACTTATCAGGAATACCATTTGAAATAAAATTCCTCGGGCTTCAGTAAATGTATGGCGGAATAAAATTTATGAGAGGTAACAAAAAGCAAAATTAATTAAGATCTACAAAGGACAGAAAATTGTGGAGAGCCATAATCGCCAACGTCTTGAAAAGACACGGCACATAAAAGAAGAAGAATTTTTGTCGACAAATAAAGGAATCCTGTTTATTGAAATAGTTTTCCTAACATTAGTGCCTTCAATCAATTTCCATTTGCAGTCTGAGATTTACGCTACTGCCGACACGGGGAACCAATTTTAGCGAAGATGGTCATGAAGTCTCCTTTGATGTCATCATGTTATTCTCATGATGTTTAAAACGACCAATGAAAAATGAATAAAAATGATGACAAAAATAACAGTCGTATCTCATTAAAATGTAATCTGAGGTAACGCCTACTTCTCATCTACGAACAGATTTTCAAGGGGGTAGAGAACTATGAATAAGCGAATTGTGATCACAAACTCGGCGGCTTCTGTCAATACGTAAGACACACAAAACAACTACAAATATGTGACATTGATTTCTTAATAGTTTAATTGATCTTGCCGAAAAAAGGCTTTTCTCTTGACTTATATTCATTCTTTTTTTGCTCCTTTATTTTCATCTTACAATTTCTTCTCCCGTTTTTCTTTATTTGCTTCCTTTATTTTCCTTCCTACCACTTTTGCTTTCGATGTATCGCTTTACTTTCATTTCCTTCCTTTTTTCCTTTCTTGTCCTTTTTCACCCTCAATCTCTTTCTTTTCCGCTTTCTATCCTTTTTTTTCTCTTTTTATTTCCCTTTTGGCCTCCCTTTCTTTTCCTCTTCTATTTTCCCTCTTGTATGTTTTTCGCTTTTCTTTATTTCTATCGCTTTTCTTTTTCTTTATTTTTCTATCTTTTTTCCCCTTTATTAGCTTTTTTCCTCGTCTTTTTCTTCTTTTCTGCTTCTTTTTCACTTTTCTTGTGTCTCTTTCTTATTTTATTTCTTTTCCCTTCCTTCTTTTCTCTTTCCTTTCTTTTTTTCTCTTTCATCATCCCTTACCTTTTCCTTCTTTTTTTCTCATCCATATACGTATCTGTTTCTTTTTCTTTCTTTTTTTTCCTTTCTTTCTTACTTTTTCTTCTCTTTCTTCACCGCTTACTTTTCCTTCTTTTTTTCCTCACTCATATACTCATCTCTACCTCACTTTCTCTCTCGTTCTCATGAACATACATAATTGAGTGCTAAAGAAATAATTTTGTTCCCATTATGTGAACCAGAAACAAGCATTGCCTAATAGAATTTTACAATATTTTTTTACAAATAAAATATATTATTTGAATGATTTTTTTATGTAAAAGCGGTAACACTCCCAAATCTGCAATGTGGTCCTAGATCTTAAAATAATTGCACTTGATTTGGGGTAAGAAACATGTGTCAATCAAAGGAAAAACCCGACTGAAATGTATATATGCAAGAAAGGATGATAGTTTTTTTTCACATGCACTTTATGTATATCAATGATAACCTACGTAATCATAATTAGAGAACACTTGTTGTTGTTGTTGTTGTTGCTGTTGCTGTTGCTGTTGCTGCTGCTGCGTCTGCTGCCGCCGTTTCCCTTCCGAACGTTGTCGATTATGGCTTTCCACAATTTCCTGGACTTTGTAGTTTTAATAAATTTTATCTTTTTGTCATCACGTCTAAATCTTGTTCAGATATCCATTCATTCAAGCTCGCTAGGTAGGTTATACGTTGTTTTTCTCTGTTTCTATTGCCTTCAGTCTGTCTTATGAGTATCAAATTTTCCGAGACCTCTTTCCTCACTATGTGCCCTAGAAATTTCAGTCTTTTCCTGATGTTAAATATAAATATCGTTTTTGCTTCCATTTTTTATTCTAAAACTTCGTCGTTGCTCACATGTCCATGGTATTCTGAGCATTCTTCTGTAAAACCCTATTCCTTTTGATTCAAATCTCTTTGAGAAGATTGTCCAGAATTCACTGATGTTATGTAACAATTCTTTTTTTTTGTTTCTACTGAAGTTTTTTTCTGTTTCTTAATACTTTGCTTTACTCGTAAAATAGCATTGATCTACGATTTTCTAGAAACATTACTGGAAAAGGTTAATCAAAGTAGTAAACTTTACAATTTTCTTTATTTTTTCTATCGATTTTTAATCAAATTCGTAATGGGATTTGGGTAGAAAGTATTTCATACGAAGATGACTTTTTTTCTTTTTTAAAATCATTTCACCCCAAGCAAAGCGGAAATGCCACTAGTGTGCAGTGGGTTACAGGGAGTGACAGTGAGAGAAATGACTGGGTATAGGGCGGGTTGAGGAAAGGACAAACGATGAAGGGGATTCAAGAAGTGTTTGAAATCCTATTTTTGTTATGTAGGCCAACAACTCGTAAGTAAACAGTTTTTATTGCGTTTTGTTAACACTAACCTGATAGTTATTAAGCTAAATTCATGAAATTTCGGCAACACATAATGAGAAAAGACGGACTGGAGAATCTAAAACTCATAGGACGTATTGAAAGCAGGTGAAGCAGGGTTAAACAGCGGTTAACGAGTTTGCGGCAGTGGATAAAGAAGATGGGAAAGTGCATTGTTACTTAGAGTAAGAAAAAAAAAGGAAGTTTTGGAGAGACCGATATCCTAAAGGGATACGGCCTATAATATATAAATTAGTCGGGCACTAAAGAAATGGTGTAGGAATAATGCATTTCTCTAGTTTTCCAATTTGCAAGAATTTTGTTGCCATGCTTTTCCGTAGGTCTTTGAGAGGATCACCCTTTTCGAGCCTCGTCTACTGGCGCTAAAGAATCATAAACAAAGAACTGTACCAAATAAAAGAAACCACATCATGTGAGAACATTCAACGTCAGCAACAACTAAAATGGATCGAAGAGAAAATAATGGCAATCAAAGTGTTAACATTACACACTACTTCAAAAACGAAACGTTAAGACGGACCCCCCCCACCACCACCATTTTAACTCTAGAAAAAGAGATGACAGTTACTGTACTATTTTCCTGAAAAAATTGTTTCAATATAAAGATTTTTATATATATCAACCGGAAGTAGCATTGGTTGCTCAGTTAATGAATGCCGAATGTTTCCTTGTAAGGAAACAGCTATGATCAAAGTGTAGTATCTGTTCTATTCATTTTAAATGGTAATGATTGATTTAAAGATGAAATGAACAAATTCTACACCTTGATCAGGAAAACTTTACCCGAGTAGCACTGACGACGGGATCAGTGAATGCTGAAAGTTTCCTTATCAGAAAACGGTTAATATTACAATTACCGTTAACTTCACTTTCATATGCGATTGAATAAACAATATATGTGCCGCCAGCAACGATGATTACTCTATGTTCAAGTTTGCTTTCAGGGTCAAAGAGTTGTTATTACAAACCCAGAATACCCCAGCCGTGCATTACAATGCCGCTATCTTGCTGGTTTTCCATCAGTCGGTGAATGAGGAAAATAAAGCCGTTTCATATATTCTTGTGTTCATAACTTTTCAGTCAATGTACATGAACCCAAGAATGGGACGTTATGTCTAAGAAGTGAGATTTGAATGAAATTGCCAGCTGTCTATATGAGGACCCTGAGTGTTTAATGTGAACGTCAGTTGGCAATGGGAAATCACGTATTGCAATAGCCAACCTGAAACGACTGGCATTCTTATTTTTATAAACTGGTAATTGGTGTCGACAAACAAGCGAGTCTTGTTTTCTGTAGTATTTTTCTCGGCATTCAGTCGATTTCCATGTGCAGCCCGAGATTCGTGCTGGCATTTCGTGATATGACCCAGAACTCTTCAATGTCATGATGTTATTATCCTCAGTTTTTCAGAGAGATTGTTTTTAAGCATTTCACCCCAGGCAAGGCGATAATTCCACTAAGATACAAGGTGGTTACAGGGAGTGGAGAAGAATAAGAATACTTTAGTGAGTAAGAAGGACAATAAAAGAACGGATTTCAGGAAGACAGATGATGGCGATTGGCTTTGAATTTAAGTTTTTGAAGCTTGTAGGTGGTGTGGAAGCAAAAAAACAAAAAACAAAAAAAACAAAAAAACAAAAAACAAAAAAAACGGAAGAGAGTTCCACAGGCGAGAATTGAGAGAAAAGAAATTATTAGAATGCGTTTGCATCTAGCTAGCTCGACAGTAAGACGGTGGGACCTAGTTGCCAATCTAGCAGTAGGCTTACATTACTACAGGTGATGTACCAAGAAGAAGTGCTTATTACTGGCTTCTGTTTTCTTAGTTTTTGTTCTTTTATTGTTCTCTCCCCTTCATAGTGTTTTTTCTCATATTTTTAAGACTCAGTAACCCCTTATGTCTAAGTGGCTTGGGATAAAATGATTAAAACCAAATGGGGAGGGAGAACAGCTGAATATTTACATTGTTAGGACCTAATCATTATTGCCATGTTCAAGACATTTCGGTTGTTGTACGCTCTGGCCTTGTCTAGGTGATTGGAATTTCAAACTGAACTCTTTATTTCGTCTACCGGGGTAGATTTTTCTAGTTCCACGTGCCATACACATTCCGGATGTCTCAGTTATCCCCCTGTTAACTCAACTCTCCAGGTTTTTGTTCACCTCTGCCGTAGCCAGGTATTGAACTCAAAACTCTTTAGGTGAAGTCACTGGATCCAACCAACACATTTACCCACTGGGCCGTGTGCCCTTGACGACAACTGACATGAAAATATTTATAAAAAGGGGCAGAGTGGCTGCAACCTTGACAACAAAAGATGCGAGGACAACACGGAACTGATAGCAGACACGGAAGAGAAATTGCAAAATCTCGTACAGATGGTAGCATCGGGGAGTGAGAAGAAAGGACTAAGAATAAACCACAAGAAGACAGAATGCATGGTCACCAGTAAGAGGATGAGCCCGAAATGCGATCTGAAGGTCGGTAACATTAGAATCAAGCAGACGCGGAAGTTTAAATATCTGGGAAGCGTCTTGACAGAGGACTTTAAGTGCGACACTGAGATCCGTAGACGTACTGAGATGGTCAAGGACGCATTCCAAAAGCTGGGCAGATGATTGCGAGACAGGAGAATTTTTTTGGTAACAAAGAAAAGAATACTGAGCTGTTACCTAACATCTGTTCTTCTTTATGGCAGCGAATGTTGGACGATTTCCTTAAGGATGAAAAAGAGACACGAGGCGACGGAGATGTGGTTCTACAGAAGGATGCTAAGGATATCATGGACCGAGCGTGTGAACAACGATGAGGTCTTAGAGAGGTTACAAACAAGGAGAAGGCTTATACTTTACATCAGAAAGAGGCAACAGAAGTTTCTGGGGCAAATAATGAGAAAGGAGGGTCTGGAGAATCTGATACTCATAGTTCAAATAGGGGGAAAGAGTAGACAAGGGAAACCAGCCCGTGACATACCTGACCAATTTGAGCAGGTGGATGACAGAACGTAGTCAGGGGGAGGAAACAGAGAGAAGGAACTTGCAGAGAGCTGCAAGGGTATAGAGGGAGGTGGAGAGTCATGATCGCCTACGTCCTGAAAGGACATGGCACATAAAAAGAAAAGAAGACGCTGGGAAAGTGATTGAAGTCTAGATACCAAGTCAGGATCGATTACATTATGGACCCTTCTGTGGATTTTGTCGAAAATCTCGAGATATATAATAGGACTACCCGATCATATATGGCAGCAATATTCAATGCACCGATAGATTGTAGATTGGTAGATTTCATAAATGTAATGGAGGCGTATCTTTTTTGTGTGTGTTAGGATCCATTTATACTGTTACAGAATCATGAGTAATCCCATTGTGAATCAGGCTACCAAATTCTATCGTTCTATATTGCAGTCTACCGCTTTCTTTTTTGTCACATTGTCACATCATGAGTCCTGTAGCAATTAGAGAATTTTCTTTCTCCTAGATTGGTTGCCACGACAGGTCGAGAGAGACGATTCTGCCTTGCTATTTAACCCATAGCTAGAGAAATATTTATTCCCACCTTTTCAGGGGTATTAGCGTGAAGCGAAAGAAACACAGACGAGCTCGAATTGAATTCCTCACCAATAAGCACTTGCTGTATCATCTGTACTTCCCTGTAAATAACAGTTATAATTTCCTATACACGCATAGATATAACATATAATATGTATGCATATAGTTCTATGACATACTAGTTCTACCGATGTATGCAACATATGAATAAGAAAACCTTTTTGAGTGAGCCTCAACATAATGCATAATTTTATGTCTTCTCTCCATTGCCTGTGTAATCCGGACTCAATGAAGCATGTAAATAAGAATAGGTCCACATAATTTTTTAAAAAAGGTTGAAGTTCAGGATTTTCTTTTAATGATTTACCCACAAGGCGATAATGCCACTAAGGCGTAAAGGGTTACTGGAATGGGGGAGAATGAGAACACTTTAGTGAGGAGAAAAACAATAAAAGGACAGACTTTAGAAAACCAGAAGACGGCGATTGACGTTACAGTTAAGTTTTTGAAGAACGTACGTTCCAGGAAAGTAAGAAACCTTAAGAGAGTTCCATAGACAAGAAGTGCGAGAAAAGAAACCATTACAATAGAACTTACAGTTACATCTAGCTATTTAGACAGTAAAACAATGAGACCTTGTTGCCAATCCAGTAGTATGCTTAAATTCAGACGGTCGAGCTACCAAGAAGGAGAGCTCATTAGAACAACAAATATTTATAGAAAAGACAGAGAGAAGCACCGTCATGGCGGTGGGAAAGTGCCAGGTCTGGACCGATAACATTACGGACCCTTTTTTGGATTTTGCCGAGAATCTTGAGATATACAGCACGGACGAATGGTCGATTTATAATTAAGATGGATTTAGAAGAAAAATCGCCTCACACGACACAGCCAAACAACCTCCTTAGCAGCAGCCCTAACAATTGATTCAATATAATGACTCCAACTCATGTCTGTAGAAAAAGTGAGACTGAGAAGGCGTAATGAGTTGCTCTCGTCCTCCATCAGCATCGCTTCCTTCTCTCTTTTCTACAAATACTTTCACGGTATCTGTTCCAACTAGCTATTTTCGCTGGTTCCAAAACAGCATGAAGTTAAACGTGGCACTAGGTTAGTATCTCAATCCCACCCTTTCACTGTCGAAACGGTTAAATGTAGCTGTCAATAGCTTCATGTCTCGCACTTCCCGTCTGTGGAACTCCCCTCCTCTTACTTGCTTCCCTGACAGTTATAGTCTTCAAATATTCAAATGCAATGGCAATCGACATCTCCAGATTCCTTGATCTAAATCCCCGTCCTTCTCTTTATCCTTTCCTCTTTCACGCCCCTTTACACTTTCTCCCACTCTCTGTAACCCCTTGCGTACTTGGCACTTCCGCCTTGCTTGGGGTGAAATGTTTAAAAAATACTTTTAAGTTTTCAAGATTGATCAAATATTCCCGCATTGATTAATGTAGTTTTTGTGGATGCGTTCACCGCGGTAATGTGTTAGAGAACAATAAGAATTTTGATTAAAAATGATTCACCTAATAAAAAAGTCAAAGCGAAAAAACATCTTAATTTAAATCCACATTAAAACTCAATAAGTCAAGCACAAATAAAAAAAAATATATACTTTTCTTAATTCAAAACAAATCAATTATACACGTCCTATTTCAAATTAGTAACCATACCACAATTTGAAGCCAGGAATAAAAGACATTCTAATTCAACGGCAAGGCAAAAGACAGCATAATTTGAACCCATTTCAGAACGACAGTTTCTAATTTTCTTAAGCAAAAATATAATTATTAAATTCAAGCCAATAATGGAAACATACAACAAACCATAAGCAGACCACGTTTCTTCATTCAACACCAAAGTTAAACCTCATTCCCTCATTCAACCAATGTATTTCAAACCACAAAGAGAAGTAAAGAAATCCTAAACCAAAGTAGTATGACCATTTCCAAGAGTAAACTCGTGAAATAAACGCATAAAATAATTGAACACAAAATGCCCCCCCCCCGCAAAAAAAAAAAAAAACTTAGCTGCAATCCAAGGAAAAAACTCACTTCCTAATATAAATCTATAGCAAAGACAAATATTCGACTTCAACAGCAAAAATAAAACATTTCAATCCATAACAACAGAACACATCCAAATTCAAATCCAAAATATCTTAATTAAAATTCGTTTGAAAAATACAGTTCTTAATCTAAAACTATAGCAAAAAATGCATACTAGTTCAGATCCCAAACAAAAATTTACTTGATAATAAAAACATTTTAAAAAAGGCACACCCTAATTCAAACATAAAGTAAAAACATTAAATTTTACGCAAAAACACACCTGCTAATTCAAACACATAACAAAATCACACTTAGTAATTCAATACCAATTTTAAAAATTCTAATTAAATACTAAACGTAAATCTATACTCTCATTCAAACCCATATTAAAAAAAATCACTTTGTAGTTCAACAAGAAATTAAAACACATGCTAGTTCAAATCAAAAGCAAAATTGCACACCTTAATTCCAACTCAAAATAAAAATCCATTTCCTAATGCAAAACCATTTAAAAAACGTACATCCTATTTTAAAGCTCAAGTAAAAACACATGTCCTAATTCAACTATAGTCAAAGACAAACTCTCTACATTAAACATATTAAAAACACATTCAACCTCGACATATTTCCAATCCAAACCAAACCAAACCAAACAGTTCCTAATTCAATACACGATCAAAAACGTACTTTCTCATAAACACATATTCTCTAAAGTAAAAGCAGATCTCGTAATTCACACTACAAAAAAAAAACAAAAAAAACTTCGCAAGCCAAACGCAAAAAAAAACAAAACAATTTCTATGCCACCAAATTCACGAATCAATGCTTTAATCGACTAAGCTATTGTCCCGTGGGACAATTGTGAATTCAATCACTGGGCCGGGCAGGGTGTTCTTGGATTCAGTAAAAATAAGGCTAGCAATAACTGAGCGATACTAAAAATAAGAACGGGATATCTCTAGACATTGGCAGTGGAATGGGAATAGTCTACTCCTGTAGATTATATAATGGTTTCAGTGCGAAATTCCTTGTAGGTTATCCGGATCGATGTCTGACGAAGACCAGTGGATACAACGGTTGAAACGGTGTGAGTATGAGAATAGTATAGATAATAAATTGCTTCATTGCTCACTTTCTTAGGAGGCATGGTGGAGTAATGGATAGCAGCTTGGATTGAAAAATCTGTGAGCCGAGTTCAAATCCCAGTCAGATCGTTACTTTCACTTACGTGGGAATGGTATGAATCCTCTTCTCCCCCCTCCAGCTATGGGTAACTAGCAGAACAGGCCGGGATGGCAACTGGTCTCCCGAAGAAAGAAATGGCAATATACTGCGGGAAAAATATGCCTAGTCAGTCATGTATCAAAAGATACATGATCGCCTAAGCGTGTAGTACGCATGGCACATAACTGACTGACACACTTTCTTTCATAATCTAAATTGATAACGAAATCATTTCTTTATCTTTATCATTTCACTTTCCTATCATCTAATCACAACTTCATTGTCTCATTTGATTTTATTCCAGAACCATTTTCATCGATTGCAAAGATTTTATCTCTAAGCGGTGGCAAACTTAGTATAAGTGTGTCCACTGGAATTCGTACGTGCGGCCATCAAGTCATAATAGACATTTGAAAGACAGAGGTAAAAGCGTCCATTTTTTTTCGCTCTTTCTAAAAATTCTTTATCAAATAGACGTGACTTGATGTCGTTAGTTTAAGACATTCCTTTCGCTTCTTGTTGTTAGAAAAACATTGGGCTTCTTATCAGATTTGAAGGTATTTGATTGCCTAACCGAAATGGTAACTTCCCAATGTTTGCTCCAATGGCTTCAAACTTTTATCACGACCTCATTCCATTCCAATACATGAGCGCTTCGACATGGTACAATGGTTAGCAAGCTTGTCTCGCTAGATCTACTATGACAGAGTAGACTGGACGCTCCAAAGTTTCGGTCTTGTGCCATATCTAAGCTTAGAAAATCACCATACTGTTTATATATCTACACGAGTAAAATTTTAATGGTGCATTTCGCTATAAAAGCCTGGTAAAAATTCAGCATACATTTTTAATTGTTTGAAACAGAAGTACACATTATAAAAACAAACAAACAAATGAATTTGCTTATCAGGGTATTTGCGTTTATGAATAAAAATTTCATAGATAATATATTAAATATAATGTAAGCAAAGGGTGTCTTAAAGTTGATAGAAACACCTAACCGATTGCTCTCCCAGCCAATTATGAGGGTAACAGCCAGAGAGGGGAAAGAGACAGGAGGTAACAAAAATGACACTGCCCCGGAAACCACAGCAACTTTAGAAACAACGAGACCGACTTCACAAAAAGCCGTCTTTTGCTGACTGCTGGTTTTCCCGTTACTTTTATTAGCATGAGGCAACTTACAAAGGCCCGGATCTTGACCAGCTGCAGAGAGGCCCGAATCTAGACATGCCAAGCTATCCCGCTGCTAGCGGTGAAAATCCGGATGTAACTTGTGTTGACGAACATGTCCACACGTGATCCGGGGCCTCTTTTGCGTCTGTATCAAGAAGCGTTAGCCACAAAACTTTAACTGAAAAATGTTAAATTAGCTTGAAATAACAGCACCATGTTTCCTAAATTACTTTTTTTAAGTGAATTTCTAGGAAAAAAAGTCTGTTTTTGCAATGAAAACGTAAAATAATATAGCAGGGAAATAAAATAAATAAATTTTGTACTTGCTTCAATTAAATACGCTAAAATTATTCCAAATATATTAGGTTGGTGCAAAAATAATGACGTAATAATGTCGTTTTTTGACGTTAAAAATACGTCAAAAAACGACATTATTACGTCATTATTTTTGCACCACCCTAATAAAAAGGAAAATATTCTTATGCCACCTAGAGCAGCGAGCTACTGTAGACCCAAGCCGAAACTAAAAATGTTCACTCCCAGTGGAACGATTAAATTTTAGATAGGCGTCCAATTACGGGCCTTTAATAAAGCACGCCAAGGTAAAAGGCCAATCTAAGAAATGGCCTTACTCAAGTAGAAATAGCTTGCTTGTTCAGTGTGCTAACCATTACTTCACGGTGAGACGGGGGGTCATAAATATTGACTAAACCTTTCCAAATTGGTGAGTTACAGCACATTCTTCTTACTTGTATTCTCTCCCTTCAGGATGTGAGTTAGCATGTTTCTTCACAACTTTATATCCTTTGTAGCTTAAAGCAGTTTTGTACTCTTGCTATTGCTACTAGCCTATATTCTGTTCGACAGGTTAAACGATGAATCACTCTGTTCCTCTTGTCTTTAATACGCCCTGTACAAGCCAAACACTTCAAGCACACTTTTTTTTTCATTATTCGTCCCAGAAATTTCAACACTCTCTTTCGAATTTTTAGCAAAAGTGACCTTTTTATTTCCAGTGCCCGTTTTCAAGTATTAGGTTGGTGCAAAAATAATGACGTAATAATGTCGTTTTTTGACGTAACGTCAAAAAACGACATTATTACGTCATTATTTTTTCACCAACCTAATAGCATTCGTATATTTGTGTCATAGCTAAAGATACTGGAAGAATGGTCGATTCCTAGTATTGCTCCAGAAAATCCCTAATACCTCCTGTCTTTTACAAGAGTAAGACAAATGAAATATTGCTACCATATCTGGGCTGGTGCTACCCAGTCTTCACTCTCCTTTTCTGACAAAATTTAATGTCGATTACGTGGCCTTGTGGATGATGAATTGTTTTCCACCTTTCAAACACTTTAACACAGAAGAATCGTCTCTAGCATCTCGCTATTAGTATGGCAAATGTTCACTGAAGCTATATTCCTTATTTTCAGTATTCGTTATATTAACTTACGCCGATATAGCCTTAAAAAGTATGAATCCATTTCTTCTCCCCAGATATGGGCTAAATATTAGGACTTGTATTTGGAAGGACCCATTGCTAACTCAAAGAAAAATAGTGTTAAACAAAGAATTATTCTTAGGTCTATTACCTGGTTCACAACCCTTTCTCGTCTTTTGATTAAACGGTAGATACTTATCCCTTGTTTCCTGTTTATGACTGGGTTTTCAATTCCTTCCAAAGCCTTCTTTTTGACACAGAGTAACCCCTTTCGTCTTGGCGGCATTATCATTTTGCTTAGGTTGAAATGATTTTTAAAAAATCCAACATATGTTTCGGTTTTAAAATACCCACAAAGGGTTGATAAGCCGTAAAACACAATCTGTCAGTTAGTTCCCCCATTTTAAACTAGGACTCGAAATGTCACGTACATGACATTAACTTCGTATTTCTTTGGTAAGTAAGAAGTTTCACTTAGTCATCATCTTCTCCAGAACTGTCAGTTTCTGGAAGAAACTCCTGAGAGGATGCTCTCGAATTTTGTATTGCGTGAACAATAATAAAAAGAAAGAAAGAAAAAAGCAGATCTAAAAAGTGAAAGATTATTAAAAAGCATTTTTCAATACACATAGTCCCCAAGTAGTCGTCTAAATACTGACAAAATCCAATGATTCTTATTTTCGGCGAACGATAGAGAATTTGCACTTTCAGCTTGACTTGTTTATAAACCAATAGAATGATTCTATTAAACCCAGAAAGAAAGAAAATACTGGGGGAGGGAGTAAAATAATATTTAACAAAACAGAAAAAAAAACCAACACTTTTTTCCCCTCTGACATAATCAACCCGGACGACTTTGTTTCGTTTTTCTGTGATATATTTGTGAAAAAAGCTGACTCGGAATCCTGTCTGGTTTCTTAGATGCGGGGACGTGTGGAGTGTCGTGTGCCGCGAGGAGGTGGCTGGGCAGGTCTTGCTGCGTGATCCAGCTGCAGCTAGATCTACAAAGAGAGAGGGGTTACTGTCAAATGCCCATCTAGCCGCATTCGCCACCAGCTTTAAGTTCTGACCTTTGGACTATAAGGAATTGGCACCATTATAAATATTTTCGAAAGGGTTTATGCACAGAAATATATTAATAAAGTGTCAGTGTGTTTAAGTGGCGATTTATTTGAACAATCTCTCTCTTTCTCTTTCATTAGAAAGGGCGGTTCCTCTTTCCTTTTCACACTTGCTTTTTGTTTCCTCTCGCTGTTGCCCTCCCTATTCTTTCTCTCTTTTAATGTTCCTCCTTCCTCTTGCTCTTTCTGTGCCTCTCTCTCGTTCTCTTTCTGCGCCCCCGTTTTTTCTTTAAATTCTTTCTTTCTTTGTGCCTCTCTCTTTCTCTTTCTCTGTACATCTTTCTCTCTTTTTCTTTCTGTGCCTTTCTTTCTTCGTGTCTCTCTTTTTCTCTGTATGGACCTCTCGCTGTTTCGCGTTCTCTTTCTGTTCCTCTCTTTCGTTCTTTCTTTGTGTCTCTCTCTTTCTCTTGTTCTCTTTTTCTTGATGAGCTTCTCTCTCTCTTTCTCTGTCTGTCTGTCTATCTATCTGACTCTCTCGTTATGCAAAGGGTACAAATGCAAATGCTGGTATCCTGAAGAATGCAGCTTTTATAAGAATCAAACTGCTGGAGGTGATCAAGACAATGTTTATTCCAGCTTTACGGGTCAGATATTATCATATCTGATCCATAAAGATATTTTATGTTTATAACCTTATATCATTCCCCGAAAAGTTTGTACACATCTATTTATCATCTCTCAGTTGCGTCTCTGGGTAGAGTGTGCTCAAAGGACAAAGTCTCAACTGAGGAAAATTATACATTATATAATTAAAGCCTTGAGGAACATTTGCCCGAAGCCGCGCCCTCTCATTGCACCAGAGAGGGGGATTGGTGCTTGCAACCGAGGCCAGCGCAACCGACGCTTGCGGGGGCTGCGGGCAATTTTTGTTCCTAGCCCTGATGTACGCACTCCGGACCCTACATTAAAAAAAGACCCTGTGTCATAACTAGTCTTAGTGGGGAGATAGATTAAATACCTAGCACCTCTCCACTGGAATTATGACCCACTCTGTATTTGCAAAGGCCTGCAGATCCTTGATATTGAAAAGTGTGCCTAGATTAGCGGCAACGTCTCATCAGTTCACATTTGAATTGGCTAGACGTAGCCGTAAGTTCTATGCTAACAGTTTATTTTCTCGCACTTCTCGCTTGTGGAATTCTCCATGCTTTCCAGCCAACTTTAACCTTCAAAAATTTAAAGGCAGTGTAAATCATTATCTACTGTCTTCTTGATTACTCTTTTATTGTTATCGCCGATTAATAACATTTCTCTTTTTTTTTTTATTATTCCTTCACACTTAGTAACCCATTATGTCTTTACTGCCTTGCATGACGTGATGCAATTAAGAAATACACGCTGTTCATAATTTTTGAACGAGAGGAAAATGTTTTTTGGATTGAAGATTTCTTTATTTCTAAAAATGTTCCATTTTTGCCTCATCTTCCTCATTTTTGTACATCTTTAAATTGCTTTCAAATACTATTATATGCTTAATGTAATAGATCTAAATATTCTAAGACTCATATATTTTGTAGCTTGTTGATGCCAATAATGATAATAATGGTAATATTAACTGTTTCCTTATAAGGAAACATTCTGCATCCATTGCCTGAGTAGCCAGCGCTACTGTTGGTTAAAATTTATAAAATCTTCCTAAAACAATTATATTTGGTAAAAAAGTGTAGATAGTCATGACTCTCCACATATTCCTTTCTTTATTATCTTTATTAAGTATTGCCACTTGTTCTCTCTACCAAACTAAAATAAGCTTAGAGAATCGGCGTTTAATGATTGATAGTGTGATCAGTAACAAGCTATTTTTCATATAGTTACATATTCATTAACTACTCCAAAGATAAGGCCTTGCACCACATTGATGCAAGTTTTTTTATGTTCTTCAGTAACAATAAAAAAATCTCAGCCTTCCCTAAGCAGGATGTAGGAGATCATCGTGCTTCAGAGTTTCATTTTTCTTTATTATCTATGAATTGCTATGATTTCTTGGGAAAGAGAGTGAAGTGATTTACTGTTGTCTTCTATTTGGTTTTGCATTCGAAGTAGTTTTTCTTATAGACCGGCTGCCAACGAAGATTAGAGAACTCAGTCTAGCTTTTTATTTAACCCATAGTTGAAAGTAAAAAAATGAGATGGATTCACAGTTTTTCAAAGAGCAATGTGTAAGAGCGAACACAACAAACTAGGCCGGAATTTGAACTCAGCTTGTTAATTAGACTTACACTCTTTAACTGTGTTAAATTATCCTCATAACTATACAAGGTGCCCATAAAATCTCTTTACAAATTAAAAAAAAATATTACAAAGGCAACTGATAAGATATCTTAATCAGACTTATTCTATGGACTCAGTAATTGTCAAAGTTTTTAATCACATTGAATTTGTGCATTTTATGTATCCTGTTCATTGAAGAAGTACTGTTTAATGAACCCCTTACATTTCCAGACCGGTGGATTGGTAGGAATTGTCTAATTCTTTGGCCACCTCGTTCACAAGGTATCACTCCCCTAGACTTCTTTCAAGTAAGGATTATGCTAAAGATATCATGTAGCGAACTGTTGTGTAAATAATACACTCCTGATGACTATAGGAACTAGTCCATAACTATAAAGGCTCAGGTCAGAGGTAAGAGAAGTAGTCACATATCCGTCAGGCATTTCACAGCAAGGTTTGCGGCAGACTTGTCAAACTCTCTGCCTTTCAGCAGAGAGGAACCCAGACGAGGCTATGCCGAAGAGTAGAATCTCGTTTTGGGAGGTAGACAAACCCAGTTTCCTGTATACAGTGGTCTACGGGTAATACCTGCCCGAACCTACGGGCTCGGAATCGCCACATCCTGACTTGAGGGGAGGTTAGTTAAATACCAGCCGTTTCAAGTCGGGTAATTCGATGCCAGGTTTGTGATATACTTGTCGAATTCTATGCCGAAGAACAGAATATCGTCTGGGGAGGTAGACAAACCCGATTCTGTGTATGCGGGGTCTAAGTGGAAATTTGGCCTAAGCCTACGGGCTCGGAATCGCCCCACGTAAAAACCGTTCTTTTACCACATCCTGCGTTGTGGAGAAGTTTGCTAAATTCCAGCAGTTTGGAGTCAGTCATTAGACTAATTAATACAGGCGTCATGGCAAGTGCGCGAAGCATTACTTATATTATAATCGCTACGATGCGCGTTGTAGCAGTGGCAACACGGCATTCGAAACTCAGGTGATTTATAACCGTTGTGACGAGGATTCAGAACTCTTAGGACTTAGAGCAGTAACGAGGATTCAGGAACTCATATGAGCTATAACAGGAATTACAAGGATTTTGGAAACTCATACCGAGTGAAGAAGTTCGAAAAAATATACTTGTTGCTTCGGAAACATTGATACAGGTGACGACAAGAATTTTAATTTCAACCACGTTGGTTTAACTTTTTTTCTTGTGAAAAAGAAAAAACAGCATATTCTTGCGAATATGGAGCAAATTTTGGCTTCGATAGTTGAAATTCAACAACAACAGCAACAACAACAGAAACAGCAATAACTACAAAATCAACAGTTGCTAGGACTACAAAAACAGCAACTGAAGTTGGATATAATTCTGAAGAAAACAAATTCTTCAACGTCGCTTATGCGAGACGCTGTCCAAAATACCATTTGTATACAGTCCTGACGAGAGACTGACATTTTCGTAGATATGAACAAATATTCTGGCATCAATGCAGCGGCTGGAAAGATGCGAGAAAAGGGTATTGTTGTTCAGGAAAATAGCTTTGATAGAGTATGAAAATACTGCAAATATATATTACCAACCCCCCCCCCCCACAAAAAAAAACAAAACAAAAAAAAAAAAACAGGTGAAATCGGGTTTGAAGATACGCTACACATTCTGAAGAAAGTCTTCAGTGACAAGATTTCTCTGTTTCATGCTCGTCGGAGGCGTATGAATCTAACTAAAAAAAGAGAACTATAGTCACGTAGGTTGGTATAGTCAACAAAGAATAAGAAAAGTTTAGAACAAAGGAAATGACTTCAGATATTTTTATGGGGTTAATTTCCGTTGAAATTTAACCTGCTAAAAATGATGCTGAAATACGAGCAAAAATTGTAAAGAAAATTGAACAAAACAGTAATATTACAGTTCAAGAAGTTATGGACGAATGCCAGTCAATTCTAAGTTTGAAACACGATGCTGAAGAAGTTCAGAAAAAAAGAATGTGCCTTGGTATCATCAAAGGACAACTATACAAAAAGAAGAATAAATCCTTGTTTCTGATGTGGTAAATGACAACTTGGAAAAGACTGTCCATTAAAAAATACAGAATGTTACAAGTGTGGTAAATGGATCATATAAAGTCACATTGCAAAAACAAAAGAAAAATTCTCACAGGAAAAATTTCGTACACAGCATTACGACTGGAAAAGGGTCACAGAAAACAAAAGGAAACTTGTGAACGTGAGAATAAATAATTTAGGAGTAAAAATGCTTTTGGACACTGGTAGTGATATTTCAATAATCAGGGAAACCACATAGAAGGAAATAGGTAACCCTTTATTCAAAAAAACTTCCAAATTCGTGATTTCAGTTTCTGGTGAGAAATTTTCTTTGAGAAATGACCTGCAATGTCTCAATCCGTAATAAGCATGTAAAAACTAAAGCTCATTTATTAAAAAATATGCTACGAATTTATTCGGTACTGACTGGATGGAACTATTTGAACTTTGCGATTTGCCGATAAATGTTTATTGTAAAAACGTAAGTGGACAAGCGACGAAAATCTTCAGGAAAAATTAAAAAATCTTTTTCAGATTTTCTGTCAAATGCACTAGGTCGGTGTTCGAAATTCAAATAAAAAAGATTCGACGCCAGTATTCAAACTGAAACGCAGTATACCATTCGCAGCATTGGGGCAACTCAATGACAGAGAAAAATTACAACCAAATAGAAAAAGAGGATCTAATAATGATATTTTCTGTGAAGAAATTTCATAAATTTATTCCTGTAAGAAATTTTAGGTTGCTAACAGACCACAAACCTATATTAACAATATATGTTTCAAAAGAAATGAATGCCTACACACACAGCTAATAGACTATAACGCTGGGGTACCATTTTATTAAACTATGATTTTACGATGGAGTACTAACCGTCTAAAAAATTAGTTCATGCAGATAGATGAATGCGTAAAAATGTACAACCATTTCAAGACACGGTCATTGCAGCATTAAAAAGCGAAATGGTAATAAAAAAACGTTTTGTGCAATGTAGTACGAGAGTTACTAGTTACTCTGGAAGAAATAAATGACAAAGCAGAAAATGACGTCTTTATCGCGAAAATTCAAAAGCAATTGAAAGAGAAAAACAAAGAACGAAATACAAACTTAAACGCTTACTCACTATGCAACAGTGTAGTAATGTTCGGTCAAAGGGTTATAATACCGAGTGTGTTACAAAAGCGAATATTCAAGGATTTTCATAGCCGATATTATAGTAATTCAAGAATGTGATGAGAAGTTTCGTATATTGGACCAGACTAGACCAAGATTTTGAAAAAATAGTGAAAGCTTGCAGAGGTTGTGCTCTAGCAGAAAAAAAAGTGACACTTATTTCCTGCAATTAGTAATCAATAGAAACATAACCGAACAGCTTTAAATAATGAATAATAGATGTATAATTTATTTATAATAGGTAATATAGTTCGAAATATTTAATAATCTATGGGTCCTCCTTTATTTTGAATAACCTTTTCAACCCTTTTTGGCACTGACTTGATTAGGTTCTGGCAAATCTCATCTCCAAGCATTGAATTCCATTCGGATATGAAATTCACAATCAAATCCTCTTTGTTGCTCATCAAAGTATTCTTTCATCAATTTTGATTTGCATTATCTTGCATAAAAATGACCTTGGTGAGGTCGATTTGCACCCTTTCAGCAGAAGGGAGCAGACAAGACTCTAAAATTCTCTTTTACTGCTCGCTCCTGAGGGTCTTTTCAATAGGTTTCAAGAAACCAGTTCCATGAAAAGAAAAGCATCCCCAGAACATTATACTGAACGGATGGTTGACAGTACTTACTGCTAACTTCAAAGAGCTTTCAGAGCTTCTTCTTCGGATTTTAGATCGCTTATCCTTTGAATTTAGCTCAACTTTCGTTTCATCGGAGAAGAGAACATTTAGTAAAAAAATCAGATGAGTCACTTTTAGCAAACAATACTATATATATATATATATATATATATATATATATATATATATATATATATATGTATAGTACTGGTGTTAATAAGACTGTGCTTGATGTAATACAACAGACCTATTAAGTATATATTAATAAATATGCATATTATCCCAGACTGCTAGCAATACTCAGAGTTTCATGGACAAGGCAAAGTCGTGTTAGCGGTGAGGGATAATATGCATATTTTTTAATATATATATATATAAATCATGTGTGTAACTTGTAGAGCGATAGTAAATGTGCAGAGAAGCATGGTGTGTCACGCATAAAGCAAGCATGAAAGAAAACGACTCAACTATATCTGGTGACACCCAACATTCCTCAGCTCTACTTAGGTCGTGCTTTGTTGTCCTGATATAACTATTGAAGATAATGACTTAATTAGCAAATATTCTTCTTGATCAGGACCTTTTTTGATCCTCGTTGTTCATATCAAACTAGCATAGAAGTGATTTGTTCAAACGATGATTAATACTACTAGTGAACACTAATAAATTAAAAAACAGAACTATTTATTACACTGTGATTCTGATTCCGTGTGAACTTAAAGAAAGACCAATTGAGTGAATCTGGTTTGATTGAGTGATTAGTTTTTTACGGCTTATCCACCCTTTGCAGGTTATTTAAAACCAGAAAATATTTTTAGATCGAAAAATCGTTTTTTATTTGGGTGTGTGGTAATAATTATTTAGTTATACAAGCCTTAATAATTAACCCAGAGCTGTGGAGAGAAGAGAAGGATTCATACCTTTCCCAAGAATATTTGCGCTTAAGTGAATATAACGAACTCAACTGGAATTGGATCTCGGCTCTTCGATTAACAATTCTGAGCCATTATCCATTAAATCACCTGCACATCAAAGCTTACAGCACCTGGTATTCCTAATCTGTCACCCATTTAGGTTCTAACAAGGTTTGACATGTCTTAACTTCGGTGATCATACGGGAACTGGTGTTTCAACGTTGTGTGGCCGTAAGCCTATCATAATTTGAAGTCTTGCTTTTACCTGGACTCGAATATCAACTGTAAATACGTGCAACTATCTCAGCCACCGTAATATCTGTTTATAAATTTTCATTATTTCCCTGAAATCATTAAGGAATCACAATACTCATACCTTTTTTCCCGTTCAGTATTCTACGAGATTAATCTAAGCTCAGTAAACATATATTAAGACTTGACTGATGCCTGATATAAATGTGTGGGTTATGTAATAGTGACTCAGAATGAGAAACTTACGAGCCGCGTTCGAACCCTAGTGGAGTTCGTTACAATCACGTTTGAGCAAATAACATCGGGAAATATATGAATCCATTATATATCTCTACATATAAAGGGTAAATAGTAGCTCTTCAGCCTTGATTGATAACGAGACTAGGAGCAGTACAACTTTGAATTCAAAACCGAATATCAGGTCATCACATAAGTTCTGTCCGAATTTTGAATAAAGAAAACAAGTGACCAAATGTTACATTTAATTACAGATTCAATCAACAATGTATTTTCCCTGATTATCTATGACTTCCTTCCATCTATTAACAAGCTTACTAATTCCATTACTGTAAAATTCTTCTGGCTTTGATTCGAAGAACTCACAAATGTCAGTTTTAAACACTTCCTGTGTTACAAAAGCTGTTTCTTCCAATTGATACCGTAAGCTACAAAACAAATGGTAGTCTGAAGGAGCAAGATCGGCAGAATAAGGTGGATGAGGAATTTTCTCCCAACCAAGTTCTTTGATCTTTTGTGACGTGATTCTTGCTGTGTGGGGTCACGCATTGTCCTGATGAAACATCACCTCTTTTCGATTCACTAGAGAAGGTCTTTTTTTCCTTAAAGCTTGGTTCAAACGCTCTAATTGCTGACACTATATTTGAGCATTAATTGTTGCATTAAGTGGTAAGAATTTAAAGTGGATTATTCCTTGGAGATCCCACCAGATTGAAAGAAGAACCTTTTGCCCATGAAGTTCCCTTCTCGGCTGTGGCTGTGGCTGGGGTCCTTCCCCTTTACCAAGCCACTGTCTACGACGCTTAACATTTCGATGAAAGATCCATTTTTCGTCGCCAGTCACAAGTCTATCCAAAAAAGGTGAAACAAGTTGGCAAGAATGGAGAGAATAGCAGATGTCAACTGGGATTTGAGGTTGTTTTCAGACAATTCATGAGGCACCCATTTTTCAAGTTTAGGAACTTTTCCAAGTTGTTGAAGATGACGATGGACAGTTGTATGGTTTGAACTGAGGACCACTGCCAATTCCTCAACTGATAAAGCAGGATTTTCTTCAAGGGCTGCTTCAAGAAACTTTTCATCAAACTCAACTGGACGCCCGGTTCGATCTTCATCTTCAAGGGTGAAATCTCCACTTCTGAATTTTGCAAAACATCTTCTGCGAGTTCTTTCATTCACACATTCCATAAACTGAGTGAATGTTTCTAGCCGATTCGGCTGCTGAGTTTCCTTTCTTGAACTCATAAAGCATTATGTGCCTCAAATGATTCTTGGGTACTTCCATGTTAGCAGGGTTTTAATCAAACAAAATTTAATTTTATTGTTCTCTAAAATAAAATTTGATCAGTTTAAATGCATCTAAACATAAAAATAATGTTCAGCTCCATTAGACATTATAAAATACTCTAAGTTAAAATTCGGACAGAACTTATGGGATGACCTGATAGATATGGGTATGGTAACTCCGACCTGTAAAAACCTATTTGCTATCCCACATCAGTGGAGGGTAGAGGATTTGGTTGATAGTGTTGTGTCTTTTCCGACCACCACAAGTGAGCCCAGGTAAAAATGATTTCGTTGCTGATTTTTGAGGAAGACAGGTCATTTCTCCACACTCTTTTCTCTCATCCATCGTTCTACCAGAATCTAAACTTAGTAAATATATATTAAGACCTGCCTAGGGATTTGATATGATTTGTTTGTTTAACGGCATATCAACTCCTTATAATACCGAAATTTAATTTTCTTGGGAGCTTTGAACTAATAAAAATATATGTTATTCTGCTTTCACAATTGAATACATGGTAGATGATACTCAGCTTTTGTGCATATACATGTTTGTGTGGACATAATTACTAAAGTTGCTTGTTTGGTTGGTTGATCTTGTTTAGTGTCATGTCAATCACAATGGGTTATTTAATGCTGAAGTTTAAACATTTTGATCACAATTTTATGGATTTAACTACAAACAAAGTATATTGTTGGTCATTTTTATCTTTGGTAATTCTACTACAGAATAGTACCACTAGACATTTTGCTCTAAAAATGTATTGTTGGTAATTTTATTATAAATATGTATTACTCATTTTTAATACAAAAATGTATTACTGGTATTTTTACTATAAAAATGCATTTTTATACTTTCATGGTGTTTTCTTTTGGGGGGGGTCACTAATTGCCCTTAGCTGAGATTCTAACACATGCTACCATTTCAGGTCGGAATAGGCCTGGGACAACATCAATTAAGAGGTGAATCCACGTTCCTCAAAATCTCCAATTTCCCGATCAGAGACCTTACTGCCGGATGTAGTTTATCGTCAAACCCAGGACGAGCCTGTCTCTTGTCTAAGGCACTTGCGTTCTTTCCCCTCCAGCACCAGTGGTCGGTCATCAAATCCAAGTAAAATATCGGGATTTCGAATAATGAATTTTAAAGTCAAGCCGAAATTGCTTGCTTAAAATATTAACGCAACCAAATCTTTTTTTCTTAAAGCCTACTCCAATTAAATAAATGAATAAACAAATGACACTTGTCAGCTTAACGTTCTTTATTTATTTTGTGATCCCTGAAATACCAAAAAAAGGGGGAATGTTAATTACAAGAAGCTTCAGCTAAAAGATTTGAGATAAAATAATCGGGAAATTGTTCAGCTAAAGGGAGCAGTTTTCTGTCGAAAAGAAGAAAGAAAGTATCAACAGATGAGCGCCGAATGGATCTCTTACGTTCAGATTTCCGAAGCTTCTCTTTACATCGAGCTTCACTTATTAAACAATTTTAATACGTAGATGACATTATGTTTATTGCAGACACAAAAAGGAAAACTACAGGGCCTCCTAGACAAAATAATGAAGACAAGAGAAAACGATTAAATATTAGTATCTGTCTATATTTCTGAGATGAGGTATTATGTACACTATTTACATTATTCGGACTATCTTTGGGTCCTGTCACTGGATCTAGCTAATGCCTTTAACTACTGTGCCATGTGTCCTTGAGAGTGAATTCAATACCTGTTTAAGTCGGTGGAGTACTTGGAGAGGGGAATCAACAGGAGATAACTGCTAGCTGACATCCATTAGACATGGAACGTGGAGCTGGAACAGTCTAATAAAAAATGAAATGAAGAGGTCCAGTTCGACATTCCAACCACCTGAAGAAGGCCGGAGCGTACAACGGCCGAAACGTTGTGATAAACATGGCGACAAAGATGAGGACAATAGTCCGAATAATGTAAATAGTGATTAAATATTAATTGTAAGAAGATAGAATATATGGTTGTCAATAAAAAGAAAAACGTTCAAGATGCAAACTACGAATTGGGGATGTCAAAATCAAACAGGTTCAGAGGGTTTAAATAACTGTATTATAACAGATGATGTAAAATGTGACAACGAAATCCGAGGTGCATTGGAATAGCAAAAGATGCCTTCCAAAAACTATGTATTAGTTTGGTGCAAAAATAATGACGTTTTTGACGTATTTTTTTAACGTCAAAAACGTCATTATTTTTGCACCAACCTAATAAAATACTAAAAAGCAATGTTGTGGGTATGACGATAAACAACATACGGCAGCAAGGCCTCTGATTGGGAGGTTTTGAGGAGCGTGGAACCAGCTCTTAATTGCGGTTGTTCCCAGATCCACCCTGACCCGGGGTGGTAGCATCTGTTAAGGTCCCAGCTATGGGAAAATAGTGAACCAACAAACGGGGTCAAAAATGGAGTACTGTTGTGATATTTGGGTTGGAGCTGTCCAGACCTTACTCCCCAGGCTTGACAGAGTTCAAAAGCGTCTCTTGTCTTGTGGGGGACGAATTATTCTCCACCCTTCAGCCTTTCTCTCACAGGCAAGCATCTCGCTGCTCTATCGCTACTTCAACGGAGAGTGATCGGACGAACTACATTCCCTGGTCCCACTGACGAAACTTTCTCAGTAATAATAGGCCATGTTACTTACATAGTAGCGAATCGTCCACATTCTCTCCGTATTTCACCGGTGAGAAGTAGGATGCACGGTATTTATTAATCCACCCACGAGGACCGAATGTGGCACAAGGCCGGTTTAATGTGGGTATCTCCGAGCCCGTAGGCTCGGCCAAAAATATAGCCTTTGAACCCGCCTAGACGGGTTCAGGCCCTGTCTACTTCCCCGAACGAAACCTTGCCCTTCGGCAAAGCCTCGTCCGGGTTCCTCTCTGCTAATGCAGAGAGTTCGACAGACGCCGACTCGGAAGCTCACAAAAAGCCAAGTCAGCACTCAAGTAGAAGTAGGATGCACGCAAGCAGCTTTTCCGCTCGGTACCGACTCCCAACTGGGTGTTTCCCCGATCACTACAATCTTAACGTGTTCAAGGCTTCATCTTCCACTCCTATACGCACAAACAACCTCAAGATGCCGCCCTCTACCTCGAGTGGCCCCCGGGCCTTGGAAAAGGTAAACCTTGCTGTAAAAAAAAAAGATATATTTTTATAGTAAACATACCAGAAATATATTTTCATAACAAAAAATTACCAGAAATACATTTAAAGAAAAAAAAAAATTACCAGAAATACATTTAAAGAAGAAAAAAAAATTAGCAGCAATACATTTTTAAAGAAAATTCTTAATGCTCACAAGAAAATTAAATTTCGGCATTAAATGACCCATAAGGTGTTGATATGCCGCTAAACAAATAAACAAAGAAGCATGACATTTTCGTAAGAAACAAACAAAAAAAAATTTAAAAAAGCGGGCTCAAGTGTTATGCAATATCAATTCTCCTTCATAGCTGTGAATGCTGGATAATTTCCACATAGTTGAAGATAAAACTAGATATAACTGAAATCTGGTTCTACAGAAGGATACTGAGAATGCTATGAACAGAGCGCGTAAGCAACGAAGAAGTTTTCAGGAAAATGGAAACAAATGGAAACGCAGAATCAGAAAGAGTCAACTGAAATTTATTGAACACCTAATGAGAAAAGAGGGGTTAGAAAACCTGACACAGTCAGGACATATCGAAGGGTATCGAGAGAGACGTGGGGGGCATCTTTCTGACCAGTTCGGGTTAATGGATGATGGAACGGGGTTGGGAGGGATAGCAAAAAGACAAACGTTACTAAGAGCTACAAGAGTTAAGAAATTGTGGAGAGACATGATCGCGTGCGTTCTGAAAGGACACGGCTTATAGAAGAAGAAAATTTTCTTCTAGATTTTAGATTTCCAGAAATTTGACTTTGGGAACACAGCGCCATCTACAGTTGACTTTCTTTAAACCTAATAGCTCAAAAACGAAGGATTTGCAAGCATATGTTTATATGTACTTTTCTCTTTGTTTTGGTTTGAGGAATATTCCCACCGCAAAAGTAATTTTAATACACCATGTATATATATAAATATATGTGTGAAAATCATTCTCGAAGCTGAAGGGTGTAGAAGTTAGCGTCCAGAATATTCCTCACAAAATTGAATATTATCTGTTACTTCCTTACACGTGACAGATATCTAACCAATAAGAAATAACTAACCACAACATACCATTAATCAGCGTCTCTTTGCTTTTTATCATTAAACATTAGATTATCGTTAAACATTAGATTATCGTTAAACATTAGATTATCGTTAAACATGTAAGATTGAGACCTGAGATCTGTTTCCTACTTGTTCTTTTTCCTATCAGATATATATATATATATATATATATATATATATATATATATATATGCGTGTGTGTATGTGTGTCATCATGAAAGCAACATGACACGATAAACAGCAAAGAAACACAACACAAAACAATAGAGATAATCCTCTCAAGGCGCACAAAAAATCTTAATAATAATAGTAACGGTTATCTTTCGAATTATATTTATTATTCGGGCTCGGATTTCATTGAACCAGTATACATATATACATATATTTATTAAAGATATTTTTATGTTTAACGTTATAGATACAAGTATTTAAGTAAATGCTCTGTTTATAATAAACAGTATTAAATAACATTTACCGGCCTGAATGTCCGAGAAATTTTCAAATATTCGTTCTTTGACAGGATTCGAACCTGCATCCTATACGGAACCGTCATTTACGCTGACGTGCCTTACCGTTAGGCTACAAAGAAGCGTTCGGTATTTACTTAAATACTTGTATCTATAACGTTAAACATAAAAATATCTTTAATAAATAAATTGTCGGACTTTGTCCATTTCGTAATATATGACGTCATATATATATATATATATATATATATATATATATATATATATATATATATATATATATATATATATATATATATATATATATATACCGGATGTAAGGGCAAAATTGTTCAGATCGTGTTACACTGTAATTGTCCATCCTAGAAAACGTTTAATATATATTTAAAAAAAATAATTGATTTTTTTCCAAGTTTTCAGAAAACACATTCAGCCATTTATCGTAAGAATCACTGAAAAACCCTTTGAGTTATTCAGTTAGAAAGGGAATAGGTAAAAATCGTGTTGTGTCAGTCCCACAGTCTTCTCAACTGATCAATGGTGAAAGAAAAAAAAATTAAGGCTTTTAGTAATGGTACCAACATTCATACTCTGGCTTCCATCTTCAAAGACCATTCAAGAACTATCAAGAGAACAGAAAATAAGTTTTAAGAAGAGGAAACAGTAGAGAGAAAAACCGGATCAAGAGTTCACAACAGGAAAAGAGATCATCATTTCAAAATAAGGAGATCAATTTGAAAAGATCCAACTCAATCCATACGACGTTTGACACGTAAGAGAAGAGTTTCACCTCTGACAGTCCAGAGTAGTGAAAAAAGTGATTTGAAAATGAAATCGTACTTCAAACCTCTGAGTCAACTTCTTACTTCAGGGCAGAAAGTTAGAAGGTTAGAGAGGGCGAAGATCATCTTGAATAAGTTGGAAATGATCCTTGGATAATATATATATATATATATTTCAACTTTATTTCATTCCTAAATGAGCTTCCGATCCTTAGCTATGATCAATTAATAATGAAGGTATCATTTTCGTTTATGATCGATTTCATTAAGTTTCTCCTTTTAGGATTAGAGAGTAATTATACATTCTTATTGTTCAAAAGCAGAGTCCAATATTACAGTAAGATATATTTAATCATTTCTAAGATACAATACAGACCATAATCTAAAAATTGGACAAATTTGGACGATTTCGACAATTTTTATATATATATATATATATATATATATATATATATATATATATATATATATATATATATATATATATATATATATAACAAAGATCGTTAACACCTAGCAAATAACGTCGGGCAAGGAATTACTGGTATTTAACAAGTTTAATGGCGAGCAAACTTTTAAAAATAAAGAGCTCAATATAAAAAATAGAACGCCAATAGTTAAGAGATAGAACAGGTTTGAAATTTGTTTGAACCGAATGTTTACCGTTTATATAAAGCGTATTCAAATTACCTGTCATAATTATATATGGCAGTTAATTTAAACTCATATTAATGAATTCAATAGATTCATTTCACCCTGACGAGGGCTGTATTTGCAAAACTTGAAGGATAAGTAATGAAAGATAAGTATGTATGTATGTCTATCTGTCTATCTATCTATCTATCTATCTATCTATCTATCTATCTATCTATCTAGATAGATAGATAGATAGATATAGTTATACGTTATTATTATAGGCAGAAATATTTTAAGTAAATGCTCTGTTTATAATAAACAGTATTAACAACATTTACTTGCCTAAATGTCCGAAAAATTTCATAGAAAATATGCGACCTCCGACAGGATTCCAACCTGTATCCTACACGTAGAACACATATTTTCTATGAAGTTTCTCGGACATTCAGGTCGGTAAATGTTGTTAATACTGTTTATTATAAACAGAGCATTTACTTAAAATATTTGTGTTTATATAAACAACGTATAACAATAAAATATATATCGAACTTAGTCCATTTCGTAGTATTTATATATATATATATATATATATATATATATATATATATATATATATATATATATATATATATATATATATATATATATCTATCTATCTATCTATCTATATATATATATATATATATATATATATATGATTCAAAACTGATTCAGCAATGTAAGATGTTAGTCTAAGTGTAGAAAGGTCATTTAATTGGCGTTGTGCGCTAAAAACGGTATTGTTGTTCCAATTGAAAAACATGGGATTATTGCTTTTCAAAAAGAAACACGTGTACTTGGCATAGAAAGCCGTGTGACCTGAATTTCATTGGGTGTTTTAAAACTGTAATCGTCACCAGAAAATATGGGTGTGCCTTCAGACATTTAAATCTGTATTGAAACTATATATATTAGAGACAACAAATGTTTCTAATTTGTTTTGATTTGCACTTTTTTAAAATTTGAAATACGTTTGCGCACCCCCCCCACAAACACACACACACGCACACAAACACACACACACATAAATATATATATAATAAAATGATAACGCTAGTTATTAATACTAGCAATTACTATACGTATAATATATAATTCAACCTATGTTAAATTTAAAATAATTTCTGTTAATAACGTGCAATATATATGACGAAAGATTTCGAAAAATTAACAGTTTTAACTGTAAAATTTAAATTGGGAAATTAACGTATGTAAATGTCAGATCATAAAATAGATGTTCTATGATAAATTAAATTATTCTTGTTGAAATGTTGAAAGACCTTTTGAACTGATTGAAAAATGACGAACCTTTAACTCGATATTCAAACGCTATTATGTCTACTTTATATATATATATATATATATATATATATATATATATATATATATATGTGTGTGTGTGTGTGTATATAACTCTTCGTAATCTATATAATGTGTATACATTTATACATTAAACTTTTGAATTCTAACAAACTATATAAGCAAACACAAACACATGCTTGTATACATAATTGATCACATGTATACGTATTTGTTTGATTTGTGAGAAAATAATTATAGCTGATAACACACACGCACACACACATATATATAGAGAGAGAGAGAAAGAGAGAGAGGGAGTGAGAGTGAGTGAGCGAGAGAGAGAGAGTGAGTGAGTGAGTGAGAGAGAGAGAGAGAAAGAGAGAGAGAGAGAGCTGCTGTCAAAGAAAAGCGCTAAAAATGAATTTTTACAAATGAAAAATCTTTCTCGAAACTTTTCGTTATATTTTAGTTTTAATTTCAAGCTAATAGATTAAATTTAATGCTTACAATAAACAAAATACAATGCTGTATTACAAAATGAATGTAAATTGATTGCAATCAATTTTTTTTAAATCGCTAAAAGTAGCTGATTTTAGCTACATTGACAATCCTCTCATTACAACGTAATACACTTTATTCAAAAAAATTTTCAAAAATAAAATATACTTTTCTGAAACTTGATGCGAGGGAGAATAGCGGATTTAAAGTTCAATTAATCTCATTTGGAAGAAATATTGCTTACTTTTAGTTTAAAATATAGCAGAAAAGCATTTCCTAGCCCACATGTGTTTTTATGAGGTGTTGAAAGCTTTATTAACAACTTGACAGCTCTAAAGACCACCTGAAATTTAACAAAATTTTTTATACAAGACATATCTATAAAAATTACTTGGCGAATATAACGTGAGCGGCTTTTTTTTTAACTACCCAATAATCTTAAAAATTTAGGAAAATAAACTAGGTAATCTAATTGAGTTTTAGGTAATTTGGCTTTAAACTTACTATAGTTAGTGCTCTTATTTTCTGATAATGCCGTGTACGGACGCCCTTATTTACAAAAATCAGCACGTTCGTACATACACAAATAAACAAATAAAATTCCAAATTATTTTAAAAATAATGCGGGATGAGGTTGTTGAATTGTTGTAAACTTTTCTATTTATGCTTAGTAAATATAGTTTATACTTAATAACAATATCACCTAATCTGTACAAATTAATACGTAGTTTTAAAGATTTAAAACTATAAATTATTCTAATTAAAATTAGAAAAAAAAAAACAATTCTTCTAAAAATTTATTGTTCACCGCAAAAGATTTTTCTCTTAACACAATATTACACATAATATATAATATTCGTTAAAAACAATTAAAAGCTTTTCTAATTGTATAATGTTTTAGTTTTATTACACATTTTATTTTACGAGATATAACAGATTTTCGGTAACTGGGGCCCCGTTTTATAAAAAAAAATTGATGATATAAATTCTCCAAGGACTTCTTGTTATAAATAATATAAACATTAAGCAGTACTACAATGAAGTTCTTGAA
The DNA here is from genome assembly GCA_963932145.1 of Acanthosepion lycidas. Classification (NCBI taxonomy): domain Eukaryota; kingdom Metazoa; phylum Mollusca; class Cephalopoda; order Sepiida; family Sepiidae; genus Acanthosepion; species Acanthosepion lycidas. Next base: position 46,124,273 of record OZ010585.1, read on the forward strand.
ATTTCATAAAATTGCATAAGTGAAGGGGGTTAACAGATGTAAAAGAAACGTTTCTAAAATAATTCCATTAATCTGCGAATAAGTCCTGAAAGTGTAATGAAAATTCGACAATTATTTGATTTTCTACTTTAATGTTTTTCATCGTAAAAGGACGCTAAAATTTCCTATCCTAATCTATGGCCACCCAAGGATGAAATAAAAAATAACCAAAATTTGGAAGTTTTTAAAATGGATTAAAATATGATTTAATAATTAAAAAAATCCCTGGCTTTTCCTCTTAGTAATAACATAAAGATTTTTATGATAAAAATTAGTTTTTATTAAATTTTATGGCATTTTCAGCATCTTTAGTGAATCTTTGGAGGTACCTATATATACCAACATATATATATATATATATATATATATATATATATATATATATATAATGATTTATTTAAAAATATGATTCCAACACGCTACATAAGAGTTCTCATGTTTCAAAACAAGAGCCTAAAACTTCATATATATATATATATATATATATATATATATATATATATATATATATATATATATATATATGTTGTTTTAAGGTATGGCATATTTATGGGTTAAAGCGCTCAGTATCAGGGATAGAGCGTATGTAAATATAAAAGTGGACAATCGGGTATTTACTATAAAATCTTTTACTGTTATATTAGCAGATAACGAAGAAAAACATTCATAGGAGTAACTGAAGGACCGTGAAAGCAAAGAAACTCCGCAGACAAAACATCTTTTACAAATAGTAAATACGCGAATAGCACAATTCTTTCTAAACATATCTGGGAGATTTAAAAAAAAAATCAAACCAAAAACATCATGGAAAATAAGAAAAACAAAATCACTCTACAATAATAAATCGAAAAAACTGTAAACTCTTTCTGGAGGAGAAAATAGCAATAATTACCTTCTCAGACCAACACAAATTACTAAAAGACAAATTAATCCAAGCCAATAAATAAGTAAATAAATTAAGTAAATAATAAACAAATTAACAAACCATGAACGAAAGGCATACATAAACACAAGTAAATGTAATAAAAACTACCAAAAAGAAAATGATCAATAATAATTAAAAAAAAAAGTTAACAGGCAACATTATATTATTACATTCGGACTAATAATTATTTTTACACAACAGCCCGTAGAACAGCGAGAGGTGGAGACAGCCAGCACAAATCTGCCGGGCCTCGAAACCGGAGGGGCCTCAAGAAAATACCTTTAGAAGAAATATATATATATATATATATATATATATATATATATATATATATATATATATGTTAACTTCAATGTCCACTTATATATATATATACACACACACACACATATATATATATATATATATATATATATATATATATATATATACATACGTATGTATATATATGGGAAGAAATATAGTTTTAATGTGTGCTATATTTATGGGATAAAGTGCTCAATATCAGAGATAGAGCATATGCAATTATAAATATAATAGCAATAACATTGAAGTCAACACCCAGAGGCGACAGGCTGTTTCATACTGGAAGCAATCCATTGATTGACGCCTGATAATTGCGTCCAGCATGAAACAGTCTGTCAGCTCTAAGTGTTGACTTCAATGTTCACTTTAATATATATATATATATGTCTTTTCCTTATTTATCAAACTTTTTCATTATCTACCAATCAGTTTTTCTATTTATTAAAAATCTGTCGAAAAACTAAGGCATATATATATATATATATATATATATATATATATATATATATATATATATATATATATATATATATATATATATATTAAGGCATTAAAAACAAGAAATTTTATATTATGGACCATGATAGATTTAAAATAAAACAAACACCAGTCGACCGGTTTCGTCCCCTCTCATCAGAACTGTTAACGGGGAAATTATGAGGAAAAGAAAAGAAAGACTACATAGGTAGAACGACACAGCGGTTGGACGTTAGAATTAAACAACACGTACCTGCTATAATACTGAATAAAAAATTTTCTTTGGGTGATACCATTCGTAACACGTATGGGTCTTCGATTGCGGATCACTTTATAAAGAATCCTACTTGTGCGTTGAATTTCAGTGTGAACTGGTTTTCTGTTTTGGCCAGTTCGCACTCGCTATACCATCTTAAGGTGTTGGAGACGCTTTACATCAGGTTCAGGCAACCTACTCTTTGTAAACAAAGAGATTGTTTGCTTGGACTTGCTGTGCTGCGTTTCTAGCATCTTGGTTGGTATAACTTTTATAATAATTTATTTCTTCCTGTCCAATCATTCATGTCATGCATTACAGACTTCTTTTCTTTTCCTCATAATTTCCCCGTTAACAGTTCTGATGAGAGGGGACGAAACCGGTCGACTGGTGTTTGTTTTATTTTAAATCTATCATGGTCCATAATATAAAATTTCTTGTTTTTCATGCCTTAATACGCTTCTGTACCGTGTCAAATATATTCAAATATATATATATATATATATATATATATACCCGAAAGTTCAGATAATTAGATTGTGAAAATCATTTACTTTCCCTTTCACACATTTTCCATTGTCTATTTGAGTGTAGTCCTTTTTTTTCATTTTTTTTCAAAATGGGCGAATATAAACAGTGGAACAACGTCCATACTACACTCGGTTCGACCGCGCTTTTCAGATTCACCAAACTTTGTAAATTACTTCTCACTCTCAGCCATATTCCCTCTGACACTCTCCACACATACAAACACGATATATATATATATATATATATATATATATATATATATATATATATATATATATATATATATATATATATATATATATATAAGGCCAATAGAAAACATATGCTCCATCATTAAATGAGAATTATAAGAGAATGGAAAGTAATATTCAAGATCTCAAGGAAGCAATAAAATCTGCTGCAAGTAATGTTCAAGTCGAAAGAGCAGAAACATTTAAAACAAAAATGCCAGTATTTGAAAAGACTGATGATGGTTTAGAATGTTAAGCAACCTATATTAAAATGTTAAATAATAAACTAATAGTTTAATTATGTATATGGAATAGTGCGTTTATTAAATATAAGTTTCTGTGACATAACTTCTGGATTTATTTGTAAATAAAAAAAAAAAAAGATTTTATGGCACTTACACAGTTTTCGTAATAAAACCTGACACCTTCCAAAGTAGTTATCCATATTTTATTTAATAAGCATAGTTAACACAAGTTGTAACCCATGCAGTATTTTACACATATAAATTTATCGTGACAATTTTGCCAATCTTATTGAGAAAACGAGGACTTGCTTAATAAAACCGTCTGTGAAGTTTCTTTTTTCTTCTTAAATCCGTGTTACATGTCAGTATAAAAGCGAAATATTTTAAATGGTTATCTTTTTTCTGAAATTTACAGTCCTTAGTCTATCTCACATTAATAGTCTTATCGTTTAAAAAAGAATTATCCATTTTTCAAAATGGCTCAAATTGGTAACATTTATGCGCACACTTAAAATTCACTG
>OZ010585.1:46132802-46157802 GCA_963932145.1 Acanthosepion lycidas
TTATTTAGTAGTGGTCTTTTAAGGTAATTACAGCCATGTTTTCCTCCAATTTTTGTATTGATTGTTCTAACGGTTATATTGATTGTTCTAACGATTATTTTGGCGAGAGTGGTTTGTTAAGTTGTTTATTATTTACTTAATTTACTTATTTAATTGGATTGATTATTTTTATTTGTTTTTTCTTATTTATTTTTATTTTTATTTATTCTTTTCTGTCTATTCTAACGGTTGTCATGGCGGGAGTGGTTTGTTAATTTGTTTATTATTTGCTTAGATTAATATATTTTACTTGTTTTTATTTTTAATTTATTTATTAATACTTTTCGTTTTTCGATTTTTAAGTAACGTAGTAATAATTTGTTTTCATGTCTGCACTTTGAGATAAGTTCTGATCGCTTATTTAGTAGTTTGTTTTGTTCTGGGAAGGTAATAAAAGCTCTTTCTTCCTCCAATCAAAGTTTGTAGGGATTTATTGTTGTAGGCTGATGTTCTTTTCCTTATTTTCCATGATATTTTTGGTGTGATTCGCGTTTTCTTTTGAATTTTCGAGATATACTTAGAAAGCATTGTGCCATTCGGGTATTTACTATTTTTGAAAAATGTTTTGTGTGCAGAGTTTCTTTGTATATTTATTCTTCATTATCTCGTGATTTTACCGTGGCTTGGCATTACGTTGTTTTGCAAGCAATTAGTGTTTAAGGGACATTCATTCTTTATGCACAACTGACCCGTATATATAAATAGTCGAGAAAAAAACAAAACAATTTTGACCTGATTATTGCGTCTATATATATATATAGTGTATGAAAAATATTTTTGCAAAATTTGGGAGCGGGTTACTCATACCAAAACTAGGACCAAAGTCCATATAAACATATGTTCAAAAATGAGTTATTAAGTTAAAATTAAGTTTACGGTAGATGGCGCTATCTTGCCGTGTACACTACGTTACATTTGTCATTCGTGTACATTTGCGGCTAGTCTGTTTTCAACTTTTATCGTGTGTAATAGTGAGTTAATTGAGAAGTGTTCCGTTTAACAATGACAGAATATTCATATCGTGAACAGGAAGATATGATTTTTACATACGGCCGCTGAATGGTAATGGACGCGTGGTTGCATGATTGATTGCATTTCCAGACCGAAGGCAGCCGAGTAGTCCAAACTTTACTGCTTTTTATCGTTGTGTTGCTAAGACAGGATCCGGGGAACCACAAATTATGAATCGAGGAAGATTGAGGTACGCTCGTACGCCTGACCACGTAGAACACATTCTACAGGCCGACGGAGACGATCCAGGTATCAGCACACGCCAGGTGGACCTAGAGTGTCGTATATCCCATATTACCACATGGAGGGCACTTCAAGAGCAGTTCTTGTATCCGTATCATTTGTAACGTGTGCAGGGTATTTCGCCCTCTGATCACTCACTACAGAAGAATTTTTGCTGACAGTTTATTGTACAAGCTATCAATATGATCTTTGCCTCTTCGGTCTTGTTTACGGATGAGGAAACATTTGGAAGAGATGGAATATTAAATTTACGCAACCAACATTTGCAAACCGTTCGGATTCCCCATGGTACAATACAGGCTAGACTCCAGCATCAGTTTATGATTAATATGTGGGCTGGAATTGTAGGTAACTGTCTGGTAGGTCCATATGTTATTCCAGAACGTCTTATAGGAGGTTTCTTCAAGGATTTGCTAGAGGACGTACCTCTGCTAATACGAAGTAGCACGTGGTTTATGTATGATGGTGTTGCAGCAGATTTGAGTCTCATTATTTGCGATGCATTGACTGGCAGATACCATGAAGATGGATAGAGATAGGGGAGGACCGTTTCCATGACCTGCACGTTCTCCCGACATAAACCCTTTGAAATTTTTTTATCTGTAGGGCGACCTAAATCATTTGGTTTTATGCAGCAGGCATTAATATTGCGGAGACGCTTCATAAACAGGTTAATGGGGGTCTGCAAAACCATACGACACCGTTTAGAAGTATTTGAAAGGGTCCGCCAGTCAATGATCCCATGGGTAGATCTATGTGTAGAAGCAAGCGGTGGACATTTTGAACATTTGTTATATGTTGAAGTACAACGATAGCTTTGTGGACATATGTTTACATGGACATTTTACCTTGTTTTCGTGTTAGGAACCCGCACCAAATATGTAAAAGTATTTTTGATACAGCCTGTATATATAAATATATATATATATATATATATATATATATATATATATATATATATATATATATATATATATATGTATATATATATATGTGTGTGTGTGTGTGTGTCTGTGTGTGTGTGTGTATATAGTCAACGAAATATGTTTACGTAAACTGTCAAAAAACGACATTATTACGTCATTATTTTGGCACCAACCTAATATATTTGATACAGCCTGTGTGTGTGTGTGTGTATATATATATATATATATATATATATATATATATATATATATATATGAAATGCATATTTATTACTATAAATATATATATATATATATATATATATATATATATATATATATATATATATATATATATTTATATATGTATGTATGTATGCATATATTCAACGAAATATGTTACTTAAACTGTCAAAACATGAAGAGAAATTAACAACACATAAAACAAGCACTCCCTTGAAAATGACTAAAGAATTGGCCGAAAGCGCTTGGGAAAATGGACACCTTCTGTACTCTGTTACTCCCAACAGATGGAGAAAAAATAAATAAAAAATTAATTAAATTTTCCTTGTCTGCCACATTTAACGAAATATGTTTAAAAGAAATGTTATTATTAGATCAGAATTGATTTCTGTTATGAGTTTACTTATTATTCTAAGTACATTTTGATGAGTTTCTTAGTTTGCATGTTGAGTTAGCATTGAAGTTATCCACTGTTTCCCAAGCTATCGAGCATTTTCTAGACATGCTTTTGATTCTTTTTCTATAGTTCCTTTTATTTTTTTTACTTTTCTTAAGTCATGCTGATTTTTCGGCGTTTCCATCTCGGTCACATAGGCATTTCCCTCCCATCGCTGAGTTTGGTTGGTGTGTGCATAGTATGTACATATCAACTACACTTGTAACATCTTGAACTTACTGACGGTCTATAAATACCCATTTTCAGGAATTTGGAACATGTTTGGTTAAATAATATCTACAAGTCATCAATTTAAAAAAAAAAAATCTGAATTAGTTATTTTATGTTATCGTTAAATTTTCCAAATTTCATATTTATTTTATATTTTTTATCCGCGTAATTTCGGATGTTGCTACATTCGTTTTCAAGGATTGTGTTCTGTGTGAATTTACGCAACTGTTTTCTTTTTAAATTCAGGCGTTCTCACGTTTCCTGGAACCATTTTCAAGTTAAAGTGACGTCATTTACATATTATAATTATGTTATAACCTAGGAAAGCATACTGAATGAGGAATAACCAAAACGGAGTTTGGAAAAGAAATGGTTATCTTTATAACATCGACAAAATACAATACTCGCCAGCGGCGTGATATAGGTAAACCACTGCTAGTGGTGACTACGTAGACAGCATATTACCCACACTTACAATAGTGTGTAACGTATTTATGAGGATTGGTACGTACCCATTAGTATTCATAGGTACGGGATATAACACACACACACACACACATATATATATATATATATATATATATATGTATTTTTTCGAGTAAATATTGTGTTCTGTGTATATTTACGCAGCTGTTTTTGTTTCTCACGTTTACTGGAACCAATTTCAACTCATTCAAGGTGAAGTCATTACGATTCCAATGTGATAAATTATAACCATGGAATATTCGTGTTTGACTCTTTTATATATATATATATATAATTTTTCCGTTAAAGATTGTGTTCAGTGTATATTTACGCAACTGTTTTGCTGCCATTCACGTTTCCTGGAACCAATTTCTAGTAAACAAGGTGACGTTATTCAAACTGGAATTTTCGTATGTGTGTTTTTAAACGTACTTCAATATACGATCTTCTAGGATACCTTATTTAATGTTTCTTATTGACTGCTTCTGTTTTATTACAACAGGCTCTCGAAATCTTAATATTATATATATTGTGTATTTGGGTAGCAATTCCTCTTTTATACAGGTTTCATTAAAGACGAATGGCAAGTTGCTGCAATTATTTATTAAACAGCGTATTTATTCATTTACATCTACCGGCCTGAACATTCAAGAAATCTTTCTAGAAAAATATGCGCTCTCCAGCAGGATTCGAACCTGCGTTGCCCTCGGAGAAACCGTTATTAGACTACGGAATGTTTGATGACCAAGCAAAGCTCGAATAGTGCATTTAAACACAGATTTTCCCCCGACTCTCAATTTCGTATCGTAACGGAAATAAATCAATTGTATGAATGGATTTTTCATTTATTAATCCGAGATATTTTATTACTTAAATATCCACTAAAAATAACATTTAAGTAATAATAATAATAATAATAATAATAATAATAATAATAATAATATATTCAGGCTGTTAACCGTTAGTCTAGTCTCACACCCTCAAGTGTGTCTTATACAAATTCCGTGTCTGTGATTGATGTGCTTATATTTGTTCAATGGAAAACTAAAAGTTGTTTGTAGAATAGGCATATTTTTGTAGAGAATAATTCTCCTGAACTTGATCGTTCAATTAAATGTTCCAATAATTAAGGGGGTTACAACGGCATTTCGAAAATATTTTCTTCAACTGCAGTTAATTCACCCAATAGACACGCAGAATTTTTTTTAATCTTCAAGCAAGAAACGATATTTGATCGATTGTGTATTTTACTATCAGATGAAAGGAAAAATTCAAGTTTTTATTAAATTCACATAATATGATTAAGTGCTGACTTTGTTACAGAAATAATTAATTGCGAGAGGTGTTTGTCTTGAACCTAAGATTTCGAATACTGATCGTCTAGGTCATTTTTTAATACTTTTATGGTAATTGTTCTGATGAACTTTCTTCTTTGGTACCTAGACTTTTATGAATTTGAGCGTTGTACTAGATTGGCGACAAAGTCTCATCATTTTGTAGTTGAAATGGCGAGTTGTAACCGTAAGTTCTATGCTAGCAGTTTCTTCTATCGCACTTCTCGCTTGTTGAATTCTCTACCGATCTCTTGTTTTCCAGTCAAATTTGATCTTCAAAAATTTAAATGCAATTTCAATCGTCTGTCTTCCTAATTCATGTTTTTTTTTTATTGTTCTCTATCCTTAATAATGTTTTACTTTTCTCGTATTCTCTCACACTCAGCAAGTCCTTGAATCTTAGCTGCTTTATTGCCTTGCTTGGAATGAAGTGATTAAAAAAAACAAAAAACGACAAAATAAAAAACAGGCATGTAAAACCTTCTCAATTGGAAAAGTTGACGCAACATAATCTCCCTGCTTTTATGTCCCTTCATTTGAACTTGTACTCTATTGAAATATTTTGATGATTTTTATTATTGTTGGTAATTTATTTTGCTCCAGAATTTTCTTCTTTTTTCTTTTTTGTCACTTATTCTTTTCTCAAAAATGTCCAGTTCCAAATTTTTCTCCAATCCTTTAAATCTTTTCATTTTCTTTTTTCACTCCTTTCTCTTCTTTTCTTCCATCGTCTTTTCCGTCGTCCACTTCCTATTCCTGCCTCCACTTTCTTTCTCTTTTTTCTCCCCCTCCATCCGCTTCTGATCATCTCCCTTCTTTTAACTTCAGCACATTTTCCCCCTCGCCTATCTTTCTTATCACCTACTCCCTAATGAAATTATTTCCCTCATTCTCCCCTTCCTCTTCCTTGTCTTTTTCCCCTAATTCTTATTTGGTTCTCACGATATCATGCCATTTTTCTTTCCTAAAAGCGGAAACTCGATATTCTTCAATCCGTCTTCCATTTGCCGCGTTGCTCTTAACCAATCATTGCACAACGACTGATTTTCAAATGCACCGCTGTCTTAAAGCGCAGAAACTTACATACGCATGCACAAGCGGAGATTTTACGTAAGATGTTATATTCAGTACTTCACGTTCGCATTCTTCAATCTGCAAGCAACAATATGTACTCCAATATAATTCTTTTTTTTTTTTTATACTAATAACCGAGCTCCTAGTGAGAATAGAACTCACAAGCATTATCTACAATACTAGATTGCTCTTTGACAGGAACATTTCGATAATTAATAACTTTAATTTTTGCCTAAATTTCTGAGATGGAAAGTTATCATTATTAACATTATTTACATTCGAACTATGTTTTTACATTATTGTTCAAATAATACAAGACTCAAGAGCCACTCAATATAGAGGTTTACTGACATGTTGTTGGAGGCTGTAAGAAGTGCATATTATGAGGATATGTAAGATAGAAAACGGTTGACCCCCTAGTGTTGTTGAAGTTAAGATAGTCTTGTTTGGGGAAGCATCCACTCTATTGTCTGTTCGAAATTGCGATATTTCCGAGGAAGAAGCTGAATGGAACTTCCTCCTTACCAATGGAATACGGAGGGAATGAGAATGATTCGACTCAGTGTATATGTTATGGTAGGTCCTTAATAAGAAGGTCTTAACCGGTTGTGATAAGGAATGTATCTTGTTTGTAAATTTGCCATGCAAAGAGTGAGAGAGTAGCGAAAGATTGTTGGCAACGTTTCGTCTTCTGGAAGGAGGTTGCAGAATGGAAAATAATACATCACCCGCAAGGGCGCGTATACAGATTTGAACTCTGCTATGCGAGTTTCTTTTTAATATTGGGTTGAAACAGCTACGCGATCTTTACGATAGCTAAATAAAAATGAGCAAAATTCATGGATTAAATTTATTCTTGTTAACATTATTCACATTCCTCAATTCTTATACTATTTTTCAAGGCCCAAGAGCCACTCAAGAAAGACATTTATTGAATTAAGTTGAGGAGAAGGTAAGAAGGGTATATTATGAGGATATGTAGGTTAAATAACGGTTGAACCTCGATTTGATGTGGTTAAGGCCGGGGAAGAATCTTCTCGGAATTCTGTTCCACTAAGTGACAGTTCTTTATTGTTATTCTCGCAGAAGTTCGGCTATTGTGTCCTCCGGGCTTCAGGTGTTTATTGTTTTGAGTAATCTTCAATTCGAAATTCACTGAAAGTTGCACAGATCGACAAACATGTGAAGAAGGGTGTAGAATAAAATGGTCGAAGCGTTGTAATAATAAAAACAAAGTTGAGGACATTTTCCAATACAATTACCAGTCGTTCATTCCGCTTGTTGCAGACTTCGCATCAACATGAGATATTCTACTTCACAAAGTTCGATGACCAACAGCAAAGTTCACATTATTAAGCCAGCGTTTTGGCAATCGACCTTTGCTTCTCTTATCTGCAAACTTTCCTTCTCGGCATAACTTACTCACGCCATGAGTTGATCTTTTGATATGACCATACAGTTTAAGTACTCTTGACTTGATAACTGATGTGAATGGTTTAAGCTTGGTAATGTTGAGTAACGCATTGATAGATATATGGTCACTGAGACGTTTCTTAGTCACAAGTCTCGTTTTGGATTGTAGCGAGCTTTTGAAGTGACCATGTCACTCAGATAACAGGGGTGGCCAAATTCGGCATTTTGACCTTTTATATACGACCTGTAGAAATATGTTGGCTGAGCTCTTTCTTTCATCACAGTTAATATAAAAGGTAAATAAAAATTTTTTTCAAGCTTTATAATTATGTACTGTGTTTGAATTGAGACTCCATTGGAGTAAAACGTAAGTTTAAAGTTAATGTGTATGTAACAAAAATATCTGTTAATGTCTTGCGGCTCTCAGACATCTAAACTATATCTTATATGGCACATACATTAAGCAAGTTTGGCTACCCCCGTCATATAACACAAATGGTAGGAACTGTCAAAAATCTTAGACTTCAAATGATGAGAAACTTGTTTTCATGTTAGCATATCTTTGTTCCTGTTGAAAGCTACCCAGCCCAGCGAGATGCAATGCTACACAGCAATGATTCCATTGATGTTTAATATTTGCCGCGAAGATTAAAGTATCACGCTGAAATATGGCGTGGGATAGCCCCTCTTCATGAGGGTAGGTGGAGTCTTGGTTGACAGTGCGCACAGTGGTGGTGTCACGATAAAAATTACTGGTTGTTGCTTTACGTTACAAACGCTCTTTTCCAACATGTCTTGAGCCAGCATAGAAGAGTGGGCTCATTAATATGTGAATGTCATTTCAGAGTTTTGTTGTGTATAGGGGGCTACATCCGGACCCTTTAAGAGCGAAAAAGAGGGCACACCAGCAGCTACAGACTGTTATGACAGCTACGGCCAGGGGATCACATCAGCAGCTTCGGATTGGTTTGACTCATGCAAACAGAGGAAACACACAGACAAAGAAAAATATCTTCCGTATCTGCACATTTTCTAATATATGGAATCATACATGTGTGCAAAAGTATCTCATGGTGTCGCGCACAGAAAATACGGGGGTTATCTGAGAGAGAGAGAGAGAGAGAGAGAGAGACAGAGACAGAGAGAGACAGAGAGAGACACACACAGAGAGAGACAGAGAGAGACAGAGAGAGACAGAGAGAGAGGGGATTGGCAGTCTTGTCTCAGTGGATCGCTGTCAGAGTATGACTTCGATTCGTGGTACTGTAGCTTTCCAAGTTTTGTAAATATATGGAGGGCTCCCGCTGTAAAGCAATATTTAACAATCTCTTTTTCTTTGTCTCTAGATGTACACGATTGAAAAAACAATTATCTAAAATAACTAAATTCAATGTATTTGAAAATTAAATATATTAATTGTGAGTATTTAACTATTTATATATCCTGTCCATGTCCCATAGCTACTTAGGCTACACTGTCACAGCTACACTACCTCTTTGCCTATAACATTTCACATATCGACACAAAGGGATCGGTCACACCTAGTCAAGAGAATACCGCCATTAGACTAGCGTGTCACCTCGTTAGACGAGCCTAATTTGTGTGTAGAATCTGCATGGGGTTACAGATTAAAGATGTCAGTAGGATGTTTGGCAAGCTAGTAGTCGTTCTGTAATAGCGTTGGTTGCGTTCAGCTTACGTTCGCAGTGTCCCACAGTGAAGCTGGAGTCTGTGTGTGTTGTATATAGAGCCTGTTTGCAGACCATTTGTAACCTTTTATGCTCGTAACGAATCCGAGTGGTGATGGTTTGTTCCAACAAGATAATGCAACAGCCTCATTGTACTTAGGTGACAAGAGTCTGATTGCAGATAAAATCGATTGACTTACAAGTATTAAATTGAATCTGTATGCGGCATGTTGCACCTTGCACTAAAATCCTTCCAGCTACATCCAACAAAGAGAAATGTCATGAACACCCTTGGTCTGTACCCCCAACACCTTCTAGAACGTGCCTCCTCCACCTCATAGAACGTAACCCACAACCCTTTGTAGAATATGCCTCTAACAGTCTGTAGAACGTGCCTCAAACACCTTATGGTATGTACCTCCAACACCTTGTAGAACATGTCTCCGACACCTCTAGGACGTGCCTCCAACACCTTATAGAACGTGACCCCCAACACCTTGTAGAATATGCCTCCAACAGTCTGTAGAACGTGCCTCCAACACCTTGTAGAACATGTCTCCGACACCTCTAGGACGTGCCTCCAACACCTATATAGAACGTGACCCCCAACACCTTGTAGAATATGCCTCCAACAATCTGTAGAACGTGCCTCCAATACCTTACAGTACGTGCCTCCAACACCTTGTAGAACATGTCTCCGACACCTATAGGACGTGCCTCCAACAACTTATAGAACGTGACCCCCAACACCTTGTAGAATATGCCTCCAACAATCTGTAGAACGTTTCTTCAACACCTTATAGTATGTGCCCCCAACACCTTGTAGAACATGTCTCTGGCACCTCTTGGACGTGCCTCCAACACCTTTATTATTTGGGCTCTTCAGTTTTTATATATGAAAAAAAAAAACATTTAAAAAAAATCATCTGTTTGTACAGTCAATTTTATAGAATGAAACAAATATAAAATATATGTCAGTATATAAAATGATTTCTTTTGTAAACTAACCATATCGTGTGCATATAAACCGAAGTGCCAAAAATAAGAGATAAGAACATATTAGTTTCGCTTTTTCTGTTTTTAGGAAGGGGCTTAATCAGATGACGTATGAGTAAAACGTAATAGGCAAAGACGTAGGTTAGCTGATACATCTTTAGTCGTCACGGGACATAGACAGGATTTTACACCCGTTTTTTATGAAATGATTGTTGAAGGCATCCTTATTCTATCTTTTATATACATATATATTTTCTTTTCACCTGGTTTCCTTTTCTTTTTTTTCTTCTCTACTTTGTTGCCTCCTATTATATTTCCCTCTCCTCCCTTCTCCGGCTTTTAACCAATTCTTACCTGTTTTATATTATTATCTAAGTTTTGCCGTCCTAAAAGCACAACATTTGATCCGGGGATCAAGCTAATAATGCACTATGATTCGAGGATGAGAAAAGTAACAGTCTTCATACAAACAGAATAATAACATAAATAATTTGCCCAATTAATTTGCTAATTACCAGATCCCATTATTCATTGAAAATATCAACGTCTTTCCCAGGTGTTCCACAGAATATAATTAGGAAATATGCAGATCAGCTTTCTCAATGTTCAAAACAGGATTGGATAGATTATCTTTTACAGTTGATCAATACTTTGTGTGTCATTTAAAGCCGAAATATATTTTGGATTGTAAGAATAATTCTTCGTTTTCGCGAGCGAATATTGCATTTTTTTTTTCTTGGAGATAACAGTATTTATTTCCAGAAAATATTCTTAATATTTAACCCATAGCTGGGGGAGAACAGATGGATTCATACATTTCCTAATGGTAATTACGCGTAAGGTAAGCAAACGAAGTAGACTGGAGTTCAAGCTCGGCTTGTCGAGTTCTCATTCTATGCTGCTGCTCATTACACCAGCCACACGTTCGTTCAAAATCGAAAAACATTTGTGTGGCTCGTGTTTCTAAAAAGAAATTCTTTAACTGGCTCAAGCCTTCAAATTCGCTGTAACTGCTTCCATAACCTTTTGAGCCCTGACCACCGTTTTACCGGTGGTAGAGAAAAATGACTTAAAACCCTGCCGCCGGTTGAACGGTGGGTAAATACCTGCGTAGTGTTTTGGTATTCTTATGTATCAAGAGAGTACACCACCTGCTGGATAGACTGGAACACAAAGAAAGAATTCTGGTGATAAAGTTAAGGCATGAAACCATACTCCATCCCTGCTAAGTATAATGTTTATTTTTTTTGTAACTATTTTTATATCTACCGTGAAGCCTTACATACCAATCATTTGCAAATTTTGACTCAGGAGCTCAGGCAAAAAGGTTAAAATTGTTCAGGAAAGCAGGGCTCAAAGGGTTAATAACGTAAACTAAATTTCCATACTTTAAAAACAAAGGGAACATATTGCTATTCACATCAAATCTTAAGATTAGAAACAATGCTTTGATTTTGCAAATATGAGATTATTATTTTAATTATTTGCGATATTCAAGTGGTTGCTGTATGATGCGGACATGCACAGGCGTAACGGAAGTGATTTGTCTGCATGCTCAGAACTGTGGGAAATATGTAGTTCTCATTCTAGTGACTTGTTTACCACTCTTTCTGTTTCTCTCTGTGTGGTCTTTGCATTTCACAACAAGCTGACAACTTGATCTTTACTTTCTTTCTCTTCTTTCGACTTTGCTGTCTATTTTGTCTTTCCTTCGACTTTTCTTTCGCTTTTCCTTTCTTTCTTTCTTTCTTTCTTTCTTTATTCTTCCGTTATTATTTTTTTTTTATCTTTCTCTCTATCTCTCCTTTTCTCGTTATCTTTTTCATGTTATATTAGTCCTTTCCGTGTGCCTGATCTTCATTTTTTTCTTATGACGAGACATAGATCTGAGTCAATGCCTCTTATAGTTCGGATACGGCCATTTTATTCTCTGATTATTATTTTATAGAATCCAGTGCCTTTGGAGGGATCGAATTGATCCACTTGTCGTCACTATCATTACCATGGTAAATAACCATCGATAAATTAACTGTCAATTAACGCAAATTTATGGTTCCAGAAAAAAATGATTGTTCACGACATCCCGAAAGGATTTGGTTTGGTTTGTTTAATGGCATATCAACTCCTTATGGGTCATTTAATGCTGATACTTAATTTTCATGGGAACTTTGGTAATTTCAAAAAAATGAATTGCTCGTATTTTTTTTACTATGAAAATTGCTATTAATTTTACAATAAAAATGTATTTTTATATTTTCATAATGTTTTGATCCTATTTTAGGGTTCACTATTTGCTCATGGCTGGAACTCTAGAGGTGATACCACCCCGGCTCAGGGTGAACCTGGGAACAACAGCAATGAAGAGGTGGTTCCACGCTTCACAAAACTTCTCGATAAAAGGTTTTGCTATAGGAATATAGGTTATTGTCATACCCAGGTCGATCCAGAAAGGTTCTAAATCACGACTTCTATAGACCATCAAAAGTAAACAAAGAAAAAGCAAAAAAAAAATGATGACATTATTTACTTCAATTTTCCGCCATAAATCGATGGTTAAAAATGGCTTCAAGAGGGGGAAGCCTATGGATCTTTGCGAGGTTTATTCTTTTTTTGGGGCCACAGAATCACACACATAGAAATTAAACAGAGATAAAATTAACATCACTTGAGAATTTTCAACAACAGCAACAACTAAAATGGATAACACATTTAAATTGAAGAGAGAATAAATGCACAATTAAGATGCCACACCTCTTCAAGCAAAAGGTTAGTAAGGAAGCCCGCATGAATACTGGAAAGAAAGATAAAAATTACTGGAATTGAGGAATCCATTTTCCTGAAAAATTGCTTGAAAAGGAAAAAATTATAAATTTCAACCAGTAGCAGCACTGAGTGCTCTGGTAATGAATGTCGAATGTTTCCTCGTAAGGAAACGGCTAATATTAGTTTAACCATTCTTTTAAAGTTTTTTGGAACGTTTTAAAAATTGTTTTCAGAATAAATGTAATCTGTCTTCACCCGTCATTCGATAACTGAAACTGCCCTTATTCAATTAGGCTCTGTCCATTGAATGGCAACTATTTACCATATAAATGTCTGAAACCGTATTTATTCAACTGCGCTCCGTCCGTTCGATGGCACCTTAATAATGTTTGAAACTGTCTTTAATTAATTCGGTTCCGTCCGTTCGATGGAACCTATCTACTATATTAATGTCTGAAATTGTCCTTATTGAATTGGGCTCTGTCTAGTCAATGAAAACTATCCATTATATTTATATCTGAAACTGTCTTTATTCAATTGGGCTGTCTCTATTCAATGACACCTATCCACTATATTAATATCCGAAACTGAGTTTATTCAATTGGCCTCCGTCCGTCCGATGGAACCTTATTAATGTCTGAAACTGTTTTTATTCAATTGGGCCCGGTCTGTATGATGGCACTTATTCACTATATTAATGTATGAAATTGTCTCTATTCAATTGGGCTCCGTCCGTTCGATGGCACCTATTAACTATATTAATGTCTGAAACTGTCTTTATTACTTGGGTTCTGACCGTTCGATGGCATCTTATGAATGTCTGAAAATGTATTTATTCAATTGGACTCTCTACATTCAATGACACCTATCCACTATATAAATATCTGAAACTGACTTTATTCAATTGAGCTCAGTCCGTTCAAAGGCATCTATTCACTATATTAATGTCTGAAACTTTCTTTACTCAGTTGGGCTCTGTCCTTTCGATGACATCTTATTATACGAAACTGTCTTTATTCAGTTGGGCTCCGTCCGTTCGATGTCACCTTATTAATATCTTAAACTCTCTTTATTCAATTGGGCCCCGTCTGCTCGATGGAACTTATCCACTATATTAAATGGAAGAATTAAGCATTTCCCGTTCAACGTTTTTACTGGTGAATTTCTGGTGGCGAATTTCAAAAAAAAAAAAAAAAAATAAGATTAAAAGAAAAAAAGCTCGTCTCTTAATTACTCGATTTCTTAGTAGTATAAACACATATCTTCACAAATTTTAAGCATAATTCTTACCACCCCACGATGTTATCTTTACTAAAGCCATCAATACCACCCATCGACATCACAGCACGTCTACACCATCATTTCCATCTTCCTTCTCCTCCTCCTCTTCCGGTTCCTCTTCTAAAACGATTTTCCATTCACTATCCAGAAAATGTCTTCAGATTTTTCTCTTCACTTCTATTCGCCATTCTTTTAAAGAATTAAGAGTTTACAATATTTCATTCTTCGCGCCCATTTTCTCCTTTTGTTTTAATTGTTTTTCTTTTAGCCATCACACCCCCATCTTCTTACGATGTGAACGAAATTCTCACCCGGTGTAAAAGCCGAAGCAACAATGCCCCACACCGACAGGAAGGAAGCCAAAATTGCAATTTCATAAAAATAAACAAAATGAGCAGAAAACTTGCGAAAAATCAGAAATCTTACTATATAAGACACCAAGTGTGTGTTTTTCTGTCTTCGCTGACTGTAATGTTTAATATCACAAATAAAAGTGAGATAAATATAATTATCTTCTATACGATGTCGGAGCGAGGTGGAAATGTCTTTTTGATGACAGCAAATAAATATATGATATCGAGAAATGGAAAGCCTGACTCCGCGGAAGAGCCGAGTAAAACAATAATAACTAAAAAGCTGAAAACTTAATAAGAGTAAGGACTTAACAACATATGCAATCGTTTTTATGGCATGGAGAAAGTATTACACTAGACATGAAAATATATCTTTATTTTTCTGTTGTTAGTAAGTAATAAATTGACTTCCAAATTAATATAATGATTGTAAAATGATATTTAAAACTCACATTTTGAAACCTTCTAAGGACAGGGAGAAGTTCACAAAATATAGATTTTATATGTACTCTCATTTTTTACAGTATAGTTAAACGTGTTTATTTAATAAGATATTTTATTTCGGGATCAACATATTTAGCAACATTCCAACAAGTGGTTCTTTTGCAGCTGTAATGTCCCTTCAGAACGTAAGCGATCAATGTTCTCCCTAGCGCTACCTTTTTCTAAGAATTGGCATATCTTGGGAAATTTAGTGGTGTGGTTTCTCTCCGGTTTTACATTCAGAATAGTACTTTTCCTAGAATGATTGACACGCATGACTACAGTATCCAGTTTAATGTGCTTCTTGACCAACTGCTTGGAGAGAGGAGAATGGAGGATTTCCCATTAGCGAAACCAATGATAGGCCAGAATTTGAAACCAATTCACCAGTTCTTCTTTACAATAGCCGCTACGTTAGCTGCATGCGTGATCCTAATTGTAGAGTGAGTAGACATTGTTAAATGTAAATAAATGACAGAACTGCCCAACAAATAGAATTGGCAATAAACAACAAGAAAAACAAGAAAAGAAACGGGCAAAGAGTGATATAAAGCAAGGAAACAATATATGCAAAGCAAATTAACATTAATAAGGCAAAGCAACTGCAATATAGCAAAAAAAATCACTAATTAACAACTGGGGTTGAAACACAAGCGCAAGTTCGGATAATCGAACGTAGCGTTTTGA
This sequence comes from Acanthosepion lycidas, assembly GCA_963932145.1. Classification (NCBI taxonomy): domain Eukaryota; kingdom Metazoa; phylum Mollusca; class Cephalopoda; order Sepiida; family Sepiidae; genus Acanthosepion; species Acanthosepion lycidas. Next base: position 46,148,448 of record OZ010585.1, read on the forward strand.
CTTCAAGAGAAGACAGACCGGAACTGAGTCAGATGACACCGAGAATTGGCCTTTTTTTCTTGGCTAGGAAGAAATCCCAGCATGCATTTGTGTACTTCTGCCTATAAATTGGGAAGGAAAAAATGTTTTGCAGTCATTTGTCTATGCGACTAAGAAATCGAGAATTGGAAACACGAGTCTTTCGATTCCGCGGTAGAAAGGTAGACAACCGGGAACGTCTAATTCTTCCATTTAATTATAGCGGAGAGGTGCCAACTAAGAGATGGATCCTATTTGCATAAGGTCAATTCCAGTAGTCGAAAAACAAATGACAGATGACGTTTATATAGCGAAGCATGATTGCTTACACAACATGTTAATGGTAATATTATACGTTTCCTTATAAGGAAATATCCGACATTCAATGACAGAGCAGCCATAGCTACTTTCGGATGAAATTTATAAAATATATCTATTAAAACTTTTTTTCACGAAACTGGGTTTATCAATTCCAGTAAATGTTATAGCGCTTTCCAGTAGTGACGGGAGTTCCTTCCTAACCTTTTGTTTGAAGTAGTTTGGAAAGTCATCATGTTGATTATGTCATTATTCTTTCTTACATTTTCAGTTGTTGCTGCTGTTGAAAGTTCTCAAGTAATGTGGTTTCTGTTATTTAGATTTTTTCTTTGTTTGTGATTCTGTAGCGCCAGTCCTCAACGATGGCACTCATTATACCTACAAGTTTCATTTGCTAGAAAAAAAAAAACTTTTAGCTATTGATCTGAGAAAGCGGTTGTATATAGCTTAGAACTGAAATATTTTGGTGCGATGCATGAAATCCGTATGAAACTCTGGATCTGACGAGTCCATTTAAGAACATGATTCGAATATTTAGGTTAACGTTTTGCCTTTGTAGCAGCTTGCGGTGTTGGGCGAAACTACCCTTAGCACAGCCTATTCTATTAGCTTAACTCCTATACTAAATTTTCTATAACTGATCCATACCCAAGGTATTTGAAGTGTTTAATATCTATGTTGTACCGTCGTTGTGAATGATACACAGAGAAGAATAAGAGCTTAATATATTTATTCAGCACCAGTATCCGGTGCTAACGGAAACATATAAAAAACACATATCAATAAGTTACAAAACAATTAACAAGACAACTTACAAGGAATAGATGAGGGTCAAATGCTGTATAGCAAAACAAAGTAAGATCAGTCTGAATATTCATCAGCTAAGTATCAACTTATTATTCAACTATTGAAGTCCTTCATCCTAGACTATTTAAGTCTATAAACCAGGACATCTGGTAGAGTGCTGAAGGGGTACTAAGCTACTCTACAACAATTTACTAAATTCCACATCCTGTATTTCTATGATAGATTTGCGGCATGTACCGTCATTGCTTTCATTCTAATTCCAGATCATTGTTTCTATTTTAGAAAGGTTTATCTTCTAAATGTTGGAACACTTAGTAAAAAAACCTATTCCTTGGAGTACTTGGTAATGAAAGTTGACTTTTTTTCAAGATCGGCCATATCCCATCTATGTATACCTATGCCATCAGCATAGCCCATCTATGAATACTTGTGTCATTAGCATAGTCATCTTTATGAATACTTATGTCAACAGCATAGTCCCCCTCTATAAATACCTATGTCATCAGCATAGTCATCCTTAGGAATACCTACATCATCAGCATAGTACCTCCATATGAATACCTGTCATCAGCATACTTCCCTCTTCTGAATACCTATGTCATCAGCATAGCCCCCTTATGAATACCTACGTCATCAGCATAGTCATCCTTATGAATACCTATGTCATCAACATAGTACCTCAATATGAATACCTGTCCTCAGCATAGCCTTCCCTCTTATGAATACCTATGTCATCAGCATAGCCCCCTTATGAATACCTATGTCATCAGTATAGTCATCCTTATGAAAACCTATGTCAACAGCATAGTCACCATCTATGAATACCTATGTCATCAGCATAGGCACCCTTATGAATACTTACGTCATCAGCATAGTACCTCCATATGAATGCCTGTCACCAGCATAATCCCTCCTCGTAATGAATACCTATGTCATCAGCATAGACCCCTTATAAATACCTATGTCATCAGCACAGTCTCTCTTATGAATATCTGCGTCATCAGCATAGCACCTCATTATCACTACATTTGCCTCGAGAGAGAGAGAGAAAGTAGGATCACCGTTTTCTTTTAGTAGATTCGTTTGAGATTTAGCTAATCTTGGCGTAACTTGACTTGACTTTTATCGGTTTTCACCCTGGTCGGTTTGAACCGGCTTCCTCCTGAGCAATTACAGCATCACGTACCATCGCTGCCCACGCTCGTCGATCCTGATCCAGGTCACACGAAATGGCGAACCAATCGCGATTCCATCGTCGATGACCAACTACTTGTACGATAGTACTGCTAGGTCATCCTTGATTGTGCTAACCCACGTCCTCAGCTGCCCACCGACGCGTTTTCGCCAGCCAGGAAGAGAAGGAGGGAGAAGTACATCGCGGATGAGCTCTCCCTCCGGGCGTCGAGCTGCGTGTCCGAAACATCAGAGACGACGATGGAACAGGACGGGTGAAACAGGACGGAGACTCAGGCGACGGCGTAGAGTGCCTGTGGGCACACGATCGATTCGGCGGCATCTTGGCGTAACACAAAATTAAATACAGAAAGATTGTATTGCGTTTATTTTCACTGACGTGAGAATCTACCTTCTTTGAAAATTAAGATTCTGAATCTTGTTTTTACTTCCATGCAACAAAATGACAACTGCTACCTTCAGCATGTAATTTATAATACACCGATCATGAACTGGTTGAACTTTTTATGATTCCAAGTCGTTAGCTGGGCTTACTGAGTCTATACTAATAATATAAGCATTTGCACAGGAGAAAACTGATTCCTGACATCTGCCGACGGAAACTTCTAACAAGAAATGAACGTCCCGCTGTTTCTTGGACGGATTAGGTTGAATTTTGGAGTTGGAAAACAAAACAAAATGGTTATTTATGAGATTTGCGTGTTTATATTTTTAGTTTTGTTAAACTTTTGAAAAAAAATATTTCACATGATTTTTTCACCTATGTGCACATTAAGATAAGTTTTTTTTTTGTTTTTTTTTTCATTTCATTCTTTTCATTCTTTCTTAATTACTTCTTTCTTTGGCTCTTTTTCTTTTGTTTTCCTTTTCGTTCTCTTCTTTCACCTTTTCTTTCTTTTGCCTTTCTCCTACGCATAATTGCTATAATAATTCGCCATCCCTATGAAAACACTTTCCTTTCTTTCTTTTTTCTTTTCTTTTCTTTTCTTTCTTTGCTTACGGCCATATTACGTTGAAACACCGGTTACAGCACAATTACCGAAGTTAAGCAACATCGCGCTTAGTCAGTACCTAGAAGGGTGACTGCTTTGGAATGCCAGGTGCTGTAAGCTTAGATATGTAGGTGGTGTAAGGGATAACGGCTCGAAATTGTAAAATGGAGAGCTGAATTTCAATTCCAATCGGGTTCGTTATATTAATTTATTTGTAAATGCCCTTAATCAATGTATGAATCCACTTTTTGCCCAAGCTATGGGTTAATTAGTAGAGCGTGTATCAGTAAATCATTATTATACAAAAAAAATGTTTACTATGAAAAATATTTTTTTATCTTTAAATAACCTGCAATAGGTTGAAAAACCGTAAAAAATCCAATTTGATTCGGGTTCGTTATATTCACTTTTGCATAAATACACTTGGGAAGGGTATGAATGCGCCTCTTCTACCCCAGCTATAGGTTAAATAGTAGATTTTCTATCAATAAATCATTATTATCGAAAAAAACAAAAAAAAACAATTCTTACAGACTAAATATATTTTCTGGTTTTAAATAATTTACATAAGGTTCATAAGCCGTAAAAAACAAATCAAAACAAAATTAAGATTCGATTTTATTACCTGACAATAAAACAATATTTTTATTAAAAAAACAAGTAAACAAAGCAGCAATTTTTATTAACAAATAACTCGCCTACAAAAATGACTGATAATTATGCACCAACCCAATATTAAATGAATTTACCGACTTTTATTTGATTTACGTACATGGAATCCGTTCATAACTCGACTTACATGAGAGTAAACGGGGGAAGCGTAGAAAAATGGACAGCAATAAAAACTGAAATAATCTGAAAAAGCTTGATAAGCCGTAAAAAAACTAATTAATCAATCTTCTATTTCCTTCTTTTTCTGCTTTTTCTCTTTCTCATCGTTTTTTTTTTTAATTTTAGTATTATTTTTTCGTTCACTCTCTTTATTTTCTCCTCTTCTTTTATTCTCTTTTTCTTTCGTTTTCTTTATATATTATATATATATATATATATATATATATATATATATATATTATATTATATATTATATATATATTATATCTTCATATATTATATTATATTATATTATATTATTTCGTTCACTCTCTTTATTTTCTCCTCTTCTTTGATTCTCTTTTTCTTACGTTTTCGTCATATATTATATATATATTATATATAATATATAATATATTATATATATATTATATCTTCATATATTATATTATATTATATTATATTATATTCTTTCTTTCACTCTCTTTATTTTCTCCTCTTCATTTATTCTCTTTTTCTTACGTTTTCTTCATATATTATATATATATAATATATAATATATTTTATATATATTATATCTTCATATATTATATTATATTATATTATATTTTTTCGTTCACTCTCTTTATTTTCTCCTCTTCTTTTATTCTCTATTTCTTCCGTTTTCTTCATATATTATATATATATATTATATAATATATTATATATATATTATATCTTCATATATTATATATTATATTATATTATATTATATTATATTTTTTCGTTCACTCTCTTTATTTTCTCCTCCTCGTTTTATTCTCGTTTTCTTTCATTTTCTTCATTTTTTTTCTCCTTTATACTTATCTCTTCTTTTTCCTCTTCTTATTCTTCCCCGTTTTTCTGCTTATTTTATCACCAGTTTCCCTTTTTTCCTCTTTATTTTCATTAACTTCTTGGCCACACAGAACGTGCGTGTATATTTTAAGTTGAAATGAGCACGTAACATATTTCAACGTCAACAAACTTTGCCGAATGTTCCTGAGTTTTTTCCGATTTCATTCGGCTAAACTCTATCTTCGAGATCTAAAAATTTTGGAATTCGGTCTTTTCGAATGTTAAACAAAAATATTTTTCAACGTGTCTGTGGACTTTCAGTTGACAGTTTTATTTGTAACATAAGAGTTAAAACAGCATAGAAGTGATTTACACATTTCGTTATTAAGAATTCACTTTCTTTGCCTGCATTTCATAATCACACATTCTCCTTTTGTTGATTTATTATTCTTTCTTTCTTTCTTTCTTCATTCATATTCTTTTTTTTTATTTAATATTGTTTTATTTTTCCCTTCCTTTTTCGTCGCTTTGTTTCTACTTCCTTCATATTCTTTCTTTCTTTCTTTCTTTCTTTCTTTCTTTCTTTCTTTCTTCATATTCTTTTTTTATTTAGTATTATTTTATTTTTTCCTTCCTTTTTCGTCGATTTGTTTCTACTTCCTTCATATTCTTTCTTTCTTTCTTTCTTTCTTTCTTTCTTTCTTTCTTTCTTTCTTTTGCACATTCATATTTTCTATTTTATTTAATATTGTTCTATTTCTTATTTTTTCGTTTCTTTTTTGTCAAATTTCTTTTCTCATTTCTTCACTCTTTCTTTCTTTCTTTCTTTCTTCCTTTCTTTCTTTCTTTCTTTCTTTCTTTCGTTCTTTCTTTCTTTCTTTCTATGATCTTCATTCATTTTTCTTAATATACCCAATTTCCCCCTCCACTTATCCTCCTTCCATTTTTATTTCATCTCTCTCTCTCTCTCTCTCTCTCTCTCTTCCTTGCTTTTCTTTTCATACTTTCATTTCTTTTGCTCCTTTCTTTTCTGCTCTCGTTTTCTTCATAGTTCATTCTTCATTTATAGACCCCAGCAAAAATCCTTAATTCACAGGCTGTGTGCTCAAAAGGGTTTTCTGAGTTGTCTTCCCCTTCTTCCGCTTGGGTTTTGTTTATTTTATTCTGGCTTGTTCGTTGCATTGTTTGTTTAACAAAAGGAAATAATTATTTGTTTGCTTTGATGGAATCTTTTCAGCAAATATCAACTCCGATACGTGTTTGCTTCTTGATGGATAGTAACAAACGACCGGGTACGCGTGTATGTACGCGCATCTCTGCATTAACGTCAGTTTTACAGATTTTACAAGCATCCAACAGCTGCCAGGAATAAACATCTATCGATACCTTGAGATGTCCACTGCTCTTACTCTAGATCAGTCAGTTTAGTGCCATACTTGATACCCGCTTGGACGATCATGTCTCTTTCATGACTGGCGGGGCAGAGGATTTCTCCGTAGTAGGTTGTTGTTTATTTCTGTGCTAGACTGGTTGCCAACCAATGCTATAGGACTCAGTCTGTCCTGCTATTCAGCTGGGGCGGAAAGAAGAGATCGTTTCATACCTTTCCCAAGGGTATTTGTGCGTCAGTGAATGTTACGAACCTGACTGGAATTCGAACTCTGGTTACTGCAGTTATACCTTAAGATCTCTACTCCCCAATGCTAAGGTTTCTACTGCTGTACCCCGAGATACTGCAGCTATAATTCAAGGTTTTTACTAACTCATTAAGAGGTCTTCAGTGTATAATGAGGGAAACCGCAGTTATACCTTAAGATCTCTACTGCACAATGCTAAGGTTTCTACTGCTGTACCCCGAAATACTGCAGCTATAACTCAAGGTTTTTACTAACTCATTAAGAGGTCTTCACTGTATAATGAGAGAAACCTCAGTTATACCTTAAGATCTCTACTGCACAATGCTAAGGTTTCTTCTGCTGTTTACCGATATACTGCAGCTATAACTCAAAGTTTTGCGAGATCTGCTGCTAAAAACGTTGGTTTACTGTGTCGTGATAGACAATTTTTCTCTCCAGAATTTATCCTACATACCTGTCTCTCATCCGTCCATGCATCGAATATTGTTGCCACATGTGGCTGGTGCTCCTGCTTTATATTTAGAGATTCATGATAAAATCCCAAAACGAGTTAACAATATTACTGGTCTTGACCTGGCATCTCAGCTTCAGTCACTTTCCCACTGCCGTATAGTTGCTTCTCTATAAATACTTTCATGTTAATTGTTCGGATGAGCTTTTCGTTACGGTATCTTGATTTTATGAATTTAAATTTGGTACTAGATTAGCAATAAAGTCTCATCAATTCACAGTTGAATTGGTTAGATGTAACCGTAAATTCTATGCTAACTTTTTCTTTTGTCGCACTTCTCGCTTGTGGAACTGTCTTCCGGCTTCTTGCTTTGATCTTTTTGATCTCCAAAAATGTAAATGCATTGTGTGTCGTGATCTGCTATCTTCCTGTCTTTTATTGCTCTCTCTCTCTCTCTCTCCCTTAATAAGGATTCTGTTGTCTAATTTTTCACATCCAGTAACCCCCGTGCGTTTTAGTGGCTTTACTGCCTTGAATGGGTTGAATCTGAAAAAAAAAACAAGAACAACTTTTTCAATGAATACTGTGTAATTTGCTAGGGTTAGAAATTATCACATTAATTACTTTATTCAAATTCGGACTAATGTCATTATCTTTGTTGATATAATCTCAATGTTTCGGCAGGTGTGCACCTCATTACGTCCGTGTCGATCCAGGTAACCATCAGGGAATTTCGAACCGACCACTTAAATAATTTCTACGTCGATAGATTGTTCGCGTTCCGCTCTCCATGTCTAGGGATATCACGTCTTGTTAACTCCGCTACGTTATTGCTAGCCCTGTTTTCAAGGGACGCATAGACTCTAATCCAGGAGCAACAATCCTGAACATTTTATCTACTAGTGACAATTCTAGAACTTTTTCTTTCTACTCCATCCTTATTTTATCTTTTTATATGCATATATTTTCTTTTCGCCTAGTTTTCTTTTCTTTTTCACTACTTTGCTACCTGCTATTATGCTTTCCTCTCCTTTCTCCGGCTTTTACCAATTCTTTCCTGTTTTATAATAGTATCTAAGTTTTGTCGGTCGAAAAGTACAACAAAAGAGCTGTGGATCAAGCTGATTCGAGGATGAGAAACGTAACAGTCTTCATACAAACAAACAGAATATTAACATAAATAATTTGCCCAATTAATTAGCTAATTACCAGATCTCCTTAATCATGAAAATATCGAAGTCTTTCCCAGATGTTCCACAGAATATACTTAGGAAATATGCAGATCAGCTTTCTCAATGTTCAAAATAGGATTTGATAAATTGTCTTTTACGGTTTATCAACACTTTGTGTGTCATTTAAAGCTGAAATATATTTTAGATTGTAAAAATAATTCTTCGTTTCGGTGAGCAAATAGTCCATTAACATTTTTAGGGAGATAACGATGATTATTTCCAGATATAATTCCTATTATTTAATCTATAGCTGGGGGAAAGGAAAGCTAGATTCATAATTTTCATATAAGTGAATGTAACGAACCTGACTGAAATTAGGACTCGGCTCCCTGATTTTCCTTAGAACTTGAAACCTTAAATTTATACCGAGTTCGATCTTTATATGTACAGTCCTGGGTATGACGATAAACTACATCCGACATTATGGCCACTGATCGACAGATTGGAGGTTTTAAGGAGCGTGGAAACACATTTTAATTGCTGTTGTTCCCAGATTCACTCTAAACCGGGGTTGTAGCATCTGTTAGGGTCCCAGCTATAGGCAAATAGTGAAACCTCAAACAAAATACTATGAAAATATAAAAATACATTTTATAGTAAAAATACCAGCAATACATTTTTATATTAAAAAAATGGCCAATAATACATATAGTAAATTGACTAACAATACATATTTAAAGTAAAATGCCCAGCAATACATTTTATATATAGTTGAAGGCATCCAACTGCGTCCAAAATATATTTAGTTCAAGCCCTAAAATCGTGTTCAAATTATTTAGATTTCGGCATTAAATAACCCATCCTGGCTGATATGCCGCTAAGCAAAATCAACAGATCTTCATAGGTACCCCGTATTTGTGATTCTGTGTTAAAATAAAGCTACGCTTAATAAATACTGACATAGTCGCGGTTTGAGGTATCTGACCAATTGCCACTCTAAAGATATAAGCTATTAATATTTAAAAAAATAAAATTCTTGTATCAATCTTGAAGCTTCGGGATTGTTGTCTCCTGAAAGTACTTTATTATAACAAATAATAAATTTTAATAAAAAATTAAAAACTGTCTCGGTTTGAGACT
>OZ010585.1:46162802-46185302 GCA_963932145.1 Acanthosepion lycidas
AAATATTAGAAAAAAGTTATCTTGATAATAACTTGGCACGCAGTGTGTATATATATATATATATATATATATATATATGAATAAAAAGTTAAGAGGAAAAACTATTCTTGTAGGGACTTTATCAAGGCAATGTAGGATAGCATAACTAACAAAATAAAGCCTACACTACCTTGATAAATTCCTTCAGAGGACGAAACGCACTGGCTAAGAAAAGTTTTTCCCTTAGGCTTTTTATTCATTTTGATCAGATATATTCTATCTGAAATTAATTTACATATTTATGATCTTAGGAATTGTTCCTAAGCTAACAATCTTTTAGGCCAATACCTCTTGATAGATTAGCGTAATCTGTGCTATAGTGACAGTGTCAATTTACCATTTTTGTACAAGTGCATGTACGATTTAAAAATAAAATTTCAGAATCCTTTCCGTTACCTAAACTTGATCCCTGACCATTTTCACCAGGGTTAGTGTGCAACTATCACAATCATAAAAAAATATTGCAGGTCTCTTTCTCTGTATCTATCTGCCTGAGTGCCTCGCTTAGAAGTAGCATCTGTATACATTTACACAATAGTCAGTAAACTTCTTGTGTGTTGAAATATACACGCACCATAGAAACCCAGCATTGTTCTTTTTTCGTTTTTTCTCCCGTCTTTGTTATCATAATTTTTATTCTTTGAAATAACACAGACAAATGAGATGAACAAATGGTCAGGCCAGTTTGGGAACGCCCAACGTGTTTAAAATACAACCGAACTCCATCGCATCGCGTATATCCACCCCGAAAATAAGACAAATTTAATTGACAATAACGTATGCAAAAGCCACAAGGATATCATTAATCTGTAAATCATCATCATTAATGTTATGGTAAAAGACAGAATGGTATTATTAACTGTCTCCTTATGAAGAAACATTCATCATTCATTGAACGATTAACCAGTGTTACTGTCTATTGAGATTTATACAATCTTTCTATTAAAATAATTTTTCAGAAAGATACGTTTCTCAAGTCCAGTTTTGCTATCTCTCCTTCCTGTATCGATGGGGGGGGGGTCCCTTCCGAACCTTTTGTTTAAAGTAGTGTGGAATGTCAACATCTTATGTCATTATTTACTTTTCGATTTCCATGTGCTATCCATTTTAGTTGTTGCTGTTGAAAGTTTTCAAGCTTCGCGGTTTCTGTTATTTGATATAGTCATTTGTGATTCTGTAGCGCCAGTTCACGGTGACCAAAGAACTATAGATCTGCAGAGCTCATATCGCTGGAAGCGATTTTTAATCACTGATCTGTAATATAGGTCTGACAGTTTAGATATTTCTGAAGGGCTGTGTGTCACACACTACATGGCATCCATATGAAAGTCTACATCATAAGACATATTGATTGACATTTCATACCACCCCACGCCGGTAGGGTGTGACAAAAATTCAGTTTAATTTGTGCACCCGGACCTGACCCCGCAACTGTCGCTCTTGCTGGCATCAGTATTACTATGGATCCCCACCACTCTTTAGTGCAATGAGGGTGGTACTGCCGTGGGTATCTGTTTCACCAGATCGGACCCCTCTTAATAATATTTTCAGTTGCGTACAAATGAGTTGCGCTCTGTCCGAAGAGAGACACAACTGAGAGATGAGATGTAGTTTATCCACAGAAGGACTGATACTACCCTTTCATCTCAACCAAAAGGCCGGGAAGTGATTGCATTTTCTAGCAGCCCCACGCTGGCAGGATGTGAGACAAGGTCAGTTTAATTTGGAGAACCCGAGCACGGACGAGGTCCAAAAATAGCCCAGGCTTCCCTTGCGCTGGCATTACTGCCGGTCATTACTCTTGAATGGAAACGTGGGAGGTACTGCCGCGGACAGTTGTTTCTTGAAACCGCAGGCAGATACACAACCGAGTTGCACTCTCCCCGAAGACAGAGACAACTGAAAGATGAAATGTAGCTTATCCGCCCGAGGACAGATACTACACTTTGGTCCTACAGACGGTTCGTCGTAAGCCTATCGCTATTCTATATTTTAATGTCAAATGTTCAGACAAACTCCGTCGTTTACCACTTCACCAGTTCAGGGTTTATAGCTCGGACATGCCATGCTGTATCATAGAATAGAATCAGCCTCATTACTCCCGTATTGCAAATGTAAGAAGGGAGTATTTTGTGCCAAGAACTTGGGGCATCCTTCCGCGTTGACGCAACTTGAACATTAACCGCTTCAATCTAAGAAAAACTCATTATTTATCCTACTTATCCTCATAATTTTTATTTCCTACCACCACATCTTTCATTCATATCACTCACTTCACTATTCATTAGCACTTTAACAACAAATTTCTAACGAGTGTCTCTCAAGCCTTGTACTGGGTGAATTTTAGTATAAAAAATAGTCGAGTTTCAAAAACTGTTTCAACGGGAAGAACTAGCAATGTGCTTGTTATATAACAATCAATAAAAGCAACTAGTAAATAAAAAAAAGCGAGTGAAATTCGTCTTATCAGAAACCGACAGCAGTATTTTTTTTTTGTTAGTAATATGGAAAAATGTATCTTTTGATCTTTTGCTCAACCCACGGAGGCTATCTTTTTCTCCCGATACGAAATCTCGACTTTTCATTTGTTAGCTGTCTATATTTTTGATATGAGGTATTTAACTTTTTACACTATTTATATTGTTCGGACTGTTGTCCTCATCTTTATTGCCATATCCACGACATTTCGGCAGTTGTATGCTCCGGCCTTCTTCAGGTGATATTTGGAATTTTCAAATGAACGCTTTATTTATTAATATGAACTCTAATAAAATATGATTACTGGGACATTAGGTCTATAAGTCCCTAAAATTCACACTCTAATGTCCCAAAGGGATAAAAAGCGTTGGGTGGTTCATCGGTTGGTTAGTTGGTTGGTTGGTCGGTTGCTTGCTTGCTTGCTTGCTTGCTTCATCGGTTGTTTGATCAGTTGGTTGGTTGGCTGATCAGTTGATTGTTCGGTTGGTTGGTTGGTTGGTTGAGCGGTTGTTTGATCGGTTGATCGGTTGGTGGATCGGTTGGTTGATCAGTTGGTTGATTGATCGGTTGGTTGATTGATCGGTTGGTTGATTGATCGGTTGGTTGATTGATCGGTTGGTTGGTTGGTTGGTTGGTTGGTTGATCGGTTGGTTGGTTGGTTAGTTGGTCGTTTGGTTGATCAGTTGCTTAGTTGATTGATTGGTTGGTTATTTGATTGCTTAGTTGGTTGATTGGTTGATCGGTTGGTTGGTTGATCGGTTGGTTGGTTGGTCGTTTGGTTGAACAATTGGTTGGTTGATTGATCCAGACGTGATAGATACCCAAAGTTGTGAGTTCAGTCCCTGGCCACAGAAGGTAGAACAAATCTTGGAGTGAGTTATCAAGTAGAATTAGAACAATTAGTTTAGTTTATCCACGTTGACTCCATAAATGGTTCAATTCGAAATTCCAGATAAGTCCGAAGCATAAAGCGAAACGTCGTGAATATGGCAATAAAGACGAGGACAAAAGTCTGAAGAATGTAAATACTTTTTATTCGGTGTTTACCCACACATTCAGTCCATGTCATTCTCAGCATTTGTCTGTAGAACCACATCTCTGTATATACAAGTCTCTTCATTTGTGAATACATATGTTCAGCGTTTAATATCATAATAGAAGATTGATATTACATAGCAGTTTAGCATTCTTTACTTTGTATCTAATGGAATTTTCATGATTCTTAATACTCTGCTTAGCTTTTGGAGAGCACTTTCGCTATTTCAATGATCATTCTAATTTCGGTGTCACATTTTCTTCTCGACTTTTAAGCACTTCTTAGAGAGTTAAATTTCGTTACTTGCTTGATTTTGACATCGTAGCTTTATCTTGGTCTGTTCTTGCTAACGAAGCCTACCGGTTATTGTACGATCAACGAAATTAAGCAAGGTAGAGACTGGTCAGTACCTAGATGGGTGACCGCTTGGGAATAACAAGTGCTGTAACCTTAGATGTGCGAGTGGTGAAAGAGATAAAGGTTCGGAATTAGAAATCAGAGTGCCGAGTTCCAGTTGCAGTCGGGGTCGTTAGATTCACTTAGGTGCTAATGGCTTTCGGAAAGCTATGAACCCACCTTATCTCCCTCCATCTATGGGTTAATTAGTAGGATTTGCATCAGTAAAGAATTATTACTCTCCCAAATTCTTACAATCTAAAAATACTTTTTGGCTTTAAATTACGCGAAAAAGTTTGATAAACCGTAAAAACAAATTAATCTTGCTAATGAATACAAACGCTAGAAGAAATAATAAAATAACTCAAAAATTAAATTATTGACTAATGTAGGCTAACAAGTATCAATAGTGAATACCTAGTTTTATCAATTTTGTAGTTTATTTTATTCAGTATGGTTTGTATTTTTGCGTTGTTTATTTTTTATTTATTTTAGACGTTTTATTATTTAATTTACATTTTTTTTATTTTATCATATTAATTTTATTATTTATTTTATTTATAAATTTTATTTATTTGTTATTTATCATTCAATTTATTCATTACATTATTTATTATTTATTTACCGTATTTGATGGCATAGAAGGCGCACTTTTTATTTTACTAATATCTTTTTAAAATTCCCTGCGACTTATATGTCATATGTAGGTTTAAAATTCGAGATCATCGACCGAAATTAGCTATCTGGTAACTCCCATTAGCTTAGACTTAAACATAAAGGAGCAATGGAACACGTGGGTGGCAATGCCTGACTTACACTTACAGGAAGAATAAAAAGACCCAGCAAGTCTGCGAATGGGTGAAGCAAGCTTGGGATAATATTAGACTAGAAACTCTTGTGAAATCTTTTAAAAAATGTGGCATTAGCAATGCTCTTAATGTAACGGAAGATGACGCATTATATAATGACAATGATAGTAGTATTGAAAATGAGTATCAGAGTTTTGACAATGAAGACGATGAATTTTATGGTTTTGAAGAAGAATAATGGCTACTGTACTGTTTTGCTCAATTGTAATAATTGCTTGATTTTTATTTTGTTTTCTTACCTTTCGATATAAATTTTTATAGGCTCGAGTTCTTTTTCCTATTATTTTTCGTTTAATTGTAATCATGGCTTCTTTAGCCAAAACTCATAAATATAACCTAGGTTGTACCATTTGCTAATAATTTTACTAATTACTAATTTTTTCTTGATTTTCCTTGCTGAAATTGGGGTGCGTCTTATACACCCTGCATAGTTCTTTATGTATTCAGGGACTATTTTGTCATGGCCTGATCTGTTATTCTTTTTCTTATTATTATTGTGGGCAGTATCATTTTGTCATAGAGTAATTTTAAGTGTCTAATTACCAAGTTCCCTCCGGGATCTATGAGTAAAAAGGCTACTGTAGGAGACGCTTCTAGGGACGCTCCGTTTAGTTAGGGTTTGTTTTGAGGATGATCTGTACAGTTCCGCACAAAGATCTGAGACTCTGATGTGTCCAGAAATTTTCGGGACATTTCTTTATCATACCCAAAGTCCCTATCACAAAAGGTATAATCGTAGTTTTCACATTTTTGTTACTTCGATTTGCAGGTCCTTGTAATTTGACAGTTTCTGAAGTTTTTTTTTTTAGAATCATTGGAATTCTATAAGTCATATCAGTTAGTTGGCAGGAATACTTTTTTGAAATCTTTTATGACTATTATTATTGTTATTATTTGAGTATGTTATGTTTCTTGCTTTCTTTCCCCTAGAGACGGGTCCAAACAATGGTCTTTGGCCCTATCGGAGAATTACATTGAATTGACAGTACTTTTCTTAGTATATGGGATGTTCCTAATAGGGCGATCTTATCGGCAACTTATATGTTGATGTTACTTGGGACACTGTTAGTAAAATTGTCCATTCCATTTCTCACGAGGCCCATAGCTTCGATTACTATTGGTACACTCAGTTTTCATTCCACACATCCTGTTAATCTCGATCTCCAGGTCCTTGTATATGGACAATTTCTCGATAATCTTCATAGAGGTGTTTCTCTCAGATGGTACTGCTATATCAATAAGCATAAACTTCCTGAATTTCTTGTCTTTTATTATTATTATTATTATTATTATTATCGTAGTAGTAGTTTGTTACGCGCATTATGAAAGCTGATGGATGGCACACAAACCGTTATCCGATTAGTATCGACTGGTTCACCGTGGAGAGGGTGTATTGTTGAAAGATCCGAAACCCCTAATGATCTTCGGAAAAAAAATCATCATTAATAATGTGTGCCATGGCAACAAACAGACGTATTTCACGGAATTATTATTATTATTTGTGTATGTTATGTTTATTGCTTTGTATCCTGTTGAGCCGGGTCCAAACTATGGTCTTTAGGCCCTATAGGAGAATTGTCATTTAATTTTCTTAATATATGGAATGTTCTTGTTAGGGCGATATTCTGGGCAACTTGTATGTTGATGTTACCTAGGAGACTGTTAGAAAATTGTTCATTCCTTTTTTCACGAGACCCAGAGCTCCGATTACTATTGGTACAGTCTGCGTTCATTGCACACATCTTGTTAACCTTTATCTCCAGGACCTTGTGTTTTATTATTATTATTATTATTATTATTATTATTATTATTATTTGTGTCTGTTATGTTTCCTGCTTTGTATCCTGTATATCCGGGTCCAAAATATGGTTCTTAGACCCTATAGGAGAATTGTCATTTAACTGATGGCACTTTTCTTAGTATATGGGATGTTCCTAGTTGGGCGATCTTCTAGGCAACTTGTATGTTAATATTAAATAGGACTAGGTCCCCACCAGATGTCTCGGGGTTATCATTGAGGATTAAAAAACAAGTTTTCTGAAATCTCTAGAATATTTCCCGGTATCCTACAGACTAGCATTTTTCTTTTCTTTTTCGAGACCACGGATAGATCAGCATCAATTTATGGTCAGCATCCTTATTATGTTCCTCTTTCTACAAATGCAAGAAGGAATCTAGAACATCATCGAAAGCGAGACACAAATATTATACAAAAAGTAAATACGTAGTTAGCTCCCATGAACGCATACATAAATATGTACATACATAAACAAATTCCACATAAATCCTACATACATACGAAATACATAGATAAGAAATAAATACATACATACAGTGATTGCCATTTCTTGGTAGAAAGAGGCAATATTTTCAATTTCGGATTAATTAGTCGCAAGTGTATGATTCATAAGGCCCGCTCAAATTCTGCAGGTTTTTCTTCAAATGTCGCAAATGAAAACTTGTGCTTGGTTTTAGAATTTATCTGGTCCTTATGCATTCTCATATGACTCTTCCGACCTGCTTTTGACCCACCAACTTTGTCACAAAAACTATACTTGGGTTTTCTTACCATCATTATCCGCTTCGGATAAAAAAAATGCTCTACCGCATATATATATATATATATATATATATATATATATATATATATATATATATATAAGAGTCATTCTCATGCGCGAAATTAAAAATATAAATGGCTACAATTTACCCATCGTACCCTATATATATATATATATATATATATATATATATGATAAAATATAGTTTTAAAGTATGCTATATTTATGGGCTGAAGTTCTCAATATTAGGGATGGAACACATGTAGATATAAAAGTGGGCATTGAAGTCAATACCCAGAGCTGGTAGGGTTAGGGTTAGGGTTAGAACGCAATCTTCAGGCCTGACAATTCGTTTAGTCGCCTGTTAGTGTGTTTCGTTTCTGGACTTAATGAATAGAAAAATGACTAAAACTCTGTTGGTTCCGAGAGCTTTTGGCTGAACTATTAGTCATTTTCATGGATTATTTTATAGTCAATAAACTCAAATAGATAATAACTTTTATGCCTTAGCATTTTAGCCTTGAGTCAGACTAAGAATTATCTAGATCACTAGGCTTCTTTAACTATGAACTATTTCCAAAAGTCGACCAATCATTGCTAATTTCTGTGTCCTTTTCTCTAACTCTGCCTTCGAAAGTCTCGTAGGTAGAACGATAACCGACATTTAATCCTCAATGGCTTCACTTTTTCATAACTACAAAATACACGAAGTCTCAGAATAATGTTCCAGCCGGTTTCTCTCACTCGCCTGATAGTGAATGGGTGGATCGTTTTTGTATGAAATCCTTCAGCCCTGTTTAACTGGCTTTGGTGAGAGAAATACTGGATTTCGTTTTCAACATGCCATATCATAAGTGTGTATTTTGTAACATTAGAATCCAGGGACCAGCCCTCACGTCTTATGATCGTTATTTTTTTTTAAGAATCCACAAGGTTGGGAAATGTGTATCATGAGTTAAAGGTACTAACATGTCTTTTACTTCCCCTCCAGCATATCACACCACTCAATAGGGCTTGATTTTAAAACTAAATTAAAAAATGATATTTAAAATATTAAATTTATGTCCTTCAATGCAAGTATAAACAAACGCATGCGCAAATGACGAATCTATTTTTTATTACTATTTTCTATATGCATGTATATAGCTGTTTATTTGTTGTGTATTTATTTAGGGAATTTATTTTTTTACCGATCTCTTTTTTGTTAATACGACTACTAATTTTATTGTCATTATTATTATTATTATTTTTATTTTCTTTGATTTCTGGCGTTTATACATTTCTTTCTGGGTCCCGCCCAGGGACCTAAGGTTAGGAATGGCATCATGACACTTTCCAATGACATAAAAAAAAAAAAATTACATAGATAAAGCCCTTCGTAAAGTGTGGGCTGTACTTGTCAGAATTTTTTTTTATCTCTTTGAGGCATGGACTTCCAGGAATCCCTTCAATTAGTCTACTGAAATCTTTTTCAACCAGTCCTAGGGCTCCAACTACTACAGGGATTGTTGATGTTCCCATATGCCACATTTTCGAGATTTCTATTTCTTCTTCTTCTTCTTCTTCTTCTTCTTCTTCTTCTTCTTCTTCTTCTTCTTATTATTATTATTATTATTATTATTATTATTATTATTATTATTTCCTTGAATTTCTGTTCTATAAACATTTCCTTTTGGGTCCCAACCTGGAACCTAAGAAATGGCTTCACTGTTCATTTTTTTTTTTAAACCCAACAAAACAAACAAACAAAAAGCAAATGTTACATAGATAAAGTTATTCATAATGTGCGAGCTGTACTTGTGAGTTTTTTTTTTTATTTCTTTAAGGCATAGGCTACCAGGATTCCCTTCAATGGGTCTATCGGAATCTTTTTCAGTCAATCCGAGGGCTCCAACTACAACTGGAATTATGTGCTACATTTTTTCTTGGAATTCTGCTGTATAGACATATCCTTTCGTGTCCAAACCAGAGACGTAATTTCAGAAATAGCTTAAAAAAGAAGAAGAAGAAAGATCACACGCATTTTGCATGGATAAAAACTTTCGTATGTAAGGTCAATCTTATCGATATTGAACTAAATGCAGAGGAATTATCATTATTCTCTGCCAGGGGTGGACAAACCGCGGCTCGTGGGTCACATACTGCACTTTGACTTTTAATATGCGGCTCGTGGAAATATGTTAGTTGAGCTTCTTTTTTCATCAAAATTTGATATAAAAAGTAAATAAGAAAAATTTCAAGCTTTATAATTATTTACTGGATATAAATTGAGACCCCACTGGATTAAAACGTCTAATGTTAATGTATATGTAACAAAAACGTATGTCTAAATTCTGTTCATGTCTTGCGTCTTTGAAACATCTGAACTTTATTGTATGTGACTCTTACATTGAGAAAATTTGGCTAATCTTGTTATATGCATTTCTATACAGAGTAGCAATGCTCATCCTGTTGGGATGCTCCCAATGTTTTGCTCGGGATTAACTAGCGTTAAAACGGTTTAAATTTACAAAAATAGTGTAAGCAGACATTTACATAAACAAAAAACTAAACAAATGAATAAAAAGAAATTCCTGTCAGTCATTTTAATCAAACTTGCGTTAATGTCTAGAAAAACAAAGAAAAATTACTGAACTGTTACGTAAGTTAAGTCCTCCTTCTATGATACTGAATAATGTCAATCTTCATGCAGACGAAGAATCGATTTGAAGCAGCAGAATTGTGTTTCTGCAGAAGGATGCCGAGAAAGCGAGAAGAAAGGACTAAACACCAAATGCAAGAAGATAATATATGGCAGTAAGCAATGAAACACCCTAACATGCAAATTACAAATTGAAGTTACCAAAATAAAGCAAGTACAAAAATTTAAATATCTGTAAAGTGTTTTAACCGGGGCCATAAAGTTCGACACTGAAGGTGCATTAGGATAACGGAAGGTGCCTTCCAAAACTTAAGAAAAGTATTAAGAAACATGAAAATTTCGTTAGAAACAAAGAAAAGAGTACTGAACTGTTACGCAATATCAGTTCTCTTCAGCATTCACTGGTATATGACTGTGAATTCTGGACAATCAGCTCATAGATGAAGAAGGGATACAGAAATGTGGTTCTATAAAAGAGCATGCCATAAACCGAACATGTGAACAACGATGAAGTTCTAGATACAATAGAAAGTAAAAGGAGACTTGTACTTAACATCAGGAAGAGACAGTTGGAGTTTTTAGGGCATATAATAAGCAAAGAGGGCTTGGTGCATTTCACACACACAGGAAATATTGAAGGCAACAGGGAGAGAGGAAAACATTGTATAACCTATCTAACGTAATCTTGTGTAAATGGATGACAGAACAGGGTTTAGGAAAGATAGCAAAAAGGCAGTTTAATAAGAACTTCAAAGGTTAGGAAATAGTGGACTGCCATGATCGCCAACTTCCTAAATAGACATGGCACATAGAAAAGGAAGAAGAAGAAGAAGAAGAAGAAGAAGAAGAAGAAGAAGAAGAAGAAAGGACTGACTATGAGAAGTAAGAATGTATCTTAATCAGCAAAAGTTTCAGTCAAAGGTGTGAGCTTCGGATTGGAATCATTAGATTCAAGCATGTACAATAATTTAACTATCTAGGTGGTGTAATAACAAAGCGAATAATGTCTCACGTAAATCTGAAAGGGCTTTGGAATAGCAAAAGGTACCTTTCAGAAACTATGCAAAATTATTTTTTTTAAGCGTTTCACCCCAAGCAAGGCGAGAAGCCACTAGGACGCAAGGGGTTACAGAAGATTTGGAGCAAGATCATATAGGAGTGATAGAAAGGATGAGGAGAAAGATAGTGGATAGATCAAGGGAACTGGAGATGTCGATTGACATTACATTTGAATAGTTGGAGATTATAGCTCTCAGGGAAACTGGAATAGGGAAGGGAGTTCCACAGGCGAGAGGTGCGAGATATGAAGCTATTGGTGTAGAAGAGACGGCTACATTTAGGAGTTTCGACAGTGAAAGGGTGAGAGTGGGATGCCAGCTTCGTAGGGCGCTTGAACTCATGAAGTCTGGGAACCAGCGAATGCAGCTCCTCAGAGCAATTACCATGAAAGTATTTGTAAAAAAGACAGAGAGAGACGACGGCGCGTCTGTGAGAGAGTGACTGTAGACCAGATGCAAACAGTAGGGGCTCCAGACCATATATGGCAGCAATAAGAGAATATTTCGTTAGCAATAGATGAGTGCTTAACTGGTATCTACACTCCTGTAGGGCAGTGAACACGAGACAATTGTTTCAAGTAATTGACTCGAAGTGACAAACATGTGCTTCGATATACGGATACTGAGAAAAATATAGACAGAACACTTAAACTCTAAATAAAACGGCGTCACTCATACTTAGAATAGGAGAATTGAAATTTCAGGACATATTATGAGAAAGGGCTTTTTTTCTCAGATTTGGGATTAAAAACGAATAAAGCAAATGAATCATTTAGGTCTTAAAGAAAACAATCCCTTATCAGAACCTATAGATTGGCGCTGCAGAATCACAGGTAAAGATCTTTATCAAATAGCAAAAACTACATCACTTGAAAATATCCAAGACCAGTAACAAGAGAAATGGATAAACAGAATGGAGAATAAGTAAGATTTTAAAATTCCATACTACTTTATACAAAAGGTTAGGAAAAAAATTCCTATCAGTACTATAGTGTTAACAGTAGACATGACAAGTTTAATTTCCGGAAGAAATTATTTTCAACTGATAGTTACGCTTTTTGTTAAATAAATGCCGAATATGTTTTGTATGGAAATAGCTAATTTCACCATTATGTTAATTTTAAATGTTTCAAAATGCATACGTGAAGGAATTGCACGTCCAGTCTTTAAATAACATTTATATCTTTTTTTGTTTATTTCAGTTTTCACTATGAAATTTGTACACATTTTTTTCAGTTTGAATGAGGGAATTTGCAGATGTCTTTAAATTTCATTTTGCGTCTATTTTTCTATTAAAATGATAAACTAGCTAAAGATCTGACAAAGAACAAAAGATTTCTAAACAACATTTACTTAAGAAGGAAAAATATCTTAAACACACAGAGGGAGACGAGCTGTGTACAATTACACACTTTTTAAACCAATCAAAACAAGGGCGGTTTCATAATGATTCCAGGCTGTCAAGTTTTCTCGTCCATTGTTTAATTTATTCTTCCTGGCTGAATTCGAAAATAAAATGGCTCTTTAGCATGATTTCTGTATAGATAAACGCATAGATAAACATACAGACTGAATGATTGACAGATAGATAGATAGATAGATAGATAGATAGATAGATAGATAGATAGATAGATAGATAGATATAGAGAATAGATTTATTTTACTGAAAACGAGAGCCATTATTGTTTCAAATGCCATCGTTTTCAGTGAGGTGACACCACGGATTTGTTTTAATTAGAGCAGAACAGTTCAGTCCATCTGTTCGGTGTTGACAGTTTTTAAGCGAGTAAAATTTGGGGGGCCATTCAAATAATTATGTGAAAACTCTGTGACCTGTAAAAGGTACATGGAATATTAAATAATGATTAAGGGAATAAGAGAGAGAATAATTGAGAAAGAATAAGAGAGAGAGAAAGAGAGATAATAAGAGAGATAAAGTCAATAAGAAAGAGAGAGGATAAGAGAGAGAGACAAAGAGAAGGCGTGAATAATAGAATGCAATTAAAAAGAGGAGTGTGTATGAAAAAAACGATAAAGAAATCCAGAGATTTGCGTGAGGATTGAGAGATTTATGGGGTGTGGTGGGGAAGGGAGGTTTACAACTATTTCCCAAATGAAGAAGGCCCATTTGTCTAGGATTTGTAAACGGACCGTTGGTGGCATTGTTAGAGACATAACTGACTAGCTAAACATGCATTGCAAGGCAAGCTAGCTAGCTAGATATGAACGGATTGAGATGCATAGATATGAACGTGTATATATATATATATATATATATATATATATATATATATATATATATATATATATATATATATTAGATAGATATGAACGGATTGAGATACATAGATATGAACGATATATATATATATATATATATATAGGTAGATAGATAGATAGATAGATAGATAGATATTAACATACTCAGATAGATGTGAACGAATTGAGATAGATAGATAGATAGATATTAACATACTCAGATAGATCGATGGATGGGTGGATGGATCGATCTATAGATAGATAGATAGATAGATATGAACAGGCTGACTATCTATCTATCTATCTATCTATCTATCTATCTATCTATTTTGTTCAGCTAACATTTTCAGATAGGAACAATTGTGCCAGGCTAAAGACCTATTTCGCTTTCTACGCAGTGTACCTTTATAAAATACTGACGTTGGCGATCTCAAGCCGGAAATTAAGTGAATCCGGACAGACCTCAGAGGGCTCAGTTACGGAAGTTTTAATACTGACAATGAACGATTTAAAAATGGCCAAAACACTTCATTATATCCAGAGCAATCAAATGAATGTGAGGATATTACTAATCATTAAGATTTCGCTGTATTTTTATTTATTTTTTTAAGAAGGAGAAGGAAAAGAAGAAATAGAAAAACGTAGAAGTAGAATTAGTAATAATATTAGTATTATTATTAATTTGTTTGTTTTTTTGTTTGTTTGGGTTTTATGGCATATCAATCACTGTGGGTTATTTAATGCCAAATCCAATTTATATGAATTTTAAATGCCTATTTTGTATAGAACATTTTTAGCAACCTAGAGCTTTGCGTGCACACTGCAAAATAATCCTAGGTATTTTTGCTTAAGTCAAGAATTTCCATTTGATAAGGACAATTTATTTGCAAAATGATAAAAGGTAGGATATATTGTTTATACATCAGTCTATATCTTTGATAAGAATCCAGTTCTTTTTAGAAAATCCAAAATATTTTTTGGTTGGTTGGGTTTTATGGCATATCAACCACTGTGGGTTATTTAATGCCAAATTAAGGTATATATATATATATATATATATATATATATATATATATATATATATATATATATATATATACATACACACACACAAACACATATATATATATAAATATATATACATACACATATACCTATACATATATTAAATATGCAGTACCATCAAACATATAGCTGGCAACATTGTTGTTTAAAAAAAACGTATAGCTAGCAACATTATTTTTTCCAAAAAACGTATATCTGGCAACATTATTGTTTCAAAAAGGTATAGCTGGCAGCATTATTCTTCTGAAAACACTATCTGAGGCCTTCCTTGCTGTTGGACGTAGTTTATCGTCATACCCAGGACGCATTATTATTATTATTATTATTATTAGTAGTAGTAGTAGTAGTAGAAGCAGAAGAAGAAGAATCACTACACATTTAAATGAAATTTATTTTAAGTATGACAATCATTTTTAAAACTCAAAGCTTTTAACTTTTCGCAGCCGTATTTTTTGGGTGTGAAAATGGAATCGTGATTCCGCATGGCAGATAACAACAAGAACTTGATTATTCAAGGCCCTTCCTATAAGTGCATCTTGTAATTTATATTGTGACTTGAATAGACAATAAATCAATTATCAGATTTTCTTTTAAAACAGGTATTATTTAGCACAAATAAAAATACTAAATAAAATTAAAAAAGGCAACAAATGTAACAAAGACACTTTAGTCTCAAAGGCAGAAAGAAAACGTTTCTATTATTGAAAATTAATTCATAGAATTAATTCATACAAAATATATGCAGTTATTGTATCCGTCAAAAAAATTTTGTTTAATATATACTAAATATAATGGAATAAAATAATTAATCCCCAGGGTAAAATTGGATATATGCTTTATTATGGGTTACAAAAAACTATTTATATTTCAGCATATTATCTCCCCTTATCAATACAAAATATAGTATTATTTTCAGATTAAAATTCGCCGAATAGCCGGTAATGGCTCACGTTCCCAGTATAGTTAATAAATCTGTCTATCTATCTATACAGAAAATGAGCTTATGTTGATAGTTGTAGTTCGGTCGTTCATGTGCTGATCGATGTGTGCTCGTATTGCACTGAGTTTCGACAGGTAACAGGTCAGTCTGCGAGAGTGTGGTGCATATGTATCCAATGTAAATATTTAATGTTGTTTTTTGATTATTAGTGATTTCCCAGGTGGTATGAGAATTCATAGACAACGTTGTTTTTACATAGGAGGAGGCATTTATAAGATCCGATCTTGCTGGTGGTTTTTGTTAGATTTTTTTTAACATTTTGGTAGCAGATGATAAACCTAAGGTGTTTGTTAGAATCAATGAGTGATATGTACCGGCAAATTATGTTTTTAACTGCTTTTTCATCTATTTTATATTTAGGGTGAATTTGATTACGATAGAATAAGTTAATGGTGTGTATATTTTTGTTTGCGTCAGGGAGGGGTCTGGCGTCAATTTTTCTAAATTCCGTCAAGGCTAATTTATTTGTTCTTCGACGACGTGGTTAGGGAAATTATTGTTGATTAGTGTTGGATTAATGTTAGTAAGTTCTTTATAGAATAAGATGTCCGAAGAAGAGATTATTTTGACTCGGTAAATCATACTTTTTTTTATAAAAACTATTTTATATGTGTGAGAAATTGAGCTAAAGAGATATTTCTGTGCCAAACTTTCATTCAACTTTAATGTTCATACGCAAGCACACACACGTGTGTGTGTGTGTGTGTGTGTGTATATATATATATATATATAATTAGGAGGATTTGAAATAATCATAATTAAGTAATTCATCGAGTCCAGAAGAAACCTCAACAGAATGCAGGACGGCCGTTTCGTCCTATATCTGGGATTCATCAGCAGTGCGCATCCACTACCGAGAATTGAAACCCAAACAGTTACGTTGTTAGGCAAACGTCATACCAACTGTACCAACGGGCTTCGGTGACGAAGTAGTACGAAGAATTAGCGCCGCTCGATCACATATTCCGTGGTGGGACTCATCCGAGTTTCTCTTTACCCATAGGACTGTGCCTCCACGAGCTACGACTACTATCCCCAAGCAGCTCAGTCCAGTGCATTAAAAGCCGGTTCAAGCAAGGTTATACAGATAGAAATAATTAGGATTTGAAATAATCATAATTAAGTAATTGATGGAGTCTAGAAGAAACCTGAACAGAGAGATGAATAAATTACTTAATTATGATATATATATATATATATATATATATATATATATATATATATATATATATATAAAATTCATATATATATATAAAATTCAATAATTACAATTAATAATAATAATTAATAATATCATTTACTATATTAAGAACTCAATTAATTTAATGATAGTTTAATTACAGAAATGGCAATGTGAAACCAAAGTTTACCTCGTCACGATTGGCTGTTGCCAACTTTGAATTACTCTCTTTCTCTCTCTGAAGTTATTCTTCTCGTCCGATCCCCATAGCTAAACAGCATTGATCACGGTCATTACTTGGATGGGGGACTACTGTAGGGCATCGGGTACTGTAAGCAACCTCCTACAATCCAAAATATAATTCGGCTTTAAGTAACACACATAGGGTTGATAAGCTGTAAAAAAACAAAAAAACAAATCAATCAATCTGAATCTATGCACTTTGTGGGAGTAAGGTGCCATTGCAGGAATAATTTCTGGAACTCGGAATACCATTCACGTATTCTTGATCTCAGAAATGTCAGCAAATCTTCGTCGTTTTGGACCATCTTTCAAGTTTGAAAACAACCAATGGAGTACTGGATAGCGGCTCGGATTGAGGAATTGGAGAGCCGAATTCGAATTTCAGTCGAATCCATTACATTCGCTTACGTGCTAATACCCTTAGAAAAGGCATGAATCCTCTTTTTCTCTCCCTAGCTATGGGTAAGTAGCAGGACAGACCAGGTTCTGTAGCTTTGGATAACAACTAGTCTACTGAAGAAAGAACCTACTGCGTGAAAAATCTGCCATGTATCGAAAGGTGCATGATCGCCTGAGCGCGTATGACTGAAGCCTGGTGCATAAAATGAATGGCTTATTTTTTTAAATTAATTTCTTAGCCAGGAATTTGTGAACTCCTAACGTATCAAGTGAAAGACTACTGTCGTACTGAAAAATTCACTTGTTCATCTAAAGTAAAGTTTTGTTTGTTCCAAACAAATTCCTTTAACCCTTTCACAACTTCTAAAATAAGCCTTTTGATAAGTTCTTGGAATTTTGAGGTGTCCACTTATAACATCATAGTTCACATATTCTCACCCTTCCTGTGTCTTTCGATTTCTTTCACCATAAGCCAATTTTCAAAAGGCTAACGTTACAGTCACACTTTTACCAATCCTCACACAAAACTTGATGTCAATCTGCCGCTCTCGATTCCTTTCACTTATTTTCCGGTTAACTTTATAACATGAATACGTACAACTTCCTCTACTACTCGGCAACGCATAACTGATTTGGTTTGTGTCACAAGAAAATAGAAGAGGTCCGGACTTGATCAGGTATAAATTCTTGCCTGACTCACTACCCTACCTATTCTCTGTGGTCATTCAGAAGATTAAATAATGTCACTAAGTAAGGGGGAACGCTTGTTTGATCCCTGTCGGAGAACACGTTTTCTTTATTAAAGATTTCTCAAATGCACAGGCCTATAGATGCAATAGATACTGTTTAAAGCGAAAATAAAAATGGAACGTCTATTTCGAATACGAGTCTCCCTTAATAATATTTAAACTATTAAAACTGTCGGATTAAAAATAAATCCATTAATTGTTTAGAAATTGCTTTGTTTACGTTTCAGATAAGAAACTGGGCAGATATGGGTTTTCGAGAAAAATAATCTGAATCAGGAAATGTGTGTCCTTAAAAAGAAAATAGAGCATTGCTGCAGTGTGATGCTCTACAGAACTGAGCGGGTAAATTACGTAAAATCAAAGGCAGGTTTGATCCCTCTTGGGGGTGGGGAAATTTTCTTTTTAAAATTTCCCGAATCCCCAAACCGATAGATGTAATGGGATGACTATTTCAAATGCGAGTATCTACTATAATGACATTTGAAGTAATATATATATATATATATATATATATATATATATATATATATATATATATATATATATATATATATATATATATATATATACCCATGTATTGCTTTTTCTATATATATTTATATATATATACCCATGTATTGCTTTTTAGATTGAGTGTTTAAACATTAAATAAGTCTGACTACTCCTGATTTTAGTCTTGGGTTTCACCTGTAAAGACTGAATTTCTTCTTAAAATGGATAAATCAACATGAAGACGAGAGAGCTGTCTATGGGAGAAAACACGTGATTTTGAAACTGAGAAAAGAAAGAAAATCGATCAGAGCCATTGGACTAACATTGGGCATAGCCAACACAACAATTACGAATGCCCTGAAAAAGACATAGAAGAGACATCTACAGTTCAAAAAGCAGAAATATAGAGGCCATACCACAAGATGCAAACTACTAATCGGCAGTAAGAATCGGGAGGCCGGATTGGAATTAGTAAGGAAATACTATGATAAGTGACCAAAGTTGTGGAAGTAAGAGTTATGGATTGATGAGACCAATATTTATCTCTGCCTAAGTGATGGAAAGGGGCTGCGTTACAAGTCTAGAAAAGCAGCATAAATGAAAAATGCAGCAATCTGGTGATGTCAATGGGTTACAAGTTATTGCAAGCATGGTTTATGCAAACAAATATTAAATGTTATTTACTTTAAGACTATCTGTTCCTTTAATTTTACTCACTAAGATGGGGTCATCCAGTAAAAAATGTTGCATGTCCAAAGCTGTTTAAGACATCAAAATATAAATACCCTGAAATAAAAAACTGAAATTCTGAAACTACTATTCATCTTCGATCTTAAATCCAAATAGATCCAATGAATGCCAAAAACAAAGAAATTGGTCCTGCCGTCCAATACAGTACATATATATATATATATATATATATATATATATATATATATATATATATATAGATAGATAGATAGATAGATATGAATATATATATATATATACATATATATATGTGCATGTATGTATACATATATATGTATATATATATATATATATATATATATATACATTAAAATATATATATGTGTGAGAGAGAGAGAGAGAGAGAGTGAAAAGGATATATACATTTTTATATACCAGAACAATGTTACGAATATTAATGATTGATATTGTAAAAATTTCGTGCGACACGTTACATCCTTTGGACTTCATCGAACTCAAGTAATATATATATATATATATATATATATATATATATATATATATATATATTCATGAATCATTCATACAAAAAAAAAAAGTGAGAGGTTAATGATTTAAATGGCGAGAATACATCGTCGCAAACAATATAAATAAGATACATCAACCCCGAACCTGTATATGAATGATATAATCCCCGTTTATAAATTCCAGTTGCATAAGATCTTTTTAATTTTACAAGCTTTCGTCTGTTCCTACAGACATCATCAGATATGGAAATAGATTTTGTTCTTGTTTTTACTTCTCAGTAATGAGAGGACAGCGAAAATAGAGATGTAATCCGAAAAAATGCTATGGAAATGTGTTATTGTTTTGGAACGTGCGGTCGCAACGCTGAGTTTGAAATTAAATTTTAAGGTTGTGCGTTTTTGTACAAATATAGCAATAAGAGAATTCTTTTTTACTGGTAGATTTTCCGTGAATATGGCATGAACTATATTGTTCAATAATTACAGTGATATCACACTTATTATCCGAGAGTTGCACGTTGGATCAGTTATTTTAATTTCAATTAAAAGGTGCAATTATATATTTGTTTTTTGTATGAATGATTCATGAATTTATAAATTATAATTGCACCTTTTAATTGAAATATATATATATACACACACACACACACATATATATATATATATATATGTATATTTATTCATATATATATATATATATATTAAACAAAAATAACTATTAGTAGAATAGTATATAATGTTAAAAAAATGTAAAAAGATAGAAAAATTCGGAGTTGAATAAAGCCCTTAATTCTATGACAAAAAGAGGCAAACGATTAATAGGGAAATCATTCGTGGGATCAGGAGGTTCACCAGAGATCTTGAATACAGGAACTACAAAAAAGAATTCCCAATATGTATCAAGCCATTTGCTAAGTTTGGAGATAATAGGAACCACTACAGAAGTACATTTCCTTTCGACAATTGCAGGGATACCGTCAACATCACATGTCTTGGGATAATCTAGTTTTTAGACGATGGTAGAAACATTGACGGAGATGAGCATATCACTCAATTGAGATTACGTTTTATGGGAAAAGTCAGGCAAAGTTACTGCTGTTTTTAATTACCTGGAACACTCGGCATATATCCATATAAACTGTTCATTATACTTTCTTTCACCTGCTTTTAGAAACGCATGTAAATGTGTATAGAATACATGGTACTTTAAAGAATAATAGGGTGCGTTCTTAAGCCCTGACCTTTTCTTCCATATTAAATCTTATCTTAGCTTTTCTTCCGAGTCAGCTTAAATGATAATTTATGCAATGCGCAGATTTCAAGTGCATCAAGGGCGTAGGCAGTTTGTTTTGTAAGCAAGAACGAAAGAAGAAAGGAACAGACAGGAAACATTGTTTCTGTGTTAATGGTTTTCCAGAAGTGTGCGTGAGAAAATTTTGCACACACACACACACACACACACACACACACATATATATATATATATATATATAATGAAATGGATTAAATCCGACATATTTTAATTTGTTTTGCTTAAGCGTTAATTTTATATGGATACTCATATATTATTTAATTAAAGAGTATTTTTACATTTACCGGTCTGAATATTCGAGAAATCTTGTCAGAAAATATGCGTCCTCCGGCAGGAATCGAATCTGCATGCCCTATCATGAACTGTCATTAGATCTGATGTGCTTAACAGACTCGGCTACGTAGGACTTCTGGCTAAGCAAAGCTCGTAATAGTGCTTTTGAACTCACATTCTCTGCCGTAGGACGCATATTTTGAGTATAATTTGATTTCAAAAGTACTATTTCGGATTTTGTTTAACAGGAAGTCGTACGTGGTCGAATCGGTTAAGCACCTAACATTTTAAACAAATGAATATATATATATATATATATATATATATATATATATATATATATATATATATATATATATATATCTATGAGATTCTTGAATTATAAAATTGAAAAAAAAACCCCTATGTTTTCGTCTTTCGAAAGGGCTTCTTCAGAATAAATAATTTTTTATTGATCGAATCATTGTTCAAGAACTGGACACCAGAAATTTAGCGTCCCAGAATTTTGGGCGATTCTCTGGATCTAGAATTATAACAGACACGTGTTTTATTTCGTTTCGCCAAATGTTTATGATTCCATCAATAAAACATTTAGTCCTTTCGAAGGGCGAAAAGCGTCACATGAAATTCTTTCCATTTCGTCATTCAATTACCCGTATTTAGATACAGCTTGTATGTAATATTGTTCCATATATATATATATATATATATGTGTGTGTGTGTGTGTGTGTGTGTGTGTTTGAGCAGCAACCTTTATTTTAAACACATTTCGTTAAATATAACAATTTAAGTAATTTTTATTTAGTTTTGCCAACGTTCTTACAATTTTCGGTTTGGCTGTAGTAAGGGAGAGCAAGAATTTTTATCTTCTTTTGAATAATAATAGGAGCGTTTATTCCGAGCCTTCACTTGTATAGTGCGGCTGCAATTCAAGTGAGCGTCTTTCTATTCTTTAAAAAAAAAACCTCTAAAACACACCATTCCCACTATTAAATAAGGTTAGGTTGATAATGGGAGAGAGATGTTTAAAATACAGGGCTCCTTTAGACCGAGATGTTTCTGGTAATGTGATTCATTTAGAATTTTAATCTTTTCTGCCAAAATTTTTCTCGTAAATTGTGGCTAGATAGATGTGACTTTTAAAAGCGTCTATTTAAGGTGGTACTAGAATGTTCGATATACGTAAGTGATTTATGACAAGAAGCAGTCTTCTAGTGGGCAGTGAAAATCATA
>OZ010585.1:46187802-46210302 GCA_963932145.1 Acanthosepion lycidas
GGAAATACGGGAGATGTTTTCTGTTCTCACCATATTTAAAGCATAACACAAATCAGTTTTGTCTTAATTTGGGGGATTACCATTATGATGCATCTCGACTGATATCGTCAAAACATGTCCACCATTTTACCCTCCAGCCATCTTCCGGTATCTCGCTATAGTTGGTAACCTTACGGTTCTTTCGACCCCAGGCCTTTATTCAATCCTGATATTGGCATACTGCATATAGTACTGGTTAAGCAAATCGCATTACCTGGCGGTAACAGGCTCGATTCTCGTGTACATTAGTGAAAAAAGTCATATTTTTTGGTTCAGTGGAAGAGACGAGCAACGTCATAAGGAAAAACCGACAAGATAAATGATACGAGATATACGCTAGACTGGATATGCAGAAATGAGAACATTCTACTACAGAGGATTGAAGCTCAAAATTCATAGATTACCAATTATGGCAGACACTTAAAGAATGCAAAGGGTATAATCGCTGAGATGCTGTAACGATGACAAACAAGATCGGAACACTCGCCTGAATAAAGCAGTTAATAATTGTAAATCATTGCAGATGCTCCACGAACATTACAAAGAAATTTGAAACGCTCAGGTTTAAGAAGAAATTGCTTTAAGGAAGCTACATAAGATTTCCATTGGCCAAATACTCATTACTAGTGGTTTGGTACATAATTACCAGGCGTTTTAAAATAATATTTATTATGAAAAAAGAAACATAATAATTCAACAATAACATTTTTAAATGGTTATTCCGGAGCCTATGATCATCGAAACGCATTTTTATAAACTGAAAATAAAATAATTTTATTTAAAAAAAGTAAAGAACACAGCAATTTTTATTAGCAAATAACTCGCCTACAAAAACGCCTGATAATTATGCACCAACCTAAATGAATTTACCGACTTTTATTTGATTTTATACATGCACGAACCCAATATATCTATCTTATCATAGTTGTTGTTGTTCTTCTTCTTTGTGTCATATACTTTCAGGATGTTGGTGATCATGAATCTCTACAATTTCTCGTTCTTGTTCTCTGAAGATCTTAGCAAATTTTCTTTTTGTTTAACCGCCTAAACCCAGTTCTCTCATCAATTTACACAAGCTCGTTACGTAGGCAATGCGCTGTTTTCCTCTGTCTCATTGCCATTAAATGACCCATAAGGAGTTGATATGCCGTTAAACAAACAAATCAGTTAATCCAGTCTCTCTTGAATTTAATATGTCCAGTGAGTGTTAAAATCCTCTCTCTTCATTATGCGTGCTGGAAATTTCAACTATTACTGATGTTAAGTATAAGTGTCCGTTTCGTTTCCATTTTCTCTAACACTTCGTCCTTGCTCACATGTTCAGTCTATAGTATCCTCAAGTACTTCTTCTGTAGAACAACAATTCTGTTTCTTCAAGTTTCTTCTTCATCTGTGAGGAGATTGTCCAGCATTCACTGCCATAGAAGGATTGATATTACGTAACAGTTCAATACTCTCTTTTTCCGGGTTTCTAACGACATTTTCCTCATACCTTTTACAAGGCATCTTTCGCTTTCCCAATGCATTTTTGGATTTCGGTGTTGCACTTTCCGTTCTCTGTTAAAACATTTTTAGATAAGTTAAATTGTTGTATTTGCTTGATTTTGGTATCTCCAATTTGTAATTTGCATGTTAGAGTGTCCCTTTTGCGGACGACCATATATTCTGTCTTCTTGCGATTGATATTTAGTCCTTTCTTCTCGTATTCCTCCAGTACCTTCTGTAGGAGTTCTAGTAGTTTCCCTTCTGTGGTGCCATTTTAAATACAGAAATTCTCTTAAATGTGAATGAAATTATTTTAAATGTTTCTAAAAATTTGTTTCCAAGTTCTGACATAAAACAGAAATTGTTTTCATTGAATATTTTATTCTTGCTTAGTTTAGAATTATGACAAGTATTTGAGAAGGAAGTTCATACACTTAAAATAACATCTATTATGAAACAAAGGTAGTATATTTTTAAATCAGATTAACTCATTTCAGTTTGTGGAGCAGCCATTAAATTATAAGTCAATCTTACCCGCCATTTGTAAAACGCAATACAATGTAGGGCTTACTGATAATAATAAAAATCTAAAAACAAAAAACTTGTACGGATGAGTGGCAATGTGTTGTATCTTTTGTTTCAGAAAGAAGTTTGGAATAATTTGAATAAAAAACAAAAAACAAAACAAACAACAAAATATCGGGCTTATATAAAATATTGTAGTTAGAAATTTTCAATTGATATGTTTTTGTAAGGAAAAAAATGAGCGGGAAAGACGAACAGCAAAAGCAAACAATGTAGTGTGTTTGAACACATATTAATTCCGGGGTATATATGTGTATTGCTGTATGCCTGAGTTGCGCGCATGTGTTTGTTTGCTCATGCGCGTGTGTTTCAAAAGAGAGACAAAAAAAATAAAAAAATTAAAATGAAGGGGCGTGGCCTTGTCAGAGCCTTCATTCTTGAAATCTGGTTTCTGATGTCGGTGGGTCAGGCGGCTTTTCAGACGAAGCCCAACCGACATGTGACAAATACGTCGGGGGTGGTGGGAGTATTTTTAACGTTTATGGCTTTGTTCGCATTGGGATTTCGTCAGAGTGTTGAGGTCGAGAGCTTAATCGAGAGATGGGCGTGGTGTGAGGTATCACGTGATTGCAATATGCGACAGCTTCTCCACAGAAAGTAACTTCTTCCATTCCAACAAGTTGGGCGGGACTTCCTTTCTTCTTTTTTTCCATTCTGTTCTTTACTTAGTTGCTGTTTTCGTCGATTCTTTCTCATTATTCTTTTGCTTTACTCCTTCTCTTCTCCCCTTCTTCGTTTCGTTTTTCGTTTTAGTATATATTTCTTTTTCCCGTTTCTTTGGAAATGAATCTATTAATTAATTATTTTGTAGCCTAAAAAACTTTGTTAACAGGAACAGTTAATTGATGAGTTCATTGTTAGAGCTATCATATCAACAAACAGTTGGAAAATATTGTCAAAGTTGAAGTATTAAAACAAAAAATAAATCTAACATTAAATGTCTTTAATACTAAATTTCACCCACTCCAATGCTAAAAAGACATATAGACGACAAGCCATATAACCCGTCTTCGTCCGGCTTTCATTACTGGGGAGTTTTAGCGTTCAATTGGAGCAGTTTAAGTTTAAAGTCAGCCCACCCGAAAATCAATATTAGTAACAACAATTGAATGCAACTGAAACACATCCCCAAATGATGGGGGAGTGACAATCTGAATGGGGGGGACCTGAAAAGGGCCGTTTTTGCGTTCTCAATCTTGCAAGGAAGGAACCTCTTTCATGGAGCGTCATAATAATAATATACGATAATTTTTATTTATATATATTTTTTTTATAATTCTAATAATCTTTTGTGTTAGATTTCAACTCTCTAAATTGATTGTATGCTGTTTTATTTTACAGACATTAAATTTTACCTTTGATTTTTGCGGAAAGTGAAAAAAATCAGTTTTTTCGATTTTTCATTTTCAAGGTTGTAATTTTTTCCAGCCAATTTGGACTCAAAACCGGCACTGAAAAATTATCTATCAAATAAAAAAAAAAATTCATCAAAATCAGATGAAAATTGCGGAAACGCATAAATAACATTCAATCACACACACACACATACATACACAGAGATATTTTGAGAATTATAGATATGGATAGTGGGTTACTAAATGAAGGTGGATAGATAGTGATTGAAACTTGATTTAACGAGGTTAAGATTGTGGTGTTAATGGAAGCATCTGTGCGGGGGTTCTTGAGAAAAGAAAATGCTGCTGGAATTGAATCTCCTTACAAATAGAGTACGGATGAAATGTGCGTGATTCGACTCCTTGGATATAGCAAAAGGTGTCTTAGCCAGAAAGAGATTTTATGGAACTAAAAAGCGGAGACATCTGAAGTTTTGCCTTAGAAAAAAAGTGTGAATCGTTGCGTTTGTGAGGAAAGAGGCTGTAGAGTGGAAAATAAGTGATCCGTTGCAACACTGTGTAAACGATTTTCAACACTATCAAGTCTGAAAAAGTGAGGGCTGGACAGTTTCAGTCCTGACATAACAGCAATAGGCCATTTATCGTCTGAGTCCTATAAAGATAAAGCAGAAAATTACTGATAGCCTCTGAAAAGTGAACGAACAGGTCGGCCCACGAAACTCTGAAGTCGGGATGCTGAAAATAACATCAATCAGCTAAGTGAAAAAATTACTCACATTAATCGTACACACACACACACACACACACACACACACACACACACACACACACATATATATATATATATATATATATATATATATATATATATATATATATACCAAAATGAGAGAAAGAACAGATTATGTAAAAATTCATTGTTTGTAGCATTTACTTTTAAAAAGTGCTCAATAAAAGTAGAGCAATAAAAAGACTCAAACTCAATCTGGGTCATACTCGTGGGAATGTTCGGGCCGATATTAAAAGCACAATGAATTAAGTTGCGTGAATTGCTAAACCCGCCGTGGGCGGAGATAGATATCTTTTCTTTTTTCTTTTTTTTTTTAAAAAAGCTTGATTGTTTGATTTAGATTTTTTACGGATTGTCAACCCTTTGTAGGTTACTTAAAGCCAAAACATATTTTGGAGTGTAAGAATAATTCTTTTTTTTGTGAATAAATATTGAATTAACAATGTTTTCTTTTAGATGTTAATGATTTTTCCAGATACTACTACTATTTAACACATGCCTAAGTGAGGAGATGGATTTTTACCTTTTCCAAGGGTATTTAAGCGTAAGTGCTTGCAACGAACCCGATTGGAATTCGAACTCGGCTCTCCGATTTCCGACTCGTCATCCATTACACAACGAACACATCGCACACCCAAGCTTACAGATTCTACTATTCCCAAGAACTCACTCATCTAGGTATTGACCAGGTTCGATATTGCTTAACTTTGGTGATCGAACGAGGACCGGCGTTTCAACGTGATATGGCCATAAACTTTCAGTATTGTTTAGTATGGGACAACTACACAAGTAATGAACACCCTAATACGAGGACCCTTTGCAATACAAATGGTCTGTTAACCATAACACCACACCATGTTGAACATTATTATTATTGCTGTTGTTGTATGTGAGAGCAGCACGCCAAAAAATAGTGCTGGGATACAAATATACTGCCACTACATACTCATCCTTACAGATAGTAACCCAGTTTGATAAGGATGTTATAAATCACTACCAAATGTACGCGTTGTACGCGTTGTACGCGATTTGGTGGCAGGTTTTCATAAACGCAGTGCTAAACCTTGCAGGTGGGACCCACTTAGTATCGCAGTTCACAGAAATGGTCTCCGATTAAGTTTGTTCCTAAATCTTGACGTGACTCCCGAAACGTCTTGCTTCGTGCTTTAAACTAATAAAAAAACAACAACAACCTCACACGACCTAGCCAAATGGGTCTCCCCTATACACGCTCATCTACAGATGCACAATACATCAGTCCCTAGTTGACATGCCAATCTTGTTAAAATCTGGAAATGAACAACCGAATCTGTGGTACCGAATGGGATTATATATATTTTTATTTTTTTTTACTTTTCTTCACCCAATACAAGACCCAAGAACCAGTCAAGGTAGAGGGTTACTGAATAAGGTTGTTGAAGACTTGAAGAGGTTAAGATTGTAGTTAACGGGGAAGCATCCTTACGGGAGTCTGTTCCAAAAAGTAGCGTTTGTTCGAAAGAAACTGTCCAAATTGAACTTCCTTCTTACTAATGGAATACAAAGAAAAGCCAATCTTAATTCCCAAAGGGAAAACATGTACATCGTAATATTTTGAATAAGTTAAGATCAGAACTCATGGTAGCCATATCTGTTGTAGCATCAGGGCATTATTTTTATTATTATTCTTTCATTTCCTTTGGTTTCTGGTGTATACTCATTTCTTTCCGGGTCCCGACCAGAGACATAAGGTCAGAAATGGCATCAAGACATTTTCCACAGAGCAGTTTTGAAAAGGAATCGCACTTATTTTAAATAGATAAAGCCCTTCGTAAGGTAAGGGCTGTATTTGTGAGTACAATATTTTGTATTTATTTAAGGCATGGGCTGCCAGGTATTCCTTAAATGAGTCTAATGGAATCTTTTCCAACTAAAACTTAAATTGTTAATGTCCTCATGCGCCTCAATTTATTATTATTATTATTATTATTATTATTATTATTCGTAGTGACAGTATTATTATTTATGATATTATAATCGTTCCAATTTAAATGCTATAATGCAAATAACAAGAATACGCCCGTGTTTGTCTTTCTCTTCGTTAAACGACTTCAGTGCCATTGAAGCAAAGTCGTTTCGCCTTTTGCGTCCTTTAAGTAACTGAGCATAGCAAAGCGCCGTCGGAATACAATAGGCATGCAATTAAAGTCAATGGTGAAAACATGTGAGATTCTCTTTTATTATCGCCATTTTGATTTCATTATTTTTTGATCCGATAAATGGAGGTGCAGAAAAAAAAAGACACTTTAACAATCATATAAAAAATGTTGCCACTCTCAGGTCACTATTCCAGTTGGTTATGTTGTTTTCTTAACCTGTAGATTAGATTTTGATCTATATGTGTTTGTCGGATATATAATATTTTCCGAAACAAAAATGGAGATGATGAGATAATACGGAATAGCTTGTAAACGATGCGTTTTGCCGACGTATCTTAGGGCCATACATAATACAGGGTGCGGCATAAATACACTCCACATTTTAAATGTTAACAAAAAGAGCAACGTAACTGCTACTAAAAATATTATTTCACTTTTGTTTAAAAATATGGGTATAGTTTTTATTCATTTTGTTTGTAAAAATGTCATCTTCCAAATGGTGGCTCCTATTTGCTGTAAACTGTTGTAGACGATTTGTAAAGTTTTCCATCACTCGGAAGTTCAAGCACTTCGAGGCCTTCCAGGTAACTTTCTTCTAAGCTTTGAATCTGTGGTCCTGAAGTTTTCAACTTACAGCAGTATTGAATTTTTTTGTCCGGAACAGTATAATTCCGACGTAACATGAAATTAATGCAAAAAGATCTCTGTGTTGCAATTACAGATTTAGCAGTCTTAAAAAAACAAAAAAAAAAACAAAAAAAAAACGTTACAACTGCAAACACACCGTGTGTATCGGTCCAAGGGATGATGGTAACTGATATTAGCTGATGACAAATTGTCACATGCCTAAGTACATTAGCACCACAGAAGTGACAGTTTAAAGTGTGGGAAGTATTTTTGTCGTAACCTTTGTTACCGATCATAGCAAAAGCAATAAAAGCAGAATATGGTATACGAACTATTAGAGAAAAAAACAGTGATCTACTCGGAGTGACCTGATTTAAAATCCAGAAAACAACAACGTCTCTAATATATATTAAGTTGGTCCAAAAATAATGACGTAATAATGTCGTTTTTTGACTTTAAAAAATACGTCAAAAAACGACATTATTACGTCATTATTTTTACACCAACCTAATACAAATATAAAACAAACACTTACTGGTTTCTGGTTGTCGTATCTGATAAGGTAATAAAATTTATTGCCTCTCTTATCCTCAAAAATCCCAGGGTATTTTCCTTACACATAGTTTTTGTCTTCATTCCAAACTGAAGATGTCGAAACTAACACACGTCGTTGGTGAAAAGTTTTTTGACTTTGTTCAATAGAGAGAGAGAGAGAGAGAGAGAGAGAGAGAGAGAGAGAGAGAGAGAGAGATGGAGAGAGAGAGATGGGAGGGGGTAAGAAGGATTAATTATCGTTTAAATTACGCAAAATTAAAATAACACCGACATCTCATTTTATCAAATATATTTACCGAAATTATATAAAAATATCTCGAAATACTAAATAATAAATTCATTCAATAAAATAGCAAATGGCTTCAACAATGGCCTCTAGACGATTTCGGAATCTCCTGCAGCTCCTCTGGACAGGCTCCTTGTTTAAGTTTGTGAATACTGCCATAATCCTTGCCTTCAGTTAATCTTTTGTGTTACAAGGAGTTTTATTGGTCTTTCGCTCAAATTCGCCCCACACATAATAGTCAAGGGGTTGCAGTCTGGGTGCGGGTAGATGTAAGGTGTGATGTGGTCGATAAAATTGTCTGATAGCCATGAAAGAGAGAGAAAAAGAGAGGGTGGGAGGGAGGATTAATACATGTAAAATGTCTAGTTACTTAGCTAATAGATATTTCCTTCATTCCGACTCCAGACCTTCGTAGACGGTCGCTTCGGGAATCACTCCGTCCAATCGTGAGGGGTATCAGCAATGTTTCGTCTGATTCTAATCTGAGGAAGCAGAACACAACGCACGTTGGCGAAACGCGTCGTCTATAAGCTTTTCGAATTTGTCTTACTTTCTTCACATTTTGGCCTATGAAGGTGCTTCAATACCTCCGTAGGCTAATGACGGGAAATAAACAATCATTTTTTCAACATAATATCATCCTTTTACCATGAACTTAATTCAGTCGTGAATATTAATTAGATGTAGGTGACAGGGAATACTGGACAAAAATGGAGAAGACACTTGAAGCGATAGCTAAAAGATTCTATCGACTAATGCTAAAAATAACATGGATAGGACGTGAAGTAGAAGGAAACTTATACTTACAATCACAGTTGAGATTTATGGGACGCATAAAGAGGAAAGAGGGTTTGGAAAATTTTCTACTCACAGGGCATACGTAAGTTAAACAAGGAAAACAGTAACTTATCTGACTAGTTTGTGTGGATGGATGGTAGAACAGGGACAAAGAAGGATACTAAAAGGGAAAGTAATTGGAGCAACAAAGGAGAGTAAGTTGTGACTATATCTTGAAGGGACTTGGACTTTAAAAGAAGACAAGGAAATCTTATGCAATAAAAATATCATGCATAAATTCAGCTATATATATAGATATATCAATTCGAATAAAATTCTTGTTCAAAATTCTTGTTAGTCAGTTTATGTACGTGTAAAACCTAACTATATATGTCTTGCGTTTAAAAATGGCCATTATTCCTGGAATTCTCCAACTATGACATATGTAGTCAATTGCTTGTTTCTTATATAGGAGGTGCATTCCAAAAATGTTGAAACATTTATTAATTTCAAAGAAGTACAAAACTCTAATCTCCTTTCAAACAACTGCCACTGAAGTTAACCAAAAGTCACAGGAAGCAAGGTCTGGATTATAGGGAAAGTGAGTAACAATTTAATGCTTACCTCTGTCAACACAAACTTTATTGCATAGCGAACTCCCAAATTGTCTTCACGTCTCTTTGATGCATTCTGCAAATGTGTTAGATGCGATATGCAGTAAATTGTAGGGTGTGTTCACAGAACTGTTATAGCAGTCTCCTTGAATCTGGAATAACAAAAGTTGGCATGTCAGCTTATTAGATGTTATACTAAAATTACAATAATCTAGCTTATGAGATGATGTAGAATTATTAGAATAATCTAGTTCAGTTATAACTGCCTCTCTTAAAAAATCTCAAAGCCTCTAGAATGCCTCTCGTACGTATACATACAGGAAGGAATCTCCTATTTTAAGACACTGGTTGGGATGTCAAACCATTTATAAACAAGAAAAATTCGTTAAAAAATAACGAAAAACGTACTAAATTTTGACATACTATCAGTCTTCATCTATGACAATCAATGTTGGACAATCGTTCAACAGATGAAGCGGAAACGAAGCAGCAGAAATGTGGCTAAGAGAAGGATGCTGAATGTATCAGAAACTAAAAAAGAAAGAAATTTGAGAGAAAATGCAAACAAAAAAAAAGACTGTCTATATTTCTGAGATGAGGTATTATGTACAGTATTTACATTATGCGGACCATTGTCCTCATCTTTGTCGCCATATTTGTCACAACGTTTCGGCCGTTGTACGCCCCGGCAAAAGTCATAAGTGGCCACCCAGAGATGTTAGATAAAGAATTGGTCAGTATAAGTAGTACCCTACAACGTAACAACTACCCTGGGTACATGGCAGCATCCCCCCAAAACTGGGATAAGCGGGTACAAGAGGAGGAGGAGGAGGACAACAACACCCAGAAAACAGTCTGCCTGCTTTATGTGAAGGGGTTATTAGAGAAAATACAAAGGGTCTGCGGTCCATATAACATCAGGACAACCTTCAAGAGCTTGACAACACTACGCAGATATCTCTCTCGAGTGAGACCCCCCCATACAGGAGAACATGACTAAAGACTGTGTGTACGCTATCCCGTGCAGCTGCGGAAAGAAATATAAAGGAGAGACAGGCCGCCCCCTCAAGGTAAGGCTTCAAGAACACCAGAAAGCTGTAACGCGAAGGGAAGTAGAAAAATCAGGCGTGGCTGACCACATATGGAGAGAGAAGGGAGATCACCGCATCCTGTCGGATCATAGATAGGGAACACCATTGGAACATTCGTAAACTTAAGGAATCAGCACATATGCTAGGCCACAA
Organism: Acanthosepion lycidas; assembly: GCA_963932145.1. Lineage (NCBI taxonomy): Eukaryota > Metazoa > Mollusca > Cephalopoda > Sepiida > Sepiidae > Acanthosepion > Acanthosepion lycidas. The sequence continues at coordinate 46,198,298 of OZ010585.1, forward strand.
AAATCTCCTGAGCCGGCCAAGCATAGAAATAAATACAATATGGGAACCAGTAATAAGGAGTGCCAGAGACAAGCAATGATAACAAAGTTGCAATATGAGCTCTGGTAAAAACATGCAATGATAACAGCAAAATTGCAATATGAGCACTGGTAAAAATGGTTGCTGAAAACATTAGGTTTATAATACCCAGAAATTCATACCCAGATGTCCTCAAGGACACATAGCGTTGGTTAGATCCAGTGACAAACCCAAAGAGTGTGAGTTCAATACCCGGTTAAGGCAGTGGAGAACTTTCAGAGGGAAAATTAGCAGGAGATAACTGATAACTGACATCCATCAAACATGGTACGTGGAACTAGAACAGTCTACCCCAGGGATCGTAATAAAGGGTTCAGTTCGAAATTCCAACCACCTGAAGAAGGCCGGAGTGTACAACGGCCGAAACGTTGTGACAAATATGGCGACAAAGATGAGGACAATGGTCCGCATAATATAAATAATGTAAAAAAAAAGATGCTTATATTTACAATCAGAAAGAGAAAGTTGAAATTTCTGAGACACAACACAAGTAAAAACGGCTTGCAGAAATTGATATTCAGAGGACATATTGACGGCAAAAGGAAACAGCAAGTAAGTTGCTTAACAAACTTTTGTAGATGGAGTGTGAGCTACAGTGATAAGACAAACCTTACTAAGCGCTCCAAAAGTTAGTGAGTTGTGGAGATCCATTATCGCTCAAGACCTGAAGATCCACAGCGCATAGAACTATTGGGAAGGTTAGATGCAAATTCCACTGCGAATAAATAGTATATTTCCCCCTCACGACTAGGCAAAGAGTAAACTTTGAAACAAGTCTACAGTTAAAGATTAATTGATTGCACATTGCAGCTTATTTAAAGCTATAAAATATTTTTAGATTGTAAGAATGTTTTTCTTTTGATAATAGTTTAGTCCTACAAGTCTTACTAGTTAACCGATAGCTGGGAGGAGAATAGGTGAATTCATACCTTTTCCCAAGGGTATTTTGCGCGTAAGTGAATATAACAAACCCAACGGGAATTGGAACTCGGCTCATCGATTAACAACCCCGAGCCAATTATCCATTACACCATCTGCCCATCCAAGCTTACAGCGCCTGGTATTCCCAAGCAGTCTCCTGTCCAGGTCCTGACTAGGCTTGATCGTAAAGGAACCGGCGTTTCGACGTGATGTGGCCGTAAGACGTGAAGATGGAAGTTGACGAGTCTGGAAGCCTTTTTTCAACTGGCAATCCAATCCGATATTCCTATGCTCCTTTGAATTTCATTGTCCCACTTTTCCGTTGTCTGTTACGAATCCACACTGAGAGTTTAATTCTCTAAGTCGTCTTTCCTCATTATGTGTCCTAGATATTTCAGCTATTTCTTTTTGAATTTTAAGTATATCTTTCTTTGTAGTTCCTTAAGATTTTATCGTTTCTCACATGTTCTGTCCATAGAATTCTTAGCATTTGTCGGTGCCCTGCTTAAAGTTTTTTTTCGTCCTGGGTATGACGACAAACTATATCCGGCAGCTAGGACTCTTATCGGGAGAGTGGAAGTTGTGAGGAGGCTGGAACCACCTCTTAATTGCTTTTGGTCTCAGGTCCAGCCTGATACGGAGTGTTAGCACCAGTTAGGGTCCCAGCTATGGGCAAATAATTAACACCCAAACTGGGTTCAAAATACTATAAAAATATTAAAATATATTTTTGTAGAAGTGCCAGCAATGCATTTTAATAGTAAAGGAATTACCAGCAATATATCTTTGTAAAGAAAAAATATTAGCAGTAATTCATTTACTAAAAAATATAATACCGGCACTACATGTTTGTAAAAAGAAAAACTGCCAGTAATACATTTTCATAAAAGAGCGGCGCAGATTGAGGAATCGCAGAGCCGAGTTCGAATTCCAGTCGGATTCATTACATTCACTTACGTGCTAATAGCAAATTTTCTTTTTCATCTATAATGAGATTATGCAGTATTTTGCTGGATATATGTAAATTAAAAAAAATATATGCGCATATATTTTCTGACTGAATCGTTAATAATGTACATAGCATTTTGCAAGCGCAAAAATTTGTCTATGATTCTTCTATCAGTCATTCTCAGTCCTTGTGCACTAGTAAAAAAAAAAACTGGTAGCTAATTTTATGTAATATAAACTTAATTAATATAATTAATTTATTCCTGAATTTAGTGGGTGTGTCGAAACAAGAAAAAATGCTGTCTGCTTTTGTAAACTGGCAACACCCAACATTGCTTTACAAATTTGTTTTTGTAGCTTTGAAGTAATTCTTTGAATCGTGCCTCAAGGTTTGTACTTCAGCCAATTGTGCCTGAAAACATTTGATTTGACCATAGAAAGAAAAAATAGAAAAACAATGAATGTTTGCCTATCGTACTAGACATCAACGAAAGAATTTTAAATGCAGAATCATTTATAATTAAAAAACAAAAAAACTATTCTTCTATTCCTGATAAAGTAGTCCTTATCCCAGAAATTCAGAAAGGTCTTTTTAATTCGGTTTGGTGTGCGACAATGAGATCCGTAGACGTATTCGGATAGCGAAGGACGCATTCCAAAAGCTGGCGACAGAGATGCGGTTCTACAGAAGGATGCTAAGGATATTATGGACTGTGCGTGTGAGCAAAGATGAGGTCTTAGGGAGGATGCAAGCAAGGAGGAGTCTTATACTTAACATCAGGAAGAGGCAGCTGAAATTTATGGGTCACATAATGAGAAAGGAGGGTCTGGAGAATTTTATACTCACGGGTCAAAGAGAGGGAAAGAGAGACTAGGGAAAACAACGCGGCGGGCTTGAGTAATCGGATGACGGAACGTGGTCTGGAGGATGAAGCAGAAGGAAGGAACATTTTGAGAGCTGCAAGGGATAGAGGGTGATGGAAAGCCATGATCGCCTGCGTAATGAAAAGACATGGCACATAAAACGAATGTTTAGCTACCCCTCTAACCAGAAAAGCCTGGGAATAGAGTAATAGTTTGTAAAAGGAATTACCAGCAATACATCTTTGTAAAGGAAAAATATTACCAACAATTCATTTATTAAAAAAAAAAAAATAATACCGGCAATACATTTTTGTAAAAAGAAAAACTGACAGCAATATATTTTTATAAAAAAGCGGCGCGGATTGAGGAAACGCAGAGCCGAGTTCGAATTCCAATCGAATCCAATACATTCACTTATGTGCTAATAGTATTGGGAAAAGTATGAATCATCTTCTCCCCCCACACCAGCTACGGGCAAATAGCAGGATAGACTGGGTTCTATGGCCTTGGATGGCAATTGGTCTACTGCAGGAAGAAATGGCAACCTACTGCGGGAAAAAATCTGCCTCGTATCTCACGTATTGAAAGATACATGATAGGCTACGCGTGTATCACGCATGGCACATAACTGACTGATCCCAGGAAAATTAAATTTCGGCATTAAATGACCTATAATGAATTGATATGCCGTTAAACAAACAAAAGAAAAAAAACATCTATGATGAGATTATGATTTTTTTCACCCCCCAAGCAAACACTTTTGAACCAACTCAAGGTTAGAAATTGAAGATTGAGCAGCTCCAGATCAGATATGGCAGCAATATTCCATTTTTGGTTTGACCTGATTCTTGTAAAGATAAATTAAGACAGAAGGAACCAGGTATTTCTGGAGCGGTAAAAGAAACCGTTTTTAAGAATTCTCAGGAATGGATCGTATATATGTGTTCCACATGAGGTATTGGATGAACTTGTGTCTCAATAGACGTTTAAAGAAAGTAGTTTCATTGAGCGGAGAAAACTGGATGTTTCTCCAGGTTCTTTAGAGACATCCATTCTTTCGAAAACTTTGATCTTCAACAGTATCCAGGATTGCGATTGATTTTTGATTGTTTTGAAAGAGTTCATCCCAAGTAAGGCAGTAAAGCTACTACGACACAAAGAGTTACTGGGTGAGGAAGAATTAAAAAGCAGAAACTTTACTAAGGAGCAAGAACAAAAGAACTGTAATCAGGAGGACAGTGATTGACATTGCATTTAAGTTTTTGAAGACTGAAGTTGGATGGAAAGCATGGAGTCGGAAGAGTGTTCCACAATAGAGAAATGCGAGAAAAGAAACTATTAGCATAGAATTAATTACATTTACCAGCCTGAATGTTAGACAAATTTCGTAGGAAATGCGTCCTACGACAGGAATCGCACATGTAACCCTTATGAGAACCGCCATATAGCCTGACGTACTGTTGCCATTCAGCCACAGACAAGGCTCTGGTTCGCAAAGTCCAAATTACTGTTTATAAACACAAACCGTCGACGATTTTTCTCGATCGATCATTTCTCCTCACGAAACATATCTTAACGTTACCAACGACAACATATGAAATGGATTAAGTCCGACAATTATTTAATATATTTTCTGTTTAGTCGTTATTTTTATAGATATAATTTAAGTGAATGGTCTGTGTTTGAGTTAAACGGTATTAATTACATTTAACAGACTGAATGTTTGAAGAATTTCAGATAAAATATGCATTCTACGACAGGAATCGAACCTGTAACCCTAATGGGAACACGTTATATAGCCTGGCGTGTTGTTAGCATTCTTCTCTCTCTCTTGTCCTCTCCTTGCTCTTTTTCTCTCTCTCCCCATATTTACACACACACACACACACACACACACATATACATACATACATACATATATATATATATATATATATATATATATATACATATATATATATATAAATATATAAAGAAAGAAAAGTAACATATAATCCGGTGTTCTTATTGATATTTTTATTTTTACAAAATAGTGCTCAATGTAAATTTACAGAGCATTAATATTATAAATTAACTGATTTAAAATGTGTTTTTTCGCTACACAGTAATAAACATGTTTCAAAAATGAAAGCTAATTGTAATTAAATCAAAAACATTAGTTCCATTTCATTCTCAAGCGAATTTTGGAGTAACTTATTTTTCAAATTTACTGAGTTTTAAAGGCACAGAAAAGTCATAATTCACTGTTTCCAAGTATACAGAGACATCCAATCATTCAGACAAGAGGATGAAATGGAACTAATGTTTTTAATTTAATTACAAAATTAAATTTGAAGCTTTTATCTTCCATTTTTGAAACATGTTTATTACTGTGTAGCGAAAAAAACATATTTTAAATCAGTTAATTTATAATATATATATATATTATAATTTTTACGGACAAAAACAACTTGATCATCTCCTTTATATATTTTCAACCATCTTATATACTTTTCTACTGATTATTATAATTCTAAATTGTTTCTGCACATATATAATACTAACAACAGTATCAGATAAATTGATTTATATCTATACTTATTATCTATACTTATTCTACAAGTTATAAAGTTCAGTAATAGGTCAAAATTTGTTTATAAAAAAAATGATATTAACATTCCATACTTTATATGTCTTTTTACTTATATCTTAAACTCTGAAGTAAAATTTATTGTAAAGAAACCCAAATAACTTATTTATTTAACATACCAAAAAAAAAAAAAAAAATTTCACTTAAATGACCATTTATTAATTTACATGCTGCGTTTATTCCAGAACAAATAACAGAAACTTCAGACTAATTCTGCGTAATTCAGCTCTGGTTTTGTTTTAAGATCCCCGACCCGTCATCGGTAAAAAAAAGCGTCGTTAATTATTACTATGACCTTCGTCTATACTTATTTCTCCTTCATCAATTTTTTCTTTTTTTTTCCTTCTTTTTTTCTATTTCCACCTTTCCTTCTTTTCTTGTCCTTGGGAGTTTTAGCGTGTTTTTCTTAGATTTCTGACCGTGGCACGGTATCAAAAGCTGTAGCGAACACTTCCACTTTGTTCTAAACTTTTAGGGTCAGGCCCTTGTCTTAACACCTCAATATTCCTTCACCGACCAAACTGCTATCAACAAATAATATTTTCTTACTCTATCACCCTCTTTCCTTTCATTATTTTTTCTTTACATTTCTCCATTTCCTCTTAAGGTATCTCTCCCTATGTTTTTTCTTCCATAAGCAGCTTTCTTGTAAATAGAATTGTTCATAACCATTTTTGGTTCACACCAGTCTAGATGCAGCTGCATCGAAACATGAATGCATCTTTGTAGAGAGTAAGTTGTTTTTGTCGTATGTAAAAATTACAATAAATAATTATTGCTCGACTCATATATATATATATTTAGTAGAATCCCTGACAACTGGACTAAGAAGTCCTTCTGGATATGAGGTATTGTTTACAAAGCCCGGACACGAGGGCTTATATTTAGGTTAAGATAAAAGAACTGAAATCAGGTTTAACATTTATTTTCAGTGTTTTGTAGTAAACAAAATAAGTCAGTCAAATATAACGGATTAATTTTAAAGAAAAAGAAATAAATTATGTAATGCTCAAGAAAATTCATTAAATTAAGTATGCCATGTATGCAAAATAAAAAAATATAACGTGGACTTTTTAATGGCTGTTGCATGATGATTCTTTCTCTTCTAATGTCATTCTAAACTTTTTCCGCATTTCGTTTTGCTTTTGTTCTTGATATAATTTTTTAAAAAGGAAAGACAATTTTTTTTAACTTTGAGTGCGTTATTGCAATTTTCATAGCTGTATGTTGGCTTTCTTTCCATAAAACAGACAACCTTTTCAGTAACTTTTTCAATTTCAGTCCAGGTGTCATCACAATCATGTTTTTTATTTCCTTGTTCATTGTGACAGTGTGAACGCTGGAGAATGGTTTCTTTGTAAGATTTTATATCATACAATGTTGACTTTCCATATATATATATATATATATATAGATAGATAGATAGATATGAATGTGCGAAAACCACAATGTTTGTCAGTGTTGAGAGTGGAATTTTCATTCATTTTGTATTAATCCCTTTAGAATGGGAATCAGTAAATCTTCCTCCAGATATAGATTGAATAGCAGGGCAGACATAGTTCTCTATTGCTTTTTGCAGCAACCAGTCATGGAGAAGAAAAACTCTGAAATTAAATCCACCATTATGTGTGGTTTTCTTTTAATGCGTTTATGGAGTTTGTTGAATTGTGACCAATAAACACAATTCCATTTTTTGGCTCCATCTGTTGTTTCTTTCTTGCTATGCCCCACAATTTGTCGCTGAATCACTTCCATCATATCCCTTGTCTCGGTCTGTTTTGGGATCCCTGTTGACCTCATTATGTACAGTATTGTATTTATGTGTACATACATGTCTATTGGTACACATGTTTCAGAGAGATTGTTAGGAACATGTTTACAGTATAAATGTGTATGCGCGTGTGTTGGTCGGATGGGTGTACACATTCAAGTTGCATGTGTAAAAACATCAATGTTATTTTAGTTGGGAAATACAAGAAGTGGAATGACCATTACAAGTTTTCGACATCCTCGTTTATTTTTTTTCTGCATCATGATCTCGAAGCGAAATCACAGAAGCGCAACGTTGTTCATTTTCAACTCTGATGCTCTTCATATAATTTAAGAAGAACAAGACATCATTTTAAGCAACCCAGTTTGGGTGGGGGCATAGTTCTTGACGAGTATTCAGTATGAATTCTGATATCGTTCTCTCCGTACAAAAGAAAGAAAATAAAATCGACAATGACGACAGTGATTTTTGGAGCTTTTGCAAATTCAATGTGAAAACTAATCAAAGCCTATGCGTAGAAAATTATTCGTATATTCACTGGAGATCTGTTCTCAACACAGCACTTCCCTACGACATCAAAACAGTATGTGTGTATATCATGTTGATATAAGTTACATACCCTTCAGCCAGTTGGTTTATGGCTGTATTATTATTATTATCATGATTATTATTGTTATTTAATGGAATGACAGGAGAGTTTCATAAAATTTATACTAGGCTGTTTGATTAATTCCTCTTAGTAGCTAATCGTCTAACGGAAAATTTGAAGATGAACAAGATCACCTTCCTATTAAGTATGTTTCAATCGCATGCCTTCACGCGGGCGGCGGTGTTTCATTCGTTTTGACGCGTTCATTACCAGTACAGCCATTTTTCATTGCATTTCATTTTTTTGGCCTTGTGCCACAATTACTGTATCAGTAATAAATATTAAACAAGCAGCGTTTGTACAAAATCTTATAATTTTTTTTTTATAGATTTATATATTTTATACTTGAAAAAATTGTTTAAATATAACTTGAATAAAACAGACATTCTGTTGAAATATTGTTTAATTGTCAAACACTGTGTTTTTTCTTTTCTTTATCTTTTCTTAAATCGCGCTCTTCTCTTAACTATTATTATTATTATTATTATTTTGATTTCCTTTTATTTCTGGCGTTTACACATTTCTTTCCGGGTCCCGCCCAGGGACCTGAGGTTAGAAATGGCTTCATGACAAAAATAAAAAAATAAAAATTACTTAGATAATGCCATTCGTAAAATGTGGGCTGTACTTGTCAGAACAATTTTTTGTATCTCTTTGAGGTATGGACTTCCAGGAATCGCTTCAATTAGTCTGCTGGAATCTTTTCCAACCAGTACTAGGGCTCCAACGACAACAGGGATTGTTGATGTTCCCATTTGCTACATTTTTTTGACATGTATTATTATTATTATTATTATTATTATTATACTGATTGAACTGGGAAAACGAGTCTAAAAGAAGGAAAACTCTCAATTTCAAACTTTAAAGAAGACAACTAGAAACTATACCACTAACTTTCCCAGGCAGACTTGGCAATTCACTGATAACAAACAAAGAAGAAATCTTGGAGAGTCACGATCACCTATGTCCAGAAGGGATATGACATTAAAAAAATAATTATTTGCAGGTAGCACAATGGATGTCTGTGGGGAATTTTGATTCGCTGAGACTTGTTCAATTTCCGGCCTAGTCTGTTGTGTTAGCTTTCGCACTAATACACTTGGGGAAGGCAAAAAATCAATTTCTTCTATTTTAAGCTTTGGGTTAAATAGCAGAGCAAACGGGGCCTGTCTTACACTGGGTGATAACCAATCTAGGAGAAAGTAAACTGTAAATTCAAAATCGCGGAGGAGTCAAGAGGAAACAATTTCACTATCTTTCCCAAGAAGTCATGACAGTTCAATGACAATAAAGAAAAGATAATTGTGGAGAATCACAATGGCATATATTATAAAATGGACATACCAATTAAAAAAAATATATTCTGAAGTTTCGAATTGTGCGCACACGTAGACGCACGCACAAGAAAATATTAGAGTTTAATGACTGAAAGATCTTAAATATTATCATTGCTTATTAATTATTTACGTATCATTATTTTATTTATAACCTGTTTATTTATTCTTTATTATTATTTTATTACTTCAACTTTATTATTATTTCATTTATTACATGTTTTATTATTTATTAAGTTCAAGGGCTATGGTGTTTCTAGACGGATATTTAACTTAATACAATCGTTCTTAACAAATCTGGTCTTGAAGGATGTGTTGAATGGCAACGTTTCTAGATCATTTCACATTAATGAGAGGGTCTCCCAAGGATCTATTCTTGAACCTCTGTTAATTATTGTCTTCATCAAGGACCTTTCCAATCTCATCATTTACCAACTAGGTATTCATGCTTATAGCACAACTAGTCTGATATGCCTGACAAAGTAAAACTGGGAGTTGCTCTGGAAAATGAACAGTTGTTAACTGGAACAAGAAATGGCTTGTAAATTTTAACGCTTCCACAACGTAACTGTCATACATTAATCACCATAAAAGAGAGTTTTTGCCCTTTATCAGTGCGGGTAATGCTAACTTCCAGGGGAGCACCTCATTGCGCCTTCTTTGTTTCACGTTTTCTGTTGATATAAAATGCGGGGGGGGGAATTATATATAAAAATCAATTGCTAGATCTGCTGCTAAGAACGTTGGTTCACTTACTAATTCTAGCAGTTATTTAGCAATTCACCATTTTCCAGCACGAGAATAAAATTATGAATGATCGAACATCCTATACAAATCGCTCGCATGTCTTTTAGACTCGGTTAGACGTCGTGTTAAAATCTAATAACGTTCTCGCTTGACTGGAGCTGGTTTATTCCGTTTTATGTAAAAAAGTAAAAATAAAATCATCCTTGATAATGGCTAAAAATATAACCGAAAGCGCTCGGACATGCAGAAATTTTGGAGAGTTTTTACACACTTTGTGGTCAGAAAAGAAAATACTTGAATGAACACAGGAAAAAAAATGAAATAATAAACTTAATAGTCCAGAAAAGAAAACCCTTTTACGAACACAAGAAAATTTAAATGAAAAGCTTAATCGCAGTACCTTGTCAGTCGTTTTTAATGAAATATATATATATATATATATATATATATATATATATATATATATATATATGAGGTTTTCTTCTAGATTTATATATATATATATATATATATATATATATATATATATATATATATTATAGTAAAAAAATAAAAGAACAGTAATATATATATATATTATAGTGAAAAAAGAAAGTCTGTAAAAAAAAAATTTAAACGGGCACTAAATAGATCATACCCCCCACACACACAAGCACACAACATGCATTCATAATGGCCACATACAGTGGTCGAACCACTCACATGCATACGCACACAATCACACGCGAGTATTTGTGGAGTACGAATATATATATATATATATATATATATATATATATATATATATATATATATATATATATACTAGCAAAAACAAACAGATTACTCACAACCACATACACGAATCCTACACGACATAGGAAGAGTATGTATGTATATATATAAGAAGACACATATTTTTTCCTCACCCTTTCACAGACTAATCTTAATTATTTTATTAGCCTTCAAGCAGAAGAACTTTCTCACCACCAATCCGAGAAAAACATTTGTTTAACTACCATACACAAAAAGATAATGTTTAACATCGAAAAACATAAGGAAAATTAATTCCTTTTAATAATATGTGGAAATATCCACTCTTTGCCTGAAGAAGGTCGCCAGACCCGAAACCCATGTTGCAAATTATGAGAAATATAGTATAATATACATAATTTTTTTAAATACACATTACAATTAAGAACAATTAAAAACGATTACGGTTTCTCGCCTTTTTTTAAAATATACATTTTTCTCTCGTTGGAACAACTATAATCTCTTCCCTATATATAAGAAGATTCGGATTGAAACTTTTTTGTGCTGAACAAAGGAAAAATAATTTTAATCAAAGAAATGATTTTGTTGTTTTTCAACGAAATATGAATATATATATATATATATATATATATATATATATATATATATATATATATATATATATATATATATATATGTGTGTGTGTGTGTGTGTGTGTGTGTGTGTAACAGAAAAGTTTCCAAATCGTGCAATAGCAAAATTGTTAGAGTAACTTTTGAACCGTTGTATTTTGGAAATGAATAAAAATATCTTACTGGAATTCTCCGAGGTTTTTATAACGCTCGTGCTCTTTACTTTGAACAATAAGAATGTATTTAGCTCGAAGTTGAAATGATGATCCCTCTCGATCCAGTTTTCCTTTCTACTGTTCTCTCATTTTTAACTTTATTCACCGTTCTCATGATAGTTCTTGAATGGACATTGAAGATGGAAGAAGAGTATGAATGTTGGTAACATTGCTGAAGCTCTGAATGATCTTTTCCTCTCGCCATTGCTCAGTTGAGAAGATGTAGTGGGGCTAACACCAAACGATTTTAACCTGTTTTCTTTCTAGCTGAATAGCTCAAAGAGTTCTTCAGTGATCATTATGACAAACTGTGTCAAGATGGAGAAACGTCGTATGTGAAAACCTGGAAAAAAGAAGCTCAATTTGTTTAATGTGATTTTTAGATATTAAATAGTTCGTGGGACGGACAATTATCTCAAGCTGTTACACCCGGTATATGAATAATAAAAATATAATTTTAAGGTATGCTATATTTGTGGGTAAA
>OZ010585.1:46212802-46220302 GCA_963932145.1 Acanthosepion lycidas
GTAAAATTTCACCATTTTCATATTTTTAAATATATTTAATTTTGAAATAAATCCCTGTTCTTTGTATTTTGAAATATGAATTTATTCTTACGGCGTATAAAAACAAAGAATTCTTTATAGAGAAATGACTACCTATTTCTTAACAAAAATTAAAATTTTTAAATTTGCCAGTGCGTATATAATATCATCTCACGATACCCTCCCCACAAAAAATGAACTTAAAATTGAATCCCTCCCCCACAGCTTAATGTTATCCACCGCTCAACATACGAAAAATAGCTGAAAAATTAACTCATTAAAGTTATATTTTATGCATGAAGGCTCAAACTTGAGAATTTTCTAAGCATACCCTACGTCAGGTGGATTTTCTAGCCGGTATTCGAATCAACTACAATGACTAAAAAGTTTTGTCTAACAAAATTCAAACAAGGAACATTCACGAAAATCGAATTATGAATATTTTCTTTTCTGCTAGACTCTGCCTTATATTTTTCAAGTCTGCGATTGTTGAAAATAATATAAATTTTTTGGTTGTTAAAGATATTCTAATAACTTTATTTGCACGAAATAAGGATATACGTTCATTCCATCACCAAAGAAAAGAAGTGAAGCGAATTTGAACATTTTCTCGGGAGAATAGCGATTTACTAAATATATATCTTAGAAGAAGCATAACATTGAATGTATAGAGAACAAAAATCAATACTCAATCGTAATTGATCGAACAAAACAAGTTTGCTAACCATTGCACTACATTGAATTGCCCAGTCAGCGAGACAACATTCTCAAGTAAAAATATTGAAAGCATTAAATAAAGTTTAAGCTGGTAACAACTATTAATAGATCAGGGCATAGTAGAGTAAGTGATCGTAGTAAATCAATATATTTTGGAAAAGTGTAAACAGCATTATGAGACTTAAGGAGAAAGTTGGTGCAGACAATTGTTGAATTAATAATATATGTAGTGATTTCCTAAGCGTAGATTACATGTGGCACAAAGTTGAAAAAAGGAGCACCCACTAAGGATCGAACACACTACTTAGTCATAATTGATCTAGCGAGACAAGCTTGTTAAGCATTGACCCATGTCGAAGTGCCCGAAAACGATTTTCTAAGCGTAGCTTAGAAGTGACACATGACAGAAAGCTGGGGGTACCCAGTGAGAATCGAAATCACTGCTCAGTCGTAATTGATCGAACAAGACATGCTTGGTAACTATTGCACCACTTCGAAGTACCCAGCCCGCGTAACAATATTTCTCAAATAAAAATATTGAAGGCGTTAAGTAAAGTTTAAGTTGGTAACTATTAATAGACTAGCAGCATGACCCGGCGTTGCCCGTGCTTGATTCAAAAATCGTACGACTCATACAGCAATCGCTATCACTTGACTTTAAATATTTTTGCCCTTCCTTGCCTAGAAAGGAGTGCCCTTTGCTGTGCTGATGTTGCTACATGGCTTACTTCTTGCCTATCTCACACTGCGAATTTTCTAAGATCTATACTAAACATTAAATCTGTTACGAAAAAATAACTAAACAAAATGATCAGCTTTAAAAAAGGACTCGTAACTGAAAAAACCGAATGAAAAAAAGAATGTTAACAACAAATACTTTTTCACACCCAACCCAGTTCTGCGGAATCAGAATCAACGTTGAGTTTAAGCAAGCGAATGAGCCAAATGGAGTAAAGTGCCATGCAGATTTAAACTTTTCCCACTTGTAACGAATGCAGCTATTGATTTTTTGCATGCTAGCATGCTAGTTAACATTCGTGTCAGTCAGCTGTTGGCTCTCAAGCTGGCCAATAGAATCGTCCTGCCTATTCGGGATAGCCAGCTGTAGGCTCTCACTCTGGTCAGTAGAAAATGGCTTCAAGCTACATGAAAACTGCCGTAGAAGCATGAAAAAAGCGATTATTTCCACTATCGATGGGAGTTGGGAAATGCAAAGTCGGTCTTGGCCTTGCTGCTAACTTGGAGCATGTGCATGTAAATTTTGGTGCAAATCCGTAGAAAATTACGGCCGTGCATTCGTTACACACACACACACACACACACACACACACACACACACACATCCTGCCTTATATAGATAGAGATCAAGCGGTAGTAGGGTAAGTGGTCACTGTAAAGTCAATACATTTTGGAGAACTTTAGGCAGTATTACGTAATTATGGAGAAAATTGGTTCAGTCAAATCTTGACACACTGAATTAATACTGTATCTGATCAGAAATGTCAGAAATCAAAGACACATTTTTTTTCTGTCTTGAAGAGCATTGCAATATTTGACCCTACGGTGTATGAAATAATTGCCGGTTTTGCAAATCCATGCATGCACGAAATATAGTGAGAATAGGGCGTGGAAGATTTACCCAAGTTCCAGTTAGTGCCCTGTTCGCTCAATTTGCAGTCAACCATTCCACAAATATGTCGAGTGACAGAGGTATCGTCTTTACTCGAAGGGAAGCAGACACCCAGCCCACCCTGTCGATTTTTGTGTGGAGTATTTCGTTTGTGGTACATTTAGGGAAAACAAAAAGAAAAGCATTATAAAATGAAAAAAAAAAAATGAAAAAAAAAATTAAAAAATCGGCAAGAAAATTTGATATTTACTGGCATTCAGTTTCCCTCGAAATTCTGTCTTTTCCCAAATAAAGGAAAATTTGTATTTTCGTAAACAACTTAAAGATGTTTTTAATAGCAATAACCTATAAACATTTTGAATTTACTTAGTACCTGGCTGTAAACAAATAACATGATACGTTAGTTTCCAAACCAAATTCATTTTTATCAGAAGAAATTAATATTCAAAAGTGTCTCCAACTTGGTGATTTAAACTGGGACAGTGCGCATTTAATGCTAAAGATTTAAAAGTTATAAAGTTAGTACATATTTTTAATTCATCGGAGACATGTTTTTCTGAATAGAGGGAAAATACTAAATAAATCTTGGTTACATAGGAATACTGAAAGATAATTATCTGGGAAAAGTATTAAAAAATCGAAAAATAAACTTAGAACGCTGAAAAGCGTGCTGGACTGCTATGTAATATCCTAATCTTGTGTATGATTCTGAATGCTGAATAATTTCGTCACAAATGTAGAAAAGAACTGAAGCATGGTAGATATTAAGTTGGTGCAAAAATAATGACGTAATAATGTCGTTTTTTGACGTTAAAAAATACGTCAAAAACGACATTATTACGTCATTATTTTTGCACCAACCTAATACAAACGAATGTTGTGTATGTCATAGAAAAAACCGCGCGACAAATGAGGTAGATTTAAACAGAATATTAATCGCAAATGAACTGTTGCTAAAAATCAGAAAGAAATTGTGAAAATCTGGCGTGGTGACATATTTTGAGCAAAGAAATCTACGAGAATTCCACATTCACAGAACGTACTGAAGACAAGAGAAGCAAAGAAAAGCAGTAGAAAACTTATTTGACAAGTTTGAGAAAATAAGGAAGTATAGCTGAAAACAACAAAAGAAAGTTATAAAGAGACCTGATCGCCCATGTTATGCAGGGATACGTCACAGAGAGAGACAGAGACAGAGACAGAGAGACACAGAGAGAAAGACAGAGGCAGAGACAGAGATAGAGAAAGAGAGAGAGAGAGAGAGAGAGAGAGAGAGAGAGAGAGAGACGACGGGATTCCTGGAATGACAAAGGCCTTTTGCTTCAGCTGTAAAGTAATGGTTCAAACAAATGATTTTTTGATGATTATTCATCTGCACAAGATTAAAAAGAAGACGACTCGTTAAGACATGGTAGTTGATTGATAAGTAAGGTATCCAGTTTTATAAAACAGGTTTTAGAGCAAATAGAACAATAAAACTGAAATATTTCAACATTTATATATTGGCTATACGTTTTCCAAAACGTTTTATCCACATTTTTATTTATTCCGTCCATAAAGAAAATAGCCGGATTGCTTTTATTCCAGTTGCTCGCAACAATTTCGATTTCGGAATTGAATGGATAATTTTAACCTTTAACACAGCTTTCATTTTCAGAAATGACCAAATGTCTGGTGGTGCCAAAACGGGCTTGTACGGGTTGCCTGCAACAACGAATAATTCTCACCGTTTGTGATGCGAAATCGTAATGCAAAAAAAAAAAAAATCCTTTTTTCGGTCTAATTATGCCGATGTAGTGAGTGCTCTCAAGATTTCATTGCTGTGAATTTCCTTTTCGATGTTTGAAATTCGAAAGTTATACACCTTCTAGTTTGAAAAGGATGTGAACGAACGTTGGAAACAAAGTTACCGTACAATTTTTATCAACAACGATGTACATGATACAATGCAGTAAGCGGCTTATGTCAATCATCAGTATAATCACCGTTATATTCGATCAACTGCTTCCACCGTTAGGGTAGGTCATATATACTATTGTAAAATCCAGTCGGTTTGCTGTCAAAGAAGTTACTAACTATATTTCTTAAGTTCATCATCAGCTGAAAACGTTTTGCCATTCAAGAAGTTCTGCATTGCACAGAATAGATGGTAGCCTGTTGGCACCATTACGGGTGAGGAGATCTTCCCAATAAAGCCCCAGAAAATTTTCCTGGGCGAGCTTTACAACGTTTGGCTGGGCGTGATCACAAAGGAATATGACATCAGTCAATTCTGGACGTTTTCTTGTGCAATTACGTAAGTCACACGTCGCGGTTGTTGACAGTAGAGTTGAGCGTTGATGGACTGATTGCGTTTCCGGCATATCTAGTGAATCACGCCCTTCACATCCCGCTAGACGCAAACCACAAGATTCTTTTGAAGTTGTACCGTTCCACCTTTGTTTGTTCGCATTCTTTTGCGCAGCACTTTCAAGTACAGATACCATTTTTCACCTGCAGTAACAATTTTGTTCATCCAACCAAAATCGACAGTGCTATGGTGCAGGTGCTATGTAGCATTCCTGGGTCGAAGTCGGTCAGTTTACATGGGACCCATACATCTAATTTGACGAATTTGCCCATTTCCCGCCAAGGGAAGCAAAATTATTTGTGTGGCTGATGTCAAACTTCTCAGCCAGTTCGCGTGCTGTCTAGTGTGGACCGGCTTTGACCCAGGCGTACAAATGCTCATTGTTAATGCGTGAGAGTCGACCACTTCTTGGCTGATGTTCGAAATCGAACTGTGTCTTCTTTAAATGATTCGTTGATACGACGTTGCAATTGGCCATCTTTTAGTCCGGACTTGTAATCATATGGCAACAAAGGGCGTTGTTGTTCACGAGAGAGGGTCATTTGCCGGGCTATTTTTGGAACTTATAAGAAGCTCTGAAATGATGAAAATAATCAATAATCAATCAAAAGATGCTGCATTTATTTATATATAAATAAATAAACGTATATATAAAAACGTTGTGCGGCAATTTTATTTCCAAACTAATACGTAACATTGTTGTAGTAATCACCATTAGCGAGTGATATTACCGTCACACAGTGAACTGCTGCTAAACATGTTTGAATAATACTTTATATACAGTTGAGAACATGTTCAAATATGTTCTTATACCTACTATTAGCGACGCCACTTGGTAGCAGATTTTTGGTTCCATATTTATAAAGAGAAATGAAGTCGTGATATTAAAAAGCAGTGATTGATAAAAAGAAGGAAAGAGGAAGGTAAATAAGAAAAGGAAAAAAATAATGAAGTAAAAACCACATTTTTAAATCGTTGGTAATGAAGGGCTGCGTGAAGAAATAAAAGAAGAAAGATAAAATTAAAGATTAATTCACCGAATGAATGAATGAATTACAATAAATAAATTGAAAATCATGAAAAGAGGGAATGACTAAACACAAGAAAGAAAAACAATGAAAAGTTTAAAAAAGAAGATAAAGAAAAATAAAGAAGAAAAATGAAAAAAAAACATAGGAAAGAAAGATAGAAAGAAAGAAATTTAAAAAAAGAAAGAAAGAAAGAAGGAAAGAAGGTGAGATCGCGAGCAATACATTGTTTCAATGTATCGGTCTTGCGATCTCATTCTATTTGTGTGCCAATCTTCTTTGATGGGCGTTTAACTTATTGCTGGATTTTGCCAAATAACCTTTTCATCTTCGACAGGTGTGACAAGCGAGGCGTGAAAGACATTCGCCAAAGATGAGAACAGCTGTTGCTGAAGACTCGAACGTTAAAAGAAAATCTTCAGCAATATGACATCACCCGAGCCGATTCCGCCCAAACCAGCTCTTTCTAAAAGATGCCATTGGTCAAGATGTATTACCAGGAAACCTTAAAACATTTCAAAATGCTTTAGATTCACAAACAGAAGATTTCTGGAGGGATTTACTTTGGAGATTTTAAGATGTTTTATTTTTTAGAAAAATCGTATTTTTTCTTTTTTTTTTTTAATTTAAAACAAAACCAATGATTGCAACAAAACCCCAGTTTCCATCTATATATTTGATACAAATTTGCTCATGAGCCAGAAGTCATTGATAATTGAACTCGTAAGGCATGGTCTTTGACACTCGGTTACTAATCAGCGTTCTCCAAAGAGACATGAGTGCATGTTAATATCAATATTTACATAACGGCTTAACTTTATATGGTATAGCAGCCCAGATAATGGCGATGTCAAAATATACCCTGATATAGTTTAGCCTAATTCAGAAGAAACCCCGGTGTATGACTGGGGTAGCGAATTTTATGTCTCGGAGTATGAAATAAGTCTAATCTTTACCTCCTTCGACCACTTTAAACTCTATTTTTACTATTAGTATCAGCATTTATTTTTTTCTTAATTCACGCTCACGACTCCCGTAATCTGTTAGGGTCGTAGAGAAACCATGTGTACTGTAACCTCAGTAGAAGTGGTGTTTCCTGGGTAAGATAGCCTGACGGTGTCCAACGTTCTCCTGGTTGGTTTTGAATTCAGAGTTTTTCCTTCTCCTAGACTAGTCGCCAAACAAGTCTATAAGATCCCGTTTATTTTGCTGTTTACCCATAGCTGCGGTGAATGGAGATGGATTCAAAAATCTCTAAAGTGTATTAGAGATGTAAGGGAATGCAATGAACTCGATTGAAATTCGAACTCGGCTCTCCGATTCCTTTCGCTCGCATTTTGGAATCGGAGAGCCGAGTTCGAATTTGAGTTGAATTGACGTACGACGGAATAATTAATAGAAGCTGGGATTTCTTAATTAGATTGTTATATAATGGCCCCAATCTACAAACTGCTAATTAGGGCTTATATGAACTCATTCAAGAGTCACCATGCATGCATGCTTCTACAAAGAGTCTAATCTTGTGCAAAATCAATAAGCAATCAAGTGTCAACCAATGAATCTAGAATATAACTCAAGCCTCTAGAATTTGTGCAAGAAATCTCTGCGGACGCGTGTCGCAACATAGTACATAATATCTCTGATTATCATCTATGTATACATGAGTATATACCTTATTACGTGGAAAAGGGAGAGACTATATTCTGACATTGGGAATATATTCTAGACTATCCCAATTCATACTTAGGGACATAAAC
>OZ010585.1:46225302-46277802 GCA_963932145.1 Acanthosepion lycidas
ATTTTTTGGAAAGAATTAAAGAATGTGAAATAAAGACTAGGAATAATAGACAGGGTGTTAAGGAGTGGGAATAATAGAATTAAATTTAAGGAATATGAATAATGGATTGAGAATAAAGGAATAAGAAATAAAGCAAGGGGAATTAACTGATAAGAATAATGAATAGAAATTAAGGAATGGATGATATGATGGTTGGAGACGAGTTGGCTGAAAAAGTAAAAGGAAAAAGAGAAAAGATTAAAATGATATACAAAAAAGAAAAAGAAAACATCAGATGAGAATATAATTTATAAAGGAAAAATTTATCTAGGGAAAAAATTTAATGCATTTTAAAAAAAGGAAAGAACTGGAAAAATTTGAATGAATTTAAAAAAAATAAAAGAAGAGACAAAAAATAAACATTGGAAAAGAAAGAAAGAAAGAAAGAAAGAAAGAACAAGAAGTAAACATTGGAATATAGATAAATAAATAAATAAATAAATGAAAAATCGGAAAAATAGAAGAGCTTTTAAAATTATCAAAAGAAAGAAAAAACAAATAGTAAACATTAGAAAAGAAAGAAAGCAGAGAAAGAAAGAAGAATGAAAGACAAAAAGAAAGAAAGAAAGAAAGAAAGAAAGAAGAATGAAAGACAAAAAGAAAGAAAGAAGAATGAAAGACAAAAAGAAAGAACGAAAGAAGGAAGAATGAAAGACAAAAAGAAAAAAGAATGAAAGGCAAAAACAAAGAAAGAAGAATGAAAGACAAAAAGAAAGAAAGAAAGAAAGAAAGAAAAAAGAATGAAAAACAAAAAGAAGGAAAGAAAGAAGAATGAAAGACAAAAAGAAAGAAAGAAAGAAAGAAAGAAAAAAGAAGGAAAAACAAAAAGAAGGAAAGAAAGAAGAATGAAAGACAAAAAGAAAGAAAGAAGAATGAAAGAAAGAAAGAAAGAAAGAAGAATGAAAGACAAAAAGAAAGAACGAAGAAGGAAAGACAAAAAGGAAGAAAGAAGAATGAAAGACAAAAAGAAAGAAAGAAGAATGAAAGACAGAAAGAAAGAAAGAAAGAAGAATGAAAGACAAAAAGAAAGAAAGAAGAATGAAAGACAAAAAAAGAAAGAAGAATGAAAGACAAAAAGAAAGAAAGAAAGAAGAAAGAAAGACAAAAAGAAAGAAAGAAGAATGAAAGACAAAAAAAGAAAGAAGAATGAAAGACAAAAAGAAAGAAAGAAAGAAAAATGAAAGACAAAAAGAAAGAAAGAAGAATGAAAGAGAAAAACAAAGAAAAAAATGAAAGAAGAATGAAAGAGAAAAAGAAAGAATGAAAGATGAATGAAAGACAAAAACCAAGAAAGAAGAATGAAAGACAAAAAGAAAGAAAGAAAGAAGAATGAAAGACAAAAAGAAAGAAAGAAAGAAGAATGAAAGACAAAAACCAAGATAGAAGAATGAAAGACAAAATGAAAAAAAGAAAGAAGAATGAAAGACAAAAAGAAAGAAAGAAGAATGAAAGACAAAATGAAAGAAAGAAAGAAGAATGAAAGACAAAAAGAAAGAAAGAAAGAAGAATGAAAGACAAAAACCAAGATAGAAGAATGAAAGACAAAATGAAAGAAAGAAAGAAGAATGAAAGACAAAAAGAAAGAAAGAAGAATGAAAGACAAAATGAAAGAAAGAAAGAAGAATGAAAGACAAAAAGAAAGAAAGAAAGAAGAATGAAAGACAAAAACCAAGATAGAAGAATGAAAGACAAAATGAAAGAAAGAAAGAAGAATGAAAGACAAAAAGAAAGAAAGAAGAATGAAAGACAAAATGAAAGAAAGAAAGAAGAATGAAAGACAAAAAGAAAGAAAAAAGAATGAAAGACAAAAAGAAAGAAAGAAAGAAAGAAAGAAGAATGAAAGACAAAAAGAAAGAAAGAAGAATGAAAGACAAAATGAAAGAAAGAAAGAAGAATGAAAGACAAAAACAAAGAAAAAAGAATGAAAGACAAAAAGATTGAAAGAAGAATGAAAGACAAAAAGAAAGAAAGAAAAATCCATCAAAAGTCGACTGGCAGGGAACGGAAAAGTTCTAAAGACGCAAATATAAACTTGTCTTTAATGTTCATGTGCGTCTCTTTTGTGTGTCACTTTGGCGCTTCTTCAGTGCATGCTGCAAAGCGTATGAGAGTGCGCCTGCGTGCTTTCTCTCTGTGTCATGTTTACTAAGTGGTGTCAGTTTGGTTATTATTGTCGTTAGAGACGCCCGAGTCGCATACCTCCCCATCGACTCCTTCAACGGTTTTTCATTACTTTCTCCAGCACAATCTCTTCACGTCTCTCGTTATCCATGATGACGCTGACGATAGCGATTGGTTATTTGTTGAGAATGGTTTAATATCGTTCTTGACTAAAAAACAAGATAGTCATTAGTAACTTATAATAACATTATTATTTTTTTTTCTTACTATCTTTTTATCAGTTCAATCTTTCTACTTTTCTTCTCTCTCTTTCCTTCTTTAAAATAATTGTCATTTTCTCAGTTGATATGTTTTTACTGTCACTCTATTTTCATTGTTTCCTTACATAGGATTTCTTTAACTTTTCCCTCTCTTTTTGTTCATAGTGTTCTCTCTCACTTTACTATTATCAATATTATCTTTAATCATCCTTTCCCTTTCCCATAACAGTTTAATTCTTTCTTTCTCTCTCTCACACACACATACACATAAGTACATGCATACAGACACTAACACATGTACTCACTGTTACATACATGCGAGCCGCGGTCATACACTGATATGAACATCTTCTAAAAAGCACTTCCCTGTAGAGTAATAATTAACTGGTGGGTTTAATCCCTGCACACGTGTCCTTGTGTCAGACAGAGAAATGTTTACTAAATTCCTATATGACTATTTTAATCCCTCGTCTTTCTATCTACAGCCTGTTTCGGACATTCCCTTCCTCCTTGCTCTTTTCCTCTTTTTTCTTTGTTTGTTTCTTTGTTTCTTTCTTTCTTTCTTTGTTTTTTGTTACGTTAATACACCGGTTCCTGTACGATCATCGGAGTTAAGCAAAGTCGCGCCTGGTCAGTACCTACATGGGTAAACGCTTGGGAATACCAAGTCTTGTAAGCTTGGATGTGCGGGTGATTTAATGGAGAATAACTCGGAATTGTTAATCAGAGAGGCGACTTCCATTTCCAACTGGTTTATTATATTCATTTACGCACAGACACGTAATGGATAGCGGTTCGGATTGAGGAATCGGAGAGCCGAGTTCGAATTCCGTTCGAATCCATTACATTCACTTACGTGCTAATAACCTTGGGAAAGGTATGAATCCTCTTCTGCTCCCCTCAGCTATTGGTAAATAGCAGGACAGAACGTGTTCTTGGATGGCAACTGGTCTACCGCAGAAAGAAATGGCAACCTACCGCATGAAAAAAATCTGCCTCGTCAGTCATGTATCGAAAGATACATGACCGCCTAAGCGTGTAACACATATGGTATAAAACTGACTGACGCAAAGATACCCTTGGTAAAGGTATGGATCCACTTCTTCTCCCCCAGATATGGGTTAATTAGTAGGAATTGTATCGACAAATCATTACTGTTTCAAAAAATTCTTACAGAATATAAGTATTTTCTGGCTTTAAATAACCCGTAATAGGTTGATAAGCCGTAAAAATGCAAATCATTCAAATTTAAGAATCGTGTAGTTTTAAATGATATATCATAGCTGTAAACTATTAAATAAATTTACTGACTTTTGTTTTATGTCTGTACTTGAGAATTCGTCCATAACTCGACTTACAGGAAGGTCAATTGAAGAAATGTGGAAAATCCAAGTGGACACCAATAAGAACAAACGATTATTTTATGAGCATTGGGTCTAACAAAACCGCTTTTTTTTTGCACTTGTAAAACGTTAAAGGCAGGAAGAATAAATTGGACGGATATTAGGTTAAGAATTTGGTACATCACAAATTTCTATTGTTCTTTATAATTTGTATATCAAGGGCTTGGTTTTGAGAATCTTTTTTTCTCTCCAGAATATTCTGACAGGCAATGTAGGATGAAATGAACCGGCGTAACGGACATTTCTGAATATTAAGTGACATGAAACAATAAATAAATCATTAAATATCCGTAATGTGAATAAAAGAAATAAGTTCAGGCCCTATGTAAATTAACTGATCCGTTCGTAAAAATAGGAAAAAATATTTTTGTTTAAATAATTTTTGTAGATTAGCATTTACTAGATTTTCCTGGAGGCAAAACATTTGTTAGAACGGAAAATATTGAATTTTTATCGATTTGTATGGTCTTTATCATAGTATAAACAAAGTGTAAAATCAGTCCCTGAATTTTTACAGTTGCCTAACTGTAGTCTCCTTATTTACAAATTCTAAGTTTAAAACGGTACTTCCATCATTGATATCTGTATATATTTTGTGGATTTTTAAAAACATAAGTTTCCTTAAAAGAAATATGGAAATTATATTTGACGCCGGGTCATTCTTCTCAGATAATGCGATTAACGAACGATATAACACAAAGACAACACCATGTTGCCAAGCAGGAAAATCGAATGACATCAACAGGAAAATGAAAACATTTGCGTGAAAGACATTTCCGGTCGTTTTTTGAGAAACAGGAACTACAAAATGAGATAATCTCTTGAGAGTTTTGGTTATCAAATAAATTCAAAGAAATCCAACGGCAAAAAATAAATGGATATATAATTACTTAGTTTGCTTTAGTCAGGCACAAGGCACAATTATGTAGGATTTCAAATTTGGACACTGCTTGAACAGCCTGGTCTACTCGTAATCAATAGCAAAAATTATTTCAGGAGACATTTTTTTTAGTGGATTAGCATTCAGTAGACCTTCCTGCACCCACATTTGTCAAAATTGAAAAGTATTGATGTATATCACTTTCGAAGCGGATCCTCTTCATAATATAAATACTGTACCAAATCAATCTATTTATTCTTAAAGAGTTTGTTTTTATTTACAAAAGTTAAATTTGAAACTGTGCTTATATCATTGATAACTGTTTACTACTATGGGAACTATTGGGAAAAAAGAAAATATCAGTAGCACGTCGTTATTAATGGTGTAAGCACTGTTTAAAACTTGACATTAAAAAAAATCAAGGCTTATTGATCGAAAAAAACAGAGAACAGTAAAAGAACAGGTTTCAAGGAGACAAAAGATGACGATTTG
Organism: Acanthosepion lycidas; assembly: GCA_963932145.1. Lineage (NCBI taxonomy): Eukaryota > Metazoa > Mollusca > Cephalopoda > Sepiida > Sepiidae > Acanthosepion > Acanthosepion lycidas. The sequence continues at coordinate 46,230,498 of OZ010585.1, forward strand.
TAAATAAAAACAAATTACTGATATATCTTTAAGAAGTCGGGGATCTATTTGGCACTGTATTTATATTATAAGCAGAACCCAACTTCTAAAATGACAAACAAAATCTTGATATTTCTTGTAATAAATTCGTAATAAATATTGTTATTATTTTAATTAAGTGCAAGGTAGTCATACATTTACAGTTTCTTACGATTAACCATGAAAAGAAATGTTGATGAAAACTGCCGAAACACTTTAAGCGGGTATTGCCGCAAAATGATCAAATGTTGAATAAGGCCCTACTCCACCGAACGCGTCATATATGCCATGCAATCAGAGAGAACAATGTATATGGTCCTAGATGTGAAGATTAGAACTGTGACAGAGAAGTTGGAGGGTGGAAAATAACTCGGAGATGCTTCAAGACTGAAAAGTGAGGACTGGACAGCGTCCGTCAAAATATGACAATCATACTCCATTTTCGGCCTGATGTGACACACATAAAGATAGCATGAGAAGTCAGGTACTTGCTGGAGCGGTAAAGGGAGCTGATCATTTTTACCTGTATTCTTAGCGATGAGTCGTATATACGAATTACATTTACGCAAGGTACTAGAAATATCTACGAGCATATTTTTTTTTGCAATTCACATTTTTTAGGGCAGTATTAAGTGTGCCGCAAAATATTGCCACGGCATGCATATATGTGTGTGTGTGTGTGTGTCAAAGTAGTAATCTGAAAGCGCTCGACTAAAAATGAGTATTATTTTCCGTCATTGACCACGTATGATTTGATTCGAAATCCCTTCATAAATGTTCCTTCTAACATGTGAAGAATTAGCCGCCATTTCTAGTGATCAAGGGCTCATAATAAAGCATTCAACGGTAGACATTGATACATTTTGGATTTCAATACAAAAGGAATACCCCACATTAGCTAAAAAGCCTTTATCAGCTTTATTGCATTTTTTTTTACTTCTTATCATGCTAATTAAGCTTCTCAAAACTAAATAACTAAGGAGAAAGACTATGTTCAACTTAAGAAAAAATGACGGTCTGCTTATCGCACATTCGACCAAACATTGAAGAAATTGCGAATAACTCCAGGCAAAGGTTTCACACTAAATAAGCTGCAAAGATAGTTGAAGAGAAACATTGAAATAAAGTAAGTTCCTATTTGTGTGTCTTTTTTATTTATTTATTTTTTTTTAAATGTATGGTTTTATTTCATAATGTTTAAATGTATAACGTTTAAAAATGTTGCTAATTGCGCCGTGATATTTTTCATTTCCTCCTAGATTGCTTAAAAAGGTTGAGAAACACTGGTTTAGGGCTATTTTAGGGCGATTCTCATAATTACTTGCTCCTTTTGATGTCATTCCCTGACCCCCAATAACAACAGGTAATGTTGATTTAAAATGCAACATTCTATTCATGTCGACTGATTTCTCTGACATTCTCCTGCTTTCTATCTCGAGTTCCTTGTCTTTACTTAGTTTCTCAAACGTTTTCAAAGACGTATTTTTGTCGGCGGGGGTTGCAATATCTATCTGAAGAGAGGTGTTTTCAGCATGATTTTTCACAATTTTGTCTGGTCAACTTATCTGGATTTCCCTTTCAGTCTGAATTCTGATATTCTAAAGTATGGTCAACTCATAATTCTGTACAACTTATGGCGGTCGATGTTAAATACGCGACATATTGAGCAATATATGTACTGACAAGCCCTATCATGTCGTTGCAAGTTCACTATTGGCGCCAGTCAGCCACAACCAGATATTATGTGCTCAATTTTTTTTTCCGGTTGTTCTCCATATAAGCAGCAGGATAGGCTGCTGTGAAGTTTTAGGACATTCAGTTATGAATCCTACAGTTTCTGATTTGAGATTAGCCAGCCATTGATGAGTAAAAGTTTAGTCTACATCAGGATCGCTGGTTCTGATAGGGTAATTACTGAAGTTTTTTCTTCCCCATTTCTCCCTAGTTTTTTTTAAAGACCGGTTTGTCTTGCTGTATTTTTTATTTGTTTTGCTTTATCATTTGCAGTGTATTCTTCACGTTCTGTTTTGTTTAGATGCATTTTCTAATTGAGTTCACTCAATGCAAGGTAGTAAAGCCACTAAGACACAAGGGGTTACTGGGTCTGGAAGAATTAGAAACAGAAAGATTATTAATGAGCAAGAACAAAAAGAGTAATCAAGAGGACAGTAGATAGCGATTGACACTACATGTAATTTTTTCAAGATTAAAGTTGGCTGGAAAGTATACAGCCGGAAGGGAGTTCCACAAGTGAGAAGTGCGAGAAAAGAAAATTTCAGCATATAATTTACGGTTACATCTGGCATACACAACTGTAAGTTGATGAGATCTTGACACCAGTCTAGTACTGAGGTTAAATTTTAAAAAAATATGCCTAGGTACCATAGAGAAGAGATAATCTATGAGGCACCCCACCTACACCAACACCATCGAGTGTCATCGAGCAGGTACACTTGTTTGATCTTGTGTCCAATGAGGAGCTCCCCCAGAGGACCGACCAGACAAACATTTCCGCACCATCTCTCGCTTCCGAGGCGGTCACGTCCTACGACGACCCAATGATCTAATGACCATCCCACCAGAGTCATCTACGAGTTCGACCCGACATCTGCAGCTCGGAGACGCCTTCATGCATGAGATTTAGGTAGTTAGGTAGGTATGGGGCTATAGGAAAGACTGTCGAATGCCTTTTTGTAATCTATCCAAGATATCGACAGGTTTTGTGTCTGTTATAAAAATCTTCAAGAAACATTTTTTTTTTTTAATTAGGAATTGATCCTTGTATCCATATGACCACCGTTTATAGCCTTTTTATTCTCCAGGGAAAATGCTACTGATAACAATGAAATGTGTGCATTGTCCCAAGACAGATTATAGATCTTTAGTTTTTACAGATTTTAGTTTCATCATTTTGGGGAAGTAAGAATGTAATACCATTTACCAGCCATTCTGGGGTCTGTTATGTTTCCGTCATAATTAAGTTGTAAAACAAATGTTAGTCTCTTATGAGAGCTAGTGAGGGCATTAATTCAAAAATCTGGCATCTTATCGTTTCCGGGTGTTTCTCACCTAATGGAGATTTTTCAATACATATGTGACATCTTCTACATTAATCTTTCTACCATTCTTTTGCTGTTCTATATATCCAATGCTTTCCCTGTGTCTGTTTATCTATGGGTTATCACTGTTATGTTATTTCATCTGCACAAAATTGTATTCCGAAAATATTCCAAAACATCTACATAACATAAATTCCCTGTACCTTTTCTATAAAAACTTTCATGGTAATTTCTCTGATGAACTTTCCTCTATGAGGAGAGTTCCTTTTTCTGACGACATACGACCGGTGTTTCACGCCAGAAGCATTTACGAGTTGATTACGAACTGATTTTTGATTTCAACCTTTGTTAAGTTCACTTTTATTTTTAATTTACGTTCCTTTTATTGACTTTTTTTTCCAAAAGTTTGATTTGTTTTTTCTTTCGTTTCCCTCCCGTCTTTTTTTTTTTATACTTTATCCCTTGTTATTTCTTTATTATTAATTTTCATTTTCTTTTATACGTATTTTTGAGTTTTAATTTTTCCTTTCATTTTTTAGTAACTTCCCCACGCCAAACTTTATTTTTTCATTGTTTATTTTCGCCCCACGTCGGACTTCGTTTTCTTTGTTTACATTTTATTTCTACGTGTTTTCATTGTTCTTTGTCGTAATTAACTGTTTAAATATTCCGTGTTCCTTTATTTAAGTCTTTTCTGTGTTTATTGTAATTTTTTTTGCATTTATTTTCTGCATTTATTTTTCTTTTCGTTAGTTCCTCTTCATTTTAGTTTACGTGTTTTCGTTCGTGTTTGGGCTGACTAGAATTTTCTAGTGGCAGCCATATTGTATTTGTGACTTCCTTTGGCATGTTTTCTTTCGTATTTTTTGTTGTATTATTCTAAAAAAAATACCTTTTGTTTATTTCTTGTCTTAAAATATGATTTTCATTTTCATACTCGCTGTTTTGTATTTGTAATTGTTAACTGTTTTTATTTTTAACGTATTTTGTCGTTTTAGCGTACGTGTTTTTTGTTTTCTTTGTTTTTTTGCGTGTTTAACTGTTTATTGTTTCTGTCTCGTTGAATTTCGTTTTGTTATCGTGATTTATTTATCTTTTGTTTAATTTATACTTTTATTTTTCTGAAAGGAAAAAAAAATATAATAAAGTCTTGTTTTTAATTAAAAAAAAAATGGGTCCAAGAAGAACTGTAAGAAAGAACCTATTTGGTTCTAAAAAAAAGAAAAAAGACACACCCGATAAAGATTCGCAAGAAAGCCCAAATGGTGAAGGAAAATGTATGGTGTCCTCTAAAGGTGGAAATTTAGAGGATGGAAACAATAGTCCTGAAAAAAGTATGGTGGCCTTAAACAGCCAAAATACCGAACAAAGTGTTACTGACCAGAATATGGTGGCCGAAAGCAGCCTAAACGCTAAAATCAGCCAACTAGACAAGAGTATGGTGGCCGATAGCCAAAAAACAACCGACCAGACAACTCCAAAAAATGACGTAAACCAAGCGGCCGGAGAGACACCCTCATGCTGGAAGTCCCCGCCGAAATGCAAAATCAACATTACGGAGTTCCTGGAGAGGGCAAAGAGTTACGCACATCTGGTGACAGCAGATGGACTCTTGCCTAATCCCGAGGAATTAAGAAAGGTTGAGAAAAGAATTGTGTCAGTCTTTGTGGTCGACAAGCGTTCGCGCAAGATTTGTCGCTCCACAAAAGACACTGTGATCAAAGCCTTGACTTCTCTGGGCATCAAAGCTCAGAGGGTCATTAAAGGGAAAGGCTTTTTTATGTGGGACATACTGTTACCCACGCCTGCCGACTGTGAAGTTGCTGCTACTCGCGACCTAATCACTAAAGATCTAATATTGAGGACCGAGTATGAAGGCAGGCGGAGGACCAAAGTTTCGGTATATGAGGTTCCTCCTCAGATTGTGGGGGAGCACTTGGCCGCATATCTGTCCCAGTTTGGCGAGATACTCAGTGCTTCCTCAGATGATCTGACCGGGGGGGTGGAGTTTCGAGATTATGATCAATCAGGATGCCTTCCGCTCCATCCCCAACTCTCTGGATGTAAAGGGCCAGAAAATGCCGATTATTATCACGGGTCGTAAACCGGCATGCTGGAAGTGTGGAAAGACTGGTCACCTTTCCTCTTCCTGCACAGAGATGAAGGCCTCTGATGTTGTGGCCCCCGCCCAACCAAACCCCCCTTTGGGCGAGTCCGTTCCATCCGTCCTGCCTGTAGTGGGCATGCCAGCGACCCGGACCGGGGTGGAAAATCCCCCGGTTGGGTCCAAATCTCAGCCCCCATTCCCCGAAGAGCCTTTGCCCGCGGCTAGTGCCGTTAGGGAGAAGGGAGAGGGGGAATGGCAGGTCGTTGGTAGGACTAAAGGGAAGACCCAGGCAGCGGTTCCTCGTTCCACACCAAAAGCAGGAAAAGACACACAGTTCCACTCCCTCTACCAGTGCAAAGGGCGACTCTCCGGCCAGCTATTCGGAAAAATTAAGAAAAAAAATGATTCAATACGAACCATCGTTTGAAAAAAAAGAAAAACTGCATCAACTGAAAGAGGCTCTAAAATCTAAAAGGATAATTTTGGAAGGAAAATCTGCCACCTCTTTCTCGGCACCGTCTTCCCCTGTCTCTAAACTTCATCCCATGGTCCCTCCCCCTATCGTTAAACCCATCCAAAACGTCACCTCAACCATGACCACTCTGAAGAAGGGACCTGCACCAAAATCACCGGCCAAAAAATCATCACCCAAACCATCACCCATGCAAACTCCCAAAAGCTCTCCAACAAAAATAGAAAAACAAAAACGACAAAGAAGTCCATCGTCTGATTCGTCTGAACCTACACTAGAGAAAAAAATAAAATCAAAACCATCTTACAATACAGGGGAAGACGTGTGCCGAGTCTCAAAAGAAATCGGGGAGAAGGCACTTGTACACGCAAAAAACTTAAAAAACTTAAAAACGTTACTTAATTTTAGAAAAATCAAAGACTTAGACGTTGAGAACCCCCTAAACTTCCCCAATGCCAAAAGGGTACTCACGGTGGTCAGATCCGGAGTAGCTGGCCAGCAAATATGGGCCATGATGGCCGATGCTAACGAAACATTCGGCATGTTTCCTCCAATGTCATGTTTTGATGACGACAATGTTAAAAAATTACAACAATTTTGTTCAGGGAGGTTCCCGATTTTTGTTCACCCCTCCCTGTATAGAGCATTGAAATTAACATTCCCCCTGGACATTGGCGGCCTGTCTTCTGATGGCACCATCAAAAGTGAGATGGGTACTGGCTCAATGGGAGAGGCCGTCGGTGTCCTGACCCCGACCATGTTTAATGCAGGAGAGCAACCCTAATCGGTTTTATCATGGCTCTCTGGTTAGCAAGTGTGAATGCCCGAGGCCTGAGGTCGGAGTCTCGCAGGGCGAGGCTCTTTCGTGACCTTCAGCGTCTCGGGGTGAATATCTGTTGCGTACAAGAGACCCGTTTTACTTCTCGTGACTATGAGAACATTCTGTCTAGGGGGTTCTCCCTCTATTCAGCATGTTTTGATGGACGCTCGAGGGGTGTCTCTTGGCTGGTTAGCAAGTCATTGAAGGCTGCGTGTGTTCTTGTCTTCGCGGATCCGGCGGGCAGACTTTGCGTGCTGGACGTTACCATAAAGGATAAGGCTCTTCGTCTCATTGGGGTTTATGCGCCCAATGCCCATTCTGAGCGGCCTGCTGTTTCGGCAGATCGAGCAGTTTTTGACGACATCACGTCGGGTAGTCTTAGTGGGTGATTGGAATGCCGTCCTTGATCCCGTTATAGATCGTATAGGGACAAATTCGGGTACAAACAACCGGGACGTGAAACCATTCCGGGACTTTATCGACAGGTTTGATCTTGTCGATGTACCGGAATGAGCACCCTCGGGAGGTAGTGTGGACTTGGGCTAATAGTGGCGTCTCGGCTAGTTATCTAGACCGAGTCTTAGTTAGGAGAGTCGATGTAGGGCTCTTAGGTTGTCCAAGTTTCCATGAGATAGTTTATTCGGATCATAGGCTTGTCCGGGTCCGTGTAAACTTAGATAAGCCTAAGGTTAGGATGGCTGGCTACTGGAAATTAAACTCATCATTATTTGGTGAGCAAGATTTCCGGGACCAGCTTCTACTAATGATAAAGAGGGAACTGACAGGGGTGGTTGTGGGAAATGCCTGGTGGGATAAATTAAAATCCAAAATTAGAACGTTTGCTGCTGAATATAGTCGTCGGCTCAATCTAGATAGATTAGCGGCGCAAACGGCTTTAGAGCAGAAAGTTGATCGGGCGGTCAAATCCCGTGTTAGTGGGGACGTAGCTTTAGCTAAGGCAGAGTTGGCCTCCTTGCTTATCAAGAAGGATCAAGCTCTGGTAGTTAGGGCTAGGTTAAAAAGAATGTCCTCTGAGGCGACGAATATGGCCGCTGAACTGCGTGCAGAGGAAGCTCGGAATGCATCTCGGCGACATATCGCAAGCGTCACATTGCCGGATAATCGGACCGTGACAACAAACGAGGGCATATGTGAGGCTTTTCGTGACTACTTTCAGGAGCTTTTCACCAGGGAGCCCGGTCTGAGCCCTGCTCAGTTCGACGCCTATTTAGCTGACTTTCCCTGCCTTAAGGCAGCTGAAGCAGCTAGGTGCGAGGGTCCAATTACAGAGTCGGAAGTCTGGGAAGCGTTGAAACAGGTTGGCCTGGACAAATCTCCGGGACTTGATGGTTTTCCGTACGAAGTCGTCCGTTTTTGTTCCGCTGCTGGCACTGATTTTCGGCAACTGGATGAAGCAGGGGTCTATACCCCAACGCTTCACCAGGGGCGTGATCAAGTTGTTACGCAAGGATAAAAACGGTGGGGATGGGATAGGTAACTTTCGCCCTTTAACTATGTTAAACACAGAGTTAAAGATTTTGGCTAAGATCTTGGCTAACCGTTTGCAGCTTGTCCTGTCTAGTCTGATTAGCTCGGAACAGACTTGTGCTGTGAAGGGCAGGACTATTCAGGACAACCTTCATGTGGTGCGCCTGATCATCGAGCAAGTCGACAGTGAAGCCGCGCTGATCAATTTAGATCAGTCCAAGGCCTTCGATAGGGTTGACCATCGTTTTCTGGAGGCTGTTCTTTCGGCGGCCGGTTTCGGGCCGTATTTTCGCACCTGGATCCCACTCCTGTATGCGACTCTCGGTGCGCTGGTGGAGGTGAATGGGGTACGATCGGAGCCTTTCCTATTGTCTCGCTCCATTCGTCAGGGTTGTCCGCTATCGCCTTTGCTTTACGTTCTTGCGTTGGAACCTTTCCTTCGCAAGTTAAAGGCGAATCCGGTCCTACGTGGAATTGCCCTGCCTGGTGCTACCACATCGGTCAGGTATTCTGCCTATGCTGACGACGTTTCGGCTCTTGTGTCGAGCAGAGCCGAGATTGACGAAGTCAGCAAAGAAATCAGTTGTTATGAGATGGTGATAGGGGCCAAGATCAACCGCGATAAGTCTGTTGGCTTGCGGTTGGGTGCGTGGAAGGGAGTTTCTCTTCCCGGACCTTTCCGCTGGACGGATGGGCCGGTCAAGATTCTCGGCGTCTTGTTCGGTCCTGATCTCCAGTTGGAAATGAATTGGTCGGAGGTGCGAGGGAAGGCCGAGATCGCAATTAGTTTGTGGTCTCGGAGGAATCTTTCCTTAAAGGGGATGGCGGAAGTTCGCGTTTCACACATCTACCCGATTCTCCTTTACCGACTCTCTGTGCTTCCACTTCCGTGTGACACTTTACTGGCGTTAGTGAAGCTCTTGTTCTCCTTCTTGTGGGGAGGCAAGGCTGCCAGAGTCAGTCGGGAGATCTGTTGCCTTCATCCATCTGAAGGCGGTCTGGGCATGCCGAGCATTGAGATTCGTCAACATATGCTTCGCATTAGCTTTCTGGACCGATTCGGATGAGGAGGGCGCCTTCTGGAAGGAAGACGCCCGAAAGAACTTCCCATCCCTGAGAAGTGTGCATTCGTGCGAGGAGGAGGCCCGCCGTTTACCCCGAGGCGAATGCTCCTTCTATCGTGAATGTCGTATTGCTCTGAAGCGCCTCTTACCGGCGTCGGATGCCCTCTCCAACGTCCAGGCGTTGTCTCGTAGGGCATTATATCAAGTTTTAGTCAGTGGGTGCGTGCTTGATGATCTGATTGACGAGCTCGGTCTGACGAAGCAGAAGGCTCGCTCAATATGGCCTTGGGCGCCCGGGTTGAAATGCCTCAATAACGATGAGGCATCACTCACCTGGCTGGTGATTCGTAGGGCCCTCTGGGTCGCCAAGAGACTCTGCTCAGCTGGCTTGGAGAATTCTCCAAACTGCCGACGTTGTAGTGGGGAGGTCGAGACCTTGGGTCACGCCTTCTTTCATTGCAGCCAGGTAGTGCCGTTGGTCAAGTTTGTTGAAGGCCTCATGGTCCGCATGCTGCAGGGAAAGTCCTTTGTCCTTCAGGCCGTTTCCGTTTGTAGCAATGTAGCACCGCCGCTGACAAAGGCTGAACAGTATGTGTTCCACTGCTTGCTAGGCGTTATGAGAGTCGTGATTTGGACGACACGCCAGAAGGGATTCTATGGAGGCGAGAAGTTCACCTCTTCCCAACTGATCTTGTACTTTAAGCATCAGCTTAAAGTCAAGATTAGGACGGAAAGGCGGCGGCTCACTTCATCAGAATTCAGCAAAAGGTGGGTGAATCTTGCGCGCTTGTGTCGTGTGAAAGGGGCTGACCTTGAGTGGCACATTGATGCCGGTTAGGCATCAGGATATTGCTCTACCTGGGTTGAACGTGTGCAACCCATCCCGAAATTAGGCTAGCTTAGGTTTCCGTTTTTTTTATGCTTTAGTTTCCTTTTTCAAGTTAACTTAGCTAGGGTATGTATGTTCATTGGCCCCTTTTATTTCTGTCCCTACTTTTAAGTTTTAATTCCCCATCCCCTCCCTCGTTAGGTGGTCAGTGATGTCAGTTCGCTGGTGGATGCGTGGCGCCTTTCGTTTCGCGTGAGTGGTTTCGTATTTGTTGTCGTGTCTGAATGAGTGCATGTCAGTGTGAGTGCTTGGGATGAATGAATGTTTTATACTATTATAGTCCCGCATTGATTTCGGCCAGTGAAGTGATGTTTCTGCCACATTTAGTGATTGTGAGGCTTTCATTACTAATCTTATTTTCTTTAGTTTCTTGTAAATAGCTTTTTGTATTCATATTGTAAATATTCATTGGGGTTAATTTTTAGAATTGTTATTTTATCCCCCCCCCCACAGACAACGAATTGTAAATATGGGGACTAGTTAGTATTTTCATAGAGACAAAGTGGCATTATGGTGGTTGTAGTAAGAAAGGTACGTATGAATGTGTTGTTTTGGTATAAGGAATATTGTTTTGTACGATTGGGTCAGTATTTGCGGCTAGCTAAGTTATAGTTAAGACAGAAGAAGACCGTCCTTTCCCCAATCCCCTTTTCGGCCTTGTGCCACATTTCTGTAGTTAACAGAATAAATATCACTTTCCTCTATGGTACCTAGACTTCATGAATTTAAGCGCAGCACTAGATAAGTGGCAAGGTCTTATCATTTTACTGTTGAAACGTCTGGATGAAACTATAAGTTTTTTTTTTAGTATTTCGACGTCAGATCAGAGAACATTGTGTTATTTCTTAATTGTCAGGCTGGGATTTTTTGGCGAAGAATTTTCCTTTTATTTTATTTTTCCTGTTATTCATAGCCATATTAACTTATTTTCTCTTTTTTTTTTTTTTTTTTTTTTTTTTTTGAGATTATTTAGGAATGTCGTTGCCTTCCTTCGTGTCCATATTTTTGGGCATTGATTAATTCGGCAATTATTTCCTCTGTAAGTTCTGATAGATCATCAGCGATGATAAGCTTATTCATTCTTTCACTCAGGTTGGGAATCCATTGGCGTGATCCTCTACAGTGGCCTAAGAAAAGTTTTCAGCCAAGATAAAATAATAAGCATCCAATTTCAAAATTTAACTACGTAATCCCTACTCAACATAAATAAACAGTATTTGTAACTGGTATAGAGTAGGTCCTCCATTTGCTAGTTTCAGTGCTTGTATTCGATTTTTCATGGATTTGATCAAGTTATCAACAATCGTCAGATCCATATTTTGCCACTCTTTTAGCAATATTTCTTTAAGGGTTGACGTGATTTTGGTTACACGCTCTCGAAGTTGTCGGTGAAGGTGCTCCCAAACGTGCTCACTTGGATTATATCAAGACTTTAGGCTACCCATGGCAGCGACTTGGTTCCTTGAGATTCCTTCCAGGCCTTTGCTACTTTACTTACATCACATGGCGCTCCATCTTCTTGATAAAGGTAGACATTCTTGTCAATCTGATTAGTTTCAAATAGTGGGAGTAGTCCTTTCTCTAATATTTGACAATATTTTGGACCATTAAACCACTCATCAACAAGAATCAACTGAGTTTTCCATACAAACCAGACAGCGCTCCACACCATTACTCCACTCCATCCATGTTTCACAGTTGCCCGCAGATATTCAGTGTTCCAGGTCTCATTCTAATTTCTCCAAACATAAACCTGTCTAGAATTTGAATACTGGCAGAATTTACTTTCATCTGACCAAATTACAGACTACCAAAATTCATAATCTTTGCTCTCGTATTCTCTTGCCCATCCATACACCTGTTCTTGTTAACATCTGAAATCAAGGGCTTCTTTCTTGCAACTCTTCTTAGATAGCCTAGCTCTTTCAGAGTCTTTCTCATCGCATATGCCGACATTCCCATGCTGTTGGCGACATCCTTGACGCTCTGACGACGGTTTCTGATGACTTCCCTCTTCAGCACCCTTTTCGTTCACTCAGACGATGCTTGGTCTTCCTGAATGTTGTTCCACACGACAATGGCCTTCTTCATTAAATTTCTTCACAATATTATTAACCGTTTGATGATTAACCTGGAAAGACCTAGCAATTTCTCTATTTAACTTGCCACACAGATGCCATCCTACTATTTGCCCTCGCTGAAATTCACCAATTTTCTTGCTTCTGCGAACTTTTATTCTATCGTTCATAGATTAGAGTAGTTTGATACTAACACGATATTGTATAAAAAAAGAAAATACGTTATTACACAAGCTAAAATTGCTGTAATTAAGGATGGCTAAAAACTTATAGCCCACTGTATGTTCGCATCACCCCCAGAGAGTACACTCGAGTTGTTTCTCTTTGTTTAAGTTATTTTCTGTTTCTTGCTGCTAAGAGATGTCTCCATTGACTCAGTCGTATTTTGTTTTGATTGTTGAACTGTGAATTGTATTCCTTGAGACTCTGTAAATGCCAATGTCAGTCAGCAGATTCAGTTTGATAGTATTTATGCGTACGTTAGCCTTGCGCCTATTTTGCCCATAATTTTCATCAATGAACTTTTCCGATGTGATCTGTTCTCGACTCGGTACTTATGCTAATGGCACAACAGTTTTCTCCTGTCTGATAGGTTCGATAAGGGAAAATTAATAACTGATCTCGAAAATGACCATCAACCTGTTGTTAACTGGGGCAAGAAATGGCTTGTCAGTTTTAACGCCACTAAAAAAGGGAAACTTCTCTCCCTTAATCGTCTTAGAGAACCTTTTTTGCTTTCCATCAGCATGACCGATGTCAACCTGTAGGAGAATAACACATGGCACCTTCTCGCTCTCACATTTTCTACGTGATGTGGCAAGATTATATCTAATCAGTTGCTTGATCTGCCTGAAGATTGTTCTGGACTATATGGATTATATGTTTTAATCTGATATACTTTTATTACTTCAAATATATATATATATATTTATGCGTATAAGGCGACCTTTAGATAAGACGAGGTAAAAAATATAGCAAATTCTCATGAATTTATCCAATGTCTGTAATAGAAGACGACTTCTTATTGATTATATAAATTGATGTTATTCAAAATTCAAAATAAACGAAATAACAAAACCGATTCTATATCATGTTTTTCCTACACAGATCCCCTATAAGGGAAACCATTATTTTGTTTACGTTTTATCACGTGATGTCTTGCGAATGCTGATTCTTCTTTTTCTTCTTCTTTACCTATATCTAAATAGTTACAAACGTCCTGGTGTACTAATATATTTATTTTTACTTCATCGACAATCACAAAATACTGATAATAATAGTCCGATAATGTTTTATAATAGAACATTCCACTTTCAACATTTTTTTATTCATTATTTTATGCATTATTGGAGATTTAGTGAAAAATAAAAGGAACGCAATCATAACTCGATGTTTACATTTTCTCAGCTGGGCTTCTCAGTTGATTTCATTGATATGGAATTATTCTTCGAATAGGCAATTTATCATGAAGATATGCCAGTAATATATAAGGTAGAAATGGTTTTATTAATATTATTATCAGCTTATTTGATAATATGAATCTTTTCAGTATGTTATTGGCTATTTCACCGAAGCTGAGCCTATCGACAAACATCACTTAGAATTTAAGGTTTCTTTTTTATAGTTGTATTATAAGACGACCCCTAATTTTTAAAGTTGATTTTGGGATTTAAAGTTCGTCTTATACGCAGAAAGAAATATTCAGTATATATATATATATTTTATAAAAAGAAAGTATAAATTATGTCTACATCACCACGAGAATGCGAATTTCATAACCCTCTAACGGTCAGTCTGTATTTCGCACCTGAAGATTGCACGTTTGCATGAAACTTCGAGTCCTTCTACCGACGTCGGATATTATGCATAATCACTAATATGTTTAATAGATCTGTTGTTTAACATTGCACACTGTTTTTATAACATCTGAGAAAGAAATATATGAGTGCAAGTATATGCGCGTATATCTATGCTTTCTATCATACCCATATATATATATATATATATATATATATATATATATATATATATATATATATATATGTATATATATATATATATATATATATACATACATATATATATATGTATATGTGTGTGCGTGCCTGTGTGTATGTATTTTTCTAAATATATTACTCTCTCTATGTATATATGTGGCTCTCTCTCTTTATATATATGTGTGTGTGTGTGCCTGCGTGTATGGTGGACTCTCGTATCGCGAACGATAAATGAGGGTCAGCAGTGGATTTTGCCTTTCGTTTTACACTTACACACATGCTAGCAGGTGTTATTGTGGAGAAAATCAGGTAAGGGGAAGACATATTTCATGCATTCTTAAGAGTGATACCTTACTGCGGGTGACAAATCCACACTGACAGATGAAATTTGTTAAAGCAGGATTTTGATGGCGTCTCTGCTCCAGAGCTTGACGAAACTGATCACGTTGCTTCAGTCTACTGTCTTCAAAACCCTTTAACTTAATGAAACATGTCTTACGCCACTCCTTTCGATTTGATGCTTGGGCTTCCCAGGTTTTCAGATCAAAGCTGAGACGTTTCAAGTTCTCTTTCAACTTGTCTTTGTAGCGTAAGAGTGGACGTCCAACTGAATGTGTGTGTGTGTGTGTGTGTGTGTGTGTGTGTGTGTGTTTGTGTGTGTGTGGTGCCAGAAAATTTTGCCCATTCATAAATCTACCATTGTTTCGTGCAATGAATACGATATCTGGTCTGGTGCTCCTGCTCTACATTTCGAGATTCTTGACAAAATATAGAATGTATTTGGTTGGTGCAAAAATAATGACGTAATAATGTCGTTTTTTGACGTTAAAAATACGTCAAAAAACGACATTATTACGTCATTATTTTTGCACCAACCTAATATCTTTAATGTAATTGATCCTGACTTGGCATCCCAACTTCAGTAACTTTCTCACCAACGTAACATGTCTTCCCTCTGTCTTTTCTACAATATTTTCATGGCAACTGCTCTGATGGGCTTTTTTCCTGGTGCCCCTATTACCTGAATTTAAGCTAGCTACTAAATTGGCAACTAGGTCCAACCGTTTACTCTTGAAATGGCTACATGCAACCACCACTTCTATTCCAACAGGTTTTTCTTGCACTTCCAATCTGTGGAAAATCCTTTCCATTTCCCTGTTTTCCTTATAACTACAATCTTCAGAACATTAAATGCAAGGTTAATAGACATTTTCTTGAACCCTGTCCATTTTTGTTCTTTCCTCAATCCTCCATATTCTCAGTCTTCTCTTTCACTTCTTTCATTCCCTGTAACCCTCTGCGTACTAGTGGCATGACCGTTTTGCTTGGGCGGTGAAACGATTAAATATATATATATATATATATATATATATATATATATATCAATTTGCGAATAATGATGAAAAAGATTTTTTACATAAGCGAAACCAATATCAGTCCCATTCGCAGCGCAAGTGTAAGGACAAGAGGCATAAAATTGAAAGGTTTCTGATCTGTTTCCAAATTTATGTTGGTTAAACTCATTTTTCTTCAAATACTTTGAAAAAATGAAAATAAAATTAAATAATTTAACCTTGCCATATACTCTTGTTTCGACACCCGGGTGTAAAATCCGCGATAGCCCTATTTTGCAGACAGGAGCAAACTAATTACATATATAGGTACACTATACTGCGTGTCACTCTATATATGTGTGTCTGTGTTGGTCCACGTCAGTTTGTCTCTGCATGTGTGTGTTTGTATCTATATTACGTAATGTAATATATCATATTAACAATAAAGACTGGGCGTAGAAACTTAGTCAAATAATGAAATGA
Source organism: Acanthosepion lycidas (assembly GCA_963932145.1). NCBI lineage: Eukaryota > Metazoa > Mollusca > Cephalopoda > Sepiida > Sepiidae > Acanthosepion > Acanthosepion lycidas. The sequence goes on from OZ010585.1 coordinate 46,246,307, forward strand.
TAGAATAGTTTAACCCGAAACCAATTACGAACGTTTATAAGAACGAGTTTTACATGCCTACGGTTACGCTAGTATTAAATGAGGCATAGGATGAAAAGTCCAAACCAGACAACACACATGCCAACATGAACACGGAGACACGCATATACACAGGAGAGCGCGCACACTCAGGCATGCATGCACACACACACACACACACACACACACACACACATATATATATATATATATATATATATATATATATATATATATATATATATATACAAGAGTTGCTGTAAAGTTATCGGCCCGATAAAGAAGCCCTTACACGCCAACACCAGAAAAAAATCTTGACACTTGGTCAGATTTTGGAAAGTAGATCTCTCCAAGAATATTTAAACCCCATCTTGTATATAACATTTCAACTCATGCACACACACATATCTATCTATCTATCTATCTATCTATCTATCTATCTATCTATACATATATATATATATATATATATATATATATGGTTGAGAATATTTCAGCCACATCTTGTATATAACATTTCAACACACGTACGCAGATACATCTATCTATCTATACACACACACACACATATATATATATATATATTGCTTATTTAGGCAGAAACCACTTTTTAATACATGTTCGTTTAACAAGACTGTTTAGGTACTTTTGTTTATTTTTCTATTATATTTTTCTTGTATTTGTACAAATATTCCATTTAAGCCCCAAAATAAAGGTTCTGAAAGATTTTGGCTACGCTATTAGCTTTTTTGTTATACTATATATATATATGCGTGGTACTTATTGGAAAGCTCTCAATATCACTGAGAGAGCTAACATATTTAGTTGGATTGATGTGAGTTTGTGACCCAGGGTTTCACGCTCTCCGCGATCGTCAGACGAATCCTTGCTTGCCTGACGTTTGCAGAAAGCGTGAAACCCAGCGTCAGAAACTGACATCATTCCAACTATATATGTATATATATATGTGTGTGTGTGTGTGCATACGAGGTCTGATCAAAAAGGGTGCTATGAAAAGGAAAACTTTAATTTAATCTCCTTCGAAGTAGTCTCCTTCCGAAGTCCCACACTTTATACAGCATTGTTTCCATTGATGATTACATTGGAACTCCTTGAGATAGCGAGAATTTTCTTTAATTTCCTCGACGTCGTAAAATCTGGTTCATTTCAAGTCAGATTTGATAAGAGGAACAAGTCGAAAGGGACGAGCTCTGCTGAACGAACATGGTATTTGTCGGCCCAAAACTGCTGCAAAAACCATTATCACTGATGCAACTTCTGTGGTATGTTGATATGAACACACTCTACGCTCTTTTCTTCCGAGCACTGCTATAAACAACGGAAGTGAGCTAGAACATAATAACGCAGTGTGCATGCGCGACAGACTTCACGGTTAATCTGTGCCAAGAGACTTCCCATCGCGTACTTTAGCTCTGTTACCATAGCAACAGTCACAATAGATGGTGGTATATATATATATATATATATATATATATATATATATATATATATTGGCAAATACAGAGAGAAAGATTCAAGCGTTTGAGAATAAATGTATGAGAAAACTACTTGGCATGTGTGATAATGGCTAAAATTATAGCCGAATGCGCTCAGAACAATAGAACATTTGGACAGTTTCTACACACTCTGTGTCCAAAAAAGAATGCTCTTGTGCAAACACAAGAAAAATTAAATAAAAAAGCTTAACTGTAGTACCTTGTTTGTCGTTTTTAATGAAACATGCATAAATGAAGGATTGCCACCTAAATACACAATATATTTACATACACAGTTGCGCTGCATGCATACATATGTGTAGGCTATAAAGAGGAAATTATAGACGGATATGTGGCACCACTTATTTTTCATAACGCTCTTAATCATTACTAATAACATACCATTTTTGGTTTTGTCTCAAATTAGGCTAAACTTAGGAACTAGATGCTGGCCCAACGTCATATTACAATAAGATAATGAACAAAAATCTCCTTGAGCATGTGCTAGTGAAATGAATTTGATGATTATTGAAAGGGAAATTATAGCTTATAAGCTATTTTACTCAATAGTGCCATCTCCCCTTTGTCAATATTGTAAATTATTACAATATTTCTTATTTACTCATTAATATATGTATATATTTTATAATATATATTTATATGCACACACATACACACACACACGGGCCTCGGAATAAACCCTATCATACAATATGTATCACTCAATTACATCTTAAAAGACAAGTCTAAAAAGAAATTTAAAAATAATAGCACCGAACCCCTTGAAAATGGCTGAAGAAGTGGCCGAAGGACCTTGGGACAATAAACACTACGGACATTTTTTTAAACTCTCTTACAACGACCAAACGGAAAAAATTAAGAATACTAGAGAAACTCCTAGATAATTCATCAAATTTTCCTTGTCTGTCATATTCAACGAAACATTTTTAAAAGAAAGGTTATTGACCAAATATATATGTATATATTGTCAACCACAGACAGACTGTTTCGCTGTATCACAGTTCTTCAGTGTGGCTAGATGTCCAATTGCTTCAAACCGGAATCGAAATATATATATATATATATATATATATATATATATATATATATATATATATATATATATTATTAACAATTATAACAAAAACATGTTATAAACCGCTATATGTAGTTGTTTATAACATGCCTTTGCTATAATTGTTAATCAAATATATTATTAAGCTCTAGCCTGTATTGAGCACTGTTTAAAGTATAATGCTTGGGCACTGGAATTACACGCCATTGGAACCCACCTTACACTGATATATATATAATATATATATATATATATATTGTTTTAAAAAAGATGGAGCGCATTCTTTTTCGTTAAAAGGAAGCTTTTTCTTCCAACAATTCTTCGGAAAGTTTCGTTGGAAAAAAATACCCGAATATAGAAAAAATACGACGGCGAAAATGAAAAATTGCAAGGGCGAATGTGTAAATGAGGAGCCACGTCTAAAATAGATTTATTACTAAACAATAGATCGATGTAAATTAGCTCCTAGTGAGTATGAAACAGAAAATATTTTGTACTCATGACCCACCCACGAGAGACTGAGAACGAAGAAATTTATACTTCTCCCTGCACGAAGTCGGTCGATGAAGTTTGATATAAAGAGCTTCTAATAAAACGTTTGGCCGATCGAGCGAAAAAAATTGTTTATATATATATATATATATATATATATATATATATATATATCGTCTTAAGAGAGGTTGCTCTCATAAACAGTCGCATAATATCGGAGTTCTTGCAGTGCCATGTCGCGCACGGAAGAGTGTCCTTGCAAACACTTCAAGTGGGCAACCCCAAGGCCACACTATGTTGCAATTTTCGCCAGTTTCCTTCCCGTACATGTTACATTAGACGACCAACTACTACTACTACCCTAGGCCTCTCCTTACTAAAATATTAGGTTGGTGCAAAAATAATGACGTAATAATGTCGTTTTTTGACGTTAAAAATACGTCAAAAAACGACATTATTACGTCATTATTTTTGCACCAACCTAATAATATACCATGACTATAAGCAATCAAAGATATAAAACTAAACCAGCTCAACAAGAAACACCTAAGCCCCTCAATCTTCCTTTCTCCAACGTTCGTGGTATTCGTACCAACTTATGCAATGTGGAATCTTTCCTCTTCAAAATCTCCGGATATCATTGTTCTCTGCGAAACTAATCTGAACTCTTCAATCTCCTCCTCTGATTTCTCGATTCCTGGCTATCTTCCTCTCTTTAGGAAAGACTCTAATATCCACATACATAGCCTGGGAGGTTATGTCCGCGAACATCTGGCTAGGGAGCTCTCTCTAGAATTTCCAGACCATTCTTACATGTGTCTCTGTCTCTCTCTATTAAACTCAGTCAGCTATCTTTTCTTTCCTCTCATGACCGTTGCGTGCTAGATATTATTTCTGATAATATAGAAATAAACATCTCCCTACAGCCATTAGGAAATATATTTGTTTTCGGTGACTTTAATGCACACCATGCTAGATGACTTAAACATTTTGTCACTGACCCCGCTGACATCCAAACCCTGAACTTCTCAATCACTCAGTATCTCACGCAAGCGATGGGCTTCTCTACGCGTTTCCCCAGGAACCCTGATGTACACGCTTCTCTCCTAGATCGCATTTTCACCTCTATTCCTGTCTCATGTCGTACAAATCAGCTCTGCACTCATCGTAAGTCTGATCATGCAGTAGTGTTTGTAAACATCTCGTTTCGCTCCCCTACCAACCAAGGACCTCCTACCAACACAATATCTTTCTGTTATCGACGAGCGAGTTGGGACTCATTCCGTGATTTCATTTATGACGTCCCTTAGAAATTTTTTAATCACCCATTTAAAAAAATGCGCATCTGAGATTTCCTCCTGGGTGCAAACAGTCATCGAGGCTTTCATTCTAGCAAGAAAACATCAAGTTTAATCGAGTTCACCTCCCTGATTCTCACCTCCATCCTCAGCTGCTTTAGCCCACAGGAATCACCTCTTCTGGCTGTACCAAAGTGACCGTATGATTGCAACAGACGTCTTTTTGTCTCTGCTCATAATGACGGCAAATAGGTCCTCAAAGAAGTGAAGTTATTGTTTGATGATAAAATGGAACCACATATAGCATCTCGCAAGTTCAGTTCTAGAGATTATCAGTGGCTATGCAAGACTGTGCTGAACAACAGTAAATCCCACATTCCGCCTCTATTCAATTAATTCGAAGTTCTGACATCTACAGCAGATAAGGTTTGCTTTACTCGGAACTTCTCTTACAACTACACATTCGACTCCTTCGAAGTACCCACACCTGATTTTCCTCTTAGAACAGAGGCTCTATTTGATATATGCATAACCTCGTCACAGGTCTTGAAAATTATTTCTAAATTTCTTACTCTCTTAAGGCAAGTGGAGGTGACGGGATACCAGCCGGCATTCTAAAGAAATGTAACACCGAGCTGGCTCTAATTCTCTCCAAACTCTACAACTACTGCCTCGCTGCTTCCTGCCTTCCAGCTTGTTGAAAGTCCTCCTCCGTAGTTCCTGTTTTTAAGAACTCTGGAGAACCTTCTGACCCCTCTAAATATCGTCCTATTTGTCTCATTCTGTTTTTCGGCTAAGTATTCGAGGCTTTAATCAATGCTGAAGTGCTTAAGCATCTTGCCATGCACGATCTATTCTCTGACAAACAATATGGCTTCCATTTTGCCAGGTCTACCGCTGATGTGCTATGTGCTAACCTATCAAATCGTGAAATGAAGGTCGTTTTGAGCGGGCTCCCTTCCAGATCCTTTCACACGGACGCCGATGTCCGCCAAAGCTCTATCCTGGGTCCTCCGGTGTTTCCGATCTTCATCATTGATCGTACTGATGTCTTCAGTACCCAAGTAAGCATTTATGCAGATGACACTATCATGCCTCAGTAGTAAATCCGTTAGAGCTTAAAAAGTTAACCTGGCCGCTAATCTTAAAAAGGAGCCTCAATTAGTGGTTTACTGGGGCAAGAAATGGCTTGTAAATTTTAATCCCTCCAAAATGAAACTGATCTCATTTAACCACCATCGAGAAAATTTACTGTACGTCATCAGCATAGCTAGTGCTAAACACCTGGTGAGCAACACAGTGCATTCTTGACCTCACATTTTCAACTGTTTTTAAATAGACCGATTACATCGAATCATTAGCTGCATCTACTGCAAGGAAATTTGGATTACTGTGTCGCGCCAGAAGGTTTTTTTTTCTCGTCAATCTTTCACATTTACAAATATAACATTCGTCCGTGCGTTGAATACTATTGCCATATCTGCTCTTGTGCACTTGCTATTAATCTCGATGTTGCAGTGGAATCGATCCTGACTTGGCATCTCAACTTCAGTCACTTTCTCACCGACGTGACGTGGCTTCCCTCTGACGTTTCTATGAATATTTTCATGGCAACTGCTTTGACCTGCTTTTCTCCTGGTGCCCCGACTACGTAAATTTAAGCGTGCTACTAGATTGGCATCTAGGTCCCACCTTTTTACTGTTGAAATAGTTAAATGTATCCACCACTTCTAATCCAATAGTTTCTTTACTAGCACTTACCGCCTGTGGCACTACCATCCGTTTACTTGCTTACCTTATAACTGCGATCTTGAAAAATTTAAATGCAACGTCAATCTCCATCTTCTGTTTTCTTGAAACTTCTTCATTTTTGTCCTTTTCTCAATGACACCTATATCCAGTATTTTCTCTCAATTTCACGATCTGTAAAGCCTTGCGTACTAGTGGCATTCCTGCTTTGCTTGGGATGAAATGATTATATATATATATATATATATATATATATTGTATGTATTCAGGCAGAATTTTTTCATTGATACATGTTTCATTAAATAATATAGAAAATCTATTTATTTTATGTAAATTCTTTAATAACATCATCATTAAACGAAAAAAGAAAATTACAATATTGATCCATATTTTTTAATCCTATCTAAGCTTTCGGCTTACATAAGCCATTATTAAAGATGACAATTACATTACAATATATTAAGCAATACACGGACAAGACAGTGATGATAGTCTGTTTCTGTTTACATGGAAGATTTCCAAACAACGACAAACTCGTGCATATAAGACGCTGGAAGCGAAAACCCCATAGGTAATAATTTTTATTTCATGAGAGTTTTAAAAAATGTAGCTCTCACTTTTGAAGACCTACAAACAAATCTTTGTTTGTAGGTCTTGAAGATTGAGAGCTTAATCAAGATGAGCTTTGCCCTCTCTAACCTTCTAACTTTATGTCCTGGAGTAACAGGTTGTCTCACACGTTTCACGTACGATTTCATTTTCATGTCTTTTTTCACTGATCTTTTAACTGTCATAGGTGAAATTTCTCTCTCACGTGCCTCGATATTTTCTACTTGATCTCTTTAGTACTAAGTTGAAAGGATGATTCCTCTACCGGTTGTGACTTCCTGATCCAGTTTTCCTCTCGATTTTTCCTATTTTAATGATTATTCACCGTTCTCTTGATGGTTCTTGAATGGATTTTGAAGATGGAAGCCATAGTATGAATTACTGAAGACCTGAATGATTTTTGCCACTCACCATTGCTCAGTTGAGAAGACTGTGTGTATGACACAAAACGATTTTAACCTGTTTTCTTTCTAGCTGAATAACTCTAAGGGTTTTTCAGGGAATCTTACGATAAATAGTATCAATAAGGCTAAACATCTTATCTGAAAACCTGGAGAAAGAAACTCAATTAGTTTAGTGTATTTTTAGATATGAAACATTTTGTTGAATGGACAATTATGCTGTAACACGATTTGAACAATTTAGCTTTAACACTTGGTAGATATATACTTGGTACACTCTGTATATATATATATATATATATATATATATATATATATATATATATATATATATATATATATAAGAAAGAGGTATGTATATTAAAAAGAAGAAAAGAGAGGTGCCGCAAACGTTTTTGGTTGTAATGTGGATTTTTTAGAAAAAAATATTATGCTTTATTTTCCATAATTTTACTACACGCGTTTCTGGTCTCGCGACCGTCTTCAGGTAAAAGGCGAAGATTCCCACATATTATTAAAAATAATTACTTTTTTTCGTTCATGTTTTTCAATGTTAAATATTCTCGATATGAGACATTCTCTGTTTTTGTGTTAGTAATCCGAATGTCTTTCTTGAATTGCCAATGATGAGTTCTGCGCGAAGGGTCATAAAACAATTAAGGTTGCTCCAAGAGAAATGATGAATTACTTATCGGCATTTTATCTTTTAATGTTTTACTCTTCGTAATGTGTGAGCTGTACCTGCGTATACAATTTTTTTTGTATTTCTTAAGGCATGTGCTGCTAGCAATCCCTTCAATGAGTCTATCGGAACCATTTCAAATCAATACAAGGTCTCCAATTACAAATGGAATCATTAATGTCCACATACGCCACATTTTTTAGATTTCCACTTCAAGATCCTTGTAGTTTGATAGTTTTTTGAAAATCTTGAAATATACATTATAATCTGTAGGGAGTGATATATCAATAAGAAAGCACAATCTGTTTTTCTGGTTTCTAATCACGATGTCTGGTCATTTAGCTTTGATTGTTCTGTTTATGTGTATTGTAAAGCCCCCGCTCAAAAAAAAAAAAAAAAAAATTGTCAGAGGTCTTATCACTGTATCCGGGTCTTGGTGGTCTTCATACCAGTTTCTTTGCAGTTTCTTTCCCGTAAAAGTTGCATATTTTCCAGTGTCGAGTTTTGTATTCAGTGGGTGCTAACACCGTGCAACCTGATTCAAGATGGTTATTAGTATTATTATTGTTCATCAATTAGACTCAGCGTTGCTACATTCCTTAGTTCCACCAGTTCTAACTTTCACCGCTAAGACCATGCATACCGCATACATTGTCCTGATCAATATTCAAACCCTTCATCTTACATTAGTGAGATGTTCCACTCAAACAGCTTCTTCCCAAGAACTGCTACTTTGTGGAACGGACCCCGAAGAGGATGCTTCTCCGACCATTATAATCTTAATCTATTCAAGTCTTGGGTTAGCATCTTTCCCAAATATCCTCACAAACTGCGCGTTTTACATCTTACACATTCTGATCACACAGCAAACTACTTCAGTAACCCTCTGCCTCGAATGACTCTTGGGCCATGTATAGGGTGAATATTAGTAAAAAAAAAAAAAAGAAAAAAAAGAATTTGTTACATTTAACCAGGATTTATATATTAAATTCTCTTGGTCAATGCGTCATCGCATTACCATAATTTTAACTAAGTTACGAAAACCGAAAGAAGTCTAAAAAAACAGCATTAGTCATAGTTGTGGTTACAGGCTTTATAGAGTTTGGTAAAAAAGAAAGGCTTTCCAATCAATTCATTTCTGTCAAAGACAACGCCCAACAAACTAGCATATCGCTGTGTCCTTGAACAATATATTTCATGTCCCACAAGGGGGGTTGAATTTTAACAGTTTCAGTCAAGCGCATTTGATCGAGCAAACAAACCATTCATCTAATTTCACGGATTCTTCGTCTGTACAGCTTATATTTTCTCGTATACTCTTTTCTTTGCTTGTTTTTTTTTTTTTCTTCATCTTCGATTCATTTTCTAACTTTTTCTGTCCTGCGAACATTCTTCTTCATATATCAGACTTTCTGTCTTCTCCTTCAAGATTCTCTTACTTTTTCTTTTTTTTTTCTTTTCCTCTCTAGCCGTCTTTAGATCTCTCTTTCTGGCTTCTTCCTCAAATCTCTGTTACGTTTTGATTTTACCCCTATCTATTTCGCCGTATTTGTTGTTGTTGTTGTTGTTGTTCTTTCTTTCTTTCTGTCTGTCTATGTATTTTCTGACTTATTCTTTAAGTTTCTCTTAGTTCTTACTTTCTTTTCCTGTCTTTCTTTTCCATAATAGATTTCTGTCTTCTTTCTCAAATCTCTCCGACTTTTTGCATTTTCACTTTATCTATCCCGCCATATTTGTTGTTGCTTTTTTCTTCTTTCAGTCTGAATGCCTTATTTTTCAAGTTTCTCTTACATCTTACTTTCTCTCTTTTCCTGTCTTGTGGCCATCTTTCTTCTACTTAATGTATCTCTATTTCTGCTTTTTTTTTTCTCTTTTTTCTAACCCTCCATCTTCCTCTTCATTATTCTCTGTTTTTGCTTTCTTCCCCAAATCTCACTTACCTTTTTTCTTTCTCTCTTTTTCTATTTCTCTATAGTCCTCTATATAAATCTCTCTTCCTGCCTTCTTCCCTAAATCTCTCTTACCTTTTTTATTTCTCTCTTTTTCTAATTCCTCATCTTCCTCTAAATAAATCTGTCTGTCTAACCTTTTTTTCTCAAATCTCTCTTTGTAATATCTTCCGGTTCTTATCTCGCCATCTTTATTCCTCTTTGACTCCCTTTTTCTTTTTCTTTCTCAAACTTTTTCTCATTTTTCCTTTCCTTTTTTTCTTTGTTTTATTTTTCGTCTTTTTCAAATCACTTAACAGATAAACTGGTTCGTTCAAGATTTGTTTTTCAAAATGCTATTATTCGTTGAAAAACATAACTCTTATTTTTCCGCCAATTGGTTACAAAAGAAAAAAAAAATGTCCCGATTTTGGATTTTTAACTCCTTTTGATGAATATGTCATGACTGCGCATGTGCCTTAGAAAAAAACGTTGACATACTTGGTGAATAGAATGTTTTTAAATATCCGACGTAGATACTTTTTCTTTATTATTCATGAATTGCCATAACTTTAGAAAGTTAGGGGAATTAGTTTCTTGCTGCTTTCTCCGTAGTTTTGAATACAAACCAGTCTATTTAGACTGGCTGCGATCCAAGCCTTATCTGCCGTGATATATTAAGCCATATCCGGAGGTCGGTAATAGTAAATGGATTCTCTCTTTTCCAAGGACATTAGTGCGAAGTGTACTATTATACGGCCGTCCAACCATAATGATTTAGATAACAGTTTAATTCTCAGCGCAGTGACCAGTTACCAACTCGCCTCGTTGGTTATTTCTCCATTAAAATTAATCCTCAGTAGTTGTCTCAATGCTCCAACCTTGTTTTAGTCTAAGACGAGTAATTATCTATTAGAATCTGCTTCGTAGCAGATAGTTGGTGGTCGAACGCAATAAAAATGCATTCCTTAGTGTTACTAGATTGGCAACTAGGTCTCACCATTTTACTGTTGAACTAACTCGATATAAACGTCTTTTCTATTCTAACAGTTACTTTTCTCTCACTTCTCGCCTGTGTAACTTCCTTCCGATTTTTTTTTTTTTTTGCAATCCCTGCCATTTACAATCTTCAAACATTTACTGGCAACTTGAATCGCCATCTTCTGTCTTCTCAAAACCTGTCCCATTATTACCTTTTCCTCACTTCTCACAAAATCTTCTCATTCTCTTGCATTCCCTATTACTGCTTGCGTCTCAGTGGCATTAACGCCTTGTTTGGGGTGAAATGATTTTTAAAAATTACCGTAATTATTTGTGTATAATACGGATTTTTTAACCTAGCAGTTAGAAGGGGATTATGATACACGGGAACTAGATATTAACATTCTTTTGGTCACGTATGTCACCATATTCAATGACCGAAAGTGGTTTATATCTATTTCGCTATTTACATTGTTCGGACTGTTGTCCTTATGTTTATTGTCATATCGACGATCTTTCGGCCTCTGTACGTGCCGACCTTCTTCCGTGATTTAGAATTTCGAACAGAACCTTTTATTTAATCCATGGGGACAGACTGTTCGAATTCCACGTGCCATGCCTTTTAATATCTCAGTTTCAGTCAATTCCCCTTGATAACTCAACTCTCCAAAGTTTTGTTCTCTCTGCTGTAGCCAGGGATTAAAAAGGTGAATATGGCAATAAAGATAAGGACAGCAGTCCGAATAATATAAATAGTTATAAAATAAATCCAAACTAACCAATGTGTAATGGAAGCATTAAATCATAAACTAAATATTGCATTTGTTTCAAATAATAATTATTCTTTACACTATTTACATTATTCGGGCTATTGTACTCATCTTTATTATCATATTCACGACATTTAAGCAGGTTTACGCTCCGACCTTCTTCGGATGATATACGCTGGAATTTCGAACCGAATCCTTTATTTAGTATATGAGGTTAGATTGTTCTAGTTCCACGTGCTATGCCTTTTCTGGACATTTCAATTTCAGTTTATTCCCTTTAGTAACTCGACTCTCCAAGTTTTTGTTCGCCTCTGCTGTGGCCAGGTATTGAACTCATAACTCTTTAGGTCAAGTCATTGGATTACTGCAACCAACCCTTTTATCCCCTGAGCCATGTCTCCTCTTAAAGTGTGTCACTTCATCTTGGTCAAAATTATGGATATATAAATAATGTGTATATGGCTAATTTGCGATAAATTTCGACATCCACAATGTCAACTTGTCCTTACTCAAAAAGGATTCCATCTTCACTGCTATCCAGTGCGTTCATGATACAACATTTTTGAATGTATTTTCTACGATGGTTTCAAGGATGCTGTGAAAACGGAAACACCTGGCCGGCGAATGCGGTCTAAGAGACTCGCTGTCAGACACTGGTTATATTTGTTGCGAACAAGTAAATTTAATGTTCACACTGACAACGAATGTTTGAAGAACATTGTTCATTCCATCAGCAATGATAGTAAAATCAGTTTTTCTATAATTCCAGTTTCACTCGATATGAACCGGATAAAAAGCAGAAAGAATGCTGAATTTAAAATAAATTTAGGTGCTACAAATCAGCACGTATTATACGCGATGAACTTTTTAAAAAGTTTGAAGCCAATAATTGGGGAGATGTATTATACAAAAATGTGTAATATTCACGAATAATTATGATAATCTTATTTTCAAGTCAAAAGTTAATAGGGAATGTCCAGTTAATAGGGAGTGTCCACCTTGTAAATTAATTATAAACTGACCGACTTACGAAAGCCAAACGAAATATATCTATATATATATATATTTCATTTTCATTTCAACCTTTGGAAGTAAACATCCCATGGGATTTCTTGAAACGCAAAAATATTTCTAAAAAAAGATATTGAAATTCGTAATCTGGAGTATAGTGATTTTACAAGAGTAGCTTGGACGTGGCCCAAGGCCGAAGCTAAGGGGCACCCAGTGAGGATCGAACTCATTACTGATACGTAATTGTTCTAGCGAGACAATCTTGCTGCCCATTACACCACCTCGAGGTGGCCTCGTAATCTGGAGTATATGAGCGTATTTGTTTTTACCTTCCGTAGAAGAATCAACTTACAATGTATTTACATAGAAAAGCCCATTATTAATTTCATAAAATCTATTTTTAAAAATGCTTGTGATCTACATTGATGAATCTATAATAATATGAAAAACTGAAACGAATGTTTATTTCTGATCACATTGCCTGTTGTACAACAACATTGAAATGTTTCGTAACTTAAAACGTAAAAAAATAGTTAAAATACACGATGCTTAAAGTTGAGCAATCAAATTGCAAACAAAAAAGCAAAAAAAAGCAAAAGGATCACCATGACTCTTGGTAAGTAAACTTTCACCTTTCGGTTCTAGCGTTCGACTGAAGAAGCTAAGACAAAATTTATCAAAACTTTTCTCTGTTGTAACTAATGATGACTAAAAATGATCAAACGCACTTGAACAAATATTATGAACTTTGTAAGTTTCTGTATAAATTTGTTCTTAATGAACTTAGGCGCAAATTAAAAAAAATAAAATAAAACTTTTCAGTTGATTGTAATAAAACCTGTTTGAATATAATTTTTGAATTAAAAAAAAACAAAAAAAAAACAGAGCATTCACTTAAATAAATTGTAGGTCTGATGAATTGGATCGTATTTATGATTCCAATGGAATAAATTATGACCATGGAATATTAGTGTTTAAGCCTTTTTATTATATCCTTACTCTGTCCTGGACATTGAGTTCTACCTGGGTTCATTTTGCATATGTATGTGTATATTTACCACTAATATTATATATCTATGTCTATATATCTATATCTATATCTATATATATTTCATTTTCATTTCAATCTTTGGAAGTAAAGTCTGATGATCAAGAGCTGTGGTGAAATAATTTATTACATGGAACCTTAAAGTGGTCTGTTTTTTATTCAAATATATTTGCTCTGAAATTACATTGAGCTCTCCGTATATCATCCTCCTTGGGTCTACCCATACGGATTACCTAATTTTGCATAAACTAATTAATATATATATATATATATATATATATATATATATATATATATATAATATAATGTGTCTACTTATATATATATATGTATGTTTGTCCGAATTATCGGAATGAAGATTTATTTCAGACTATTTTCCTTAACTTTGTTGTTATCACGGTGTTTCTCGCCCATTTACAATGAGTGCAAGTACACATTGCCCGACTTAGGGATTGAACTCACAATCGCTGGAGCTTTAGACCAAACATACCTACTGATTAGGTTGCACCTGCTGCTGCATCTTCTGTCTATCATGTTTAGACTGCTGTTATTGTTGTGGTTGCTACATCCAGGAAATTAATTATTTTAGCATTGGTGGTGGTGGCAATGTTCAGACTAGTGTTCTTTGAAGAATTTGGTTAGGATTTTTCTTCGACGGTCAGCTTCTTATGCACTGGATGTAACATCTAACCTATCTAATGGGCTTCGCAAACTATATACTAAAGATTTATGCAACCATAGATACATCAGCAAACAATCCAACCTCCATCCTAGAATACTGAATAATTTACGGTCTAATTTAGACTGTCCACCAACTCTAGCAATAAGGAGATTTTGATAAACATAAAGGCAAATACGTAAAAGTAAGAGGACGTAGTAAACGTGAAATTAACCTCGAATTCTTAGCCAATAACAATAATGACGCCAACAAACCAAAACGACGCAAACGTAATATTATATGGTTTAACTCGCCCTTCAACATAAACGTCAAAACTAATATCGGAATTTAAAAAAAAATATCCACAAGCAGTTCAGTCATTCTCTAACGCTATATAAAATTAAAAAATAAACAGCGTCTAAGTCACTTACAGTTGTGCTAAAAACATCGACCACTATATAGCACAGCACAACTGTTCCATTCTGAATAGATAGTTCAATTCAAAACAACAACATTCCCGCAACTAATAATTGCTCCTGAAAATAAACAAAAAAAAAAAAAAACAACAACAAAAAACAAAAACAAAATTAAACTGACCATTAAATAGCAAATATATGCCAAAATGTTAGTTTACAAAGCTGAAATGAAATATGACAACGAGTCCAAGTTCTATGTGGGATCTACGGAAAAACATTGCAAATCGCGCTTCTGCCACCAGCGAATGACATTAGACAGTACCAAATAAAGTAACAGCACTGTTCTTTCTAAATGTTTCTTATTATCACCTGGGAACCAGTAATGAAACCCAAATCATTCAACAGGAAAGGCAACAAATACAACCTATGTCTTTCTGAGAAATTAATAATCCTGAAAAATATAAACAATCCTAATCTTTTAAACAAAAGAAGTGAGTTAATCAGCACATGCCTACCTAGATCCAAATTTCTACTCAAACAAGTTGACCCAGATTACCCGTACTCGAGGACCACATATAATAGTATTGATATTATTTATTTTTATTAATATTTTTTCTATTTTTGCTACCTTTATTATACAATTATTGTTAATATTAGACTGTAACTATTTAACTTTTTTGCTAATCCAATATTTCCATTATCATATCTGTACCATTTTTCTATTATTATTGTCTTGTCTTTTTGTCTTTTTTCCTATCTTTATACTTACTATTAATAACGTGTTTATTTATTTATTTTTATGTGCATTTATTATTTTTATTTATTTATTTGCTTTATTTATTTACATGTTTATATTTATTTTATCTTATTTTGTTTTCATTGATATGTATTATTTTTATTAGTACTTGAATTTTAATTTTAATTTATCACGGCATATTTTATTGTTATCGATATCACAACTCTTATTTAGTTTATTTCTATTTCTATTAATATAATTTATTAATTACTTTATTGATTTTTAAAGAAAAATAGAGTTTCCCGCCTTGATTTTCAAATGTTTTTTCCTACCGATACCAAGAACGTCTCTTTAAGTTAGAATTTATAATTCTTATTTCCAACCTTGTTTTCAATCTTAAATGTTAATCTGGCCCTAAATTCAAGTCCAAAATTAAACTAAAATTCATACAAATATTCTAACAACTCTAAGAATCCATCTCTATAATAAAATATCTCATGAGAAATAAAAATATTATAGAAGCGTTGTTGAACCCCAAAAATGCACCTGAAGAATGCAGAATGTATGGAACTCCGAGTTGTGCAATCAATATATAAGATATTATGTATATCTTAATATTAGGTTGGTGCAAAAATAATTTCGTTTTCTCACATAGTAACATATGTGAGAAAACGAAATTATTTTTGCACCAACCTAATATATTAAATAGCGCTGTTATTTAACATTGAGCCATATATGCTGTTATTTAACATTGAGCCATATATTTCTGACACAATAAAGTATATGCATATGTATTTGTATACGAACTCTCGCTCGTACATTTACCTATATTTATTCATTTGGTTATATATATATATATATATATATATATATATATATATATATATATATATATATCCTGGCTACCTGAAGATTGTGTGCAAAAACATGGGACTTAAAGTAGTAGCTAGTCATTGCCTAGCTGGTTGAATTAATATTCAAATGCTCTGTCATTTTTATGTCATAGAGCACTTTTATGCCAGAAGGATAATTTTGGGCAGACTCAATTTAGAGCTGCCTACTCAAACCTTGGAATTATATATATATATATATCAGTTAAATATAAGGAGGTCAGTTGAATCCACTACCTTGGTTTCAACGTTAGAAACCAAGGTAGCGGATACTTCTGACCTCTTGATTTTTAAATTTAAAAGCTCTACATGTTATTTTTACTTTTTATTTTATTTTTTAACACATGTATTGAGTACTTTTTAATACTGCTGTTTCTTGGTCTGATTTAACTCTAACCATTAACCTTAACCATTTATGTATTATGCATATATATATATATATATATATATATATATATATATATATATATATATATATATATATATTACACAGTGAGAGTCCTTGGAAATAAAAAGAACTGTCTGAAAGAACAGAGCTAACACATATATTGAAAAAAAGACGCGATCTTCGCACTTTAAGAAAACTACTGCAAAATATATGTAATCCTAAGATATTAAATAGAATAAATGGACAAATGTGTTCCTGTAAATACGGAATTACGTACATAATGAAAAATATAGAAGTGGGATGAGAATTGTAACAACCGTCAAGTTCATGAACTCGCCTGCCCTTTCCGCTAACCTGATGAATATTCATGAGCACACCTACACCAAAAGTATTTTGAATACCAATAACGTTTCTGCTCTTCTATATAATTACTTGTCACAAAATAAATCCGCACACTTGCCTTGATAAAGTCCCAGAGGACGAAACACGCTGGTTATGATAAGTTTTCCTGTTGTCTTTATTCACTTTATTCATATATATATTCAGAGCAGCATGAATCCATTCAGCTCTTATCTCAAATAATAACTTAAAAGAGACTGATTGATAAAAGACTGACCAAAATTCGCGTAAAAAAAAATAGAAAAACAAATGAAAACTACAGACAAAAGTTGATTTTCTCCATTAAGACAAGACATTAATTTCTGTAGTTCACTGCTACCATCAAACAGAAATTTTTTTTTCTCCTGATGATGGCCATGTTGGCCGAAACTAGTCGAGGAATCTAAATGAAATAATAATAAAAACGAAGAAATATTAATATACAACCCAGTGTGTTTAAGGATTTTATTTTTTAAATATTTTTTATCGTTCTCTCTCTCTCTCTCTCTCTCTCTCTCTATATATATATATATATATATATATATATATATGAGACTAATTACTAGTTTCTATGTATACCCATCTAGTAAGATGGGTATTTAATCCCTGTTGTAGACACCAGTTCATGCATGTTTGTATAGTTTGTATTTCTTTAACCTCTGCAGTTGCTGTTTATACTGAAGCTATGCTGAGCAGACCTTAGTATCAGTTTCAGGGAGATACCGCACAATCTGGTGTTATCACTTGTTTGTACAAAGCCAGTATTCTCCAAACGCTCGATCACGATCACTTTCGAATTTGTTCTAGCACAACCATCTACACTCTTCGAACAGTTTACTCTACGCAATTCCACTTACAAGGCTTGGGTCATTCATATATCTATCTATCTATCTATCTATCTATCTCTCTCTCTCTCTCTCTCTCTCTCTCTATATATATATATATATATATATATATATATATATATATATATATATATATAAATATGTAATGAAAAACAAACCACTTTAAGGTACCATTACGATAATTTATTTCACCTAAATCCTTTTTTAAGGATTCAGGATCATCAGGTAAAACTTCCAACAACGAATTGAGAGAAAAAATGGGATTAGAAATTGGTGGGTAGTGTATTTTTTGTAATTTAATAGAGGGGGTTGAGAGTGGTAGTTAAACAGATAATATAAAGTATAGGGAGGGGTTAATTTTATATCTCTCTTAAGTATGTTTTATATTGGAGTAGGAGGAGTGACAGAACCTTGACCTCTTTAGATGGTTAATAAAACGGAAATGAATTGTAGAAAATGTATACAAGTGAGTCTTATGGTAAAGAGAGAGATAGGGGAGGGGGAAAGAGAGATGGAGTTGTTATAATTTTGTTTTAACAAAATTATGTAAAATATAGTTTACAATGTTTGATAGAAAATTCGATGTCTGAAAAAAATTTTGTTATTAACTTAAATCTTTAATTTTTTAAGTAAATAGTTTCAGGACTAAATATAACTATTATTGTAATAAACATATTTATCTAGGAAATTTATCTAAGA
Source organism: Acanthosepion lycidas (assembly GCA_963932145.1). Lineage (NCBI taxonomy): Eukaryota > Metazoa > Mollusca > Cephalopoda > Sepiida > Sepiidae > Acanthosepion > Acanthosepion lycidas. Next base: position 46,264,875 of record OZ010585.1, read on the forward strand.
AATATTTAAAATTTTAATAGTTTATTCACCCGACTAATTGTATTTCCACAATATAAAAAAAAAAACAATAACATCTATTTTAATATTTAAAATTAATTTATGAATGTAATTTATTTATTATATTGGTAAACTAAATTAAAGATTAGGTTTCATTATTTAATAGAATTTGAGGGTAATATTAATTTTCATTTATTCATATATGTCTCACAAATGTATTCATGTGAATCCCTACATACATACGATTAACAAGTCCAAAAAAAAAAAAAAAAAAAAACCCATAGAAACACTTGAGATAATTTACACAAAAATTCATTTATCCTCGTACATAAACTATATATACATTTTACAATCTTTATCTATATTTTGATATTTGAAATATATATAGATTTCACAGTTAAAATTCAATTATATCAATGTGATTTCGGAAGTGTTTCATTTTAAAGGAATTTAGCTAATATTATTACTATTATTAATAGTCAAAGAATGGTATATTTAAATTTAAATTATCAATTTAGAAATGAAACTCCCTTCAGAAGCAAACAAAATTTAAACTATAGAATATTACAAAAGAAGGACATTACAAATTAAGAAAATAAATTTAAAATGTCATTAGAAAGACCCAATATTTCATTTAAAATCAATTCATGCACGTACGCACATATATACATACACACACACATATATATCAATATATACATATATACATACACACACAAACACACACACACATATATATATACATATATACATACACACACACATATATACATCCACATACATATATACACATATACATACATATACAATTCATATATCCATATACAAATCTATATATCAAAAAATTAATCTAACCATTTAATCATCCGTATATATATATACATATATAGAGAGACATACTCATATACACATACACACCCTTAAATAGATATACATTCATATATAAGCACAAAACCCTACATACAAAAAAAAAAAAAAGATATAAAAAGAATACATATATACATATATATATATATATATATATACATATATATACATATACATATGTACATTTACCAAATATAAATTCTAAGGTAATTACGTCTATATACATATATAGATTACAAGTAGTTAAATCCATAAAAACACACATGTTTAAGTACATGTACACACACATATACTCGTACATACACATATAATATACATATACATACAAAACAAACATAAAAACATTTATACATATACATCCACACCCATGCAGCATACACGTTAAAAAAAAAAAAAAAAATATTCAGTATTCAAACATGCTTCATATTAGTATATTTATACTCACACATGTGTATATCTATTTATACATATATATCCATTCTACCATACATATGTGCCCACAATATAAATACATAGTTACCCTTATCTATAATGTTCATATATATATATATATCTAAATAAGTTCACATATAAAAAAATTTTAAGTTCCACAACACATTTATCAAAGAGCACAGTGTCAGTATTTTCATATATTCATTTAAAACAATTTATATTTTCTATTTATATATCTACACATACTTTGTTAAAATGAGGTGATTTTTATGCCTACATTTACAAATCAACTCATTATGTCTGTTCAATAGTATGTCCGGATCCTTATGTTTTATAATTAGTATTTTTTCCATAATGCACAAATTGCATCGGTCTCTGAAATTAATCGGAGTTTTGGCTCTTGAGACGATTTCCCATTCTATTTGTGGGGTTAATTTGTTTTCTAATATCTCCCAATAGTGCTTTGAAAGTGCAGTTTGGTGTTTTTTTGATTCATTATAAAAGGATTGGCGATGGTTGTAAAATCGTTGTTTCCAACTTCCCGCCGAAATTCCTATGTAGATCTTCTTATGTCCAATATTTTCTTTGGGGAAAATCGTAGTTTTGAAACAACGATTTACAACCATCGCCAATCCTTTTATAATGAATCAAAAAAACACCAAAACAACGATGAAGCATGTTTGAATACTGAATATTTTTTTTTTTAACGTGTATGCTGCATGGGTGTGGATGTATATGGATAAATGTTTTTATGTTTGTTTTGTATGTATATGTATATTATATGTGTATGTACGAGTATATGTGTGTGTACATGTACTTAAACATGTGTGTTTTTATGGATTTAACTACTTGTAATCTATATATGTATATAGACGTAATTACCTTAGAATTTATATTTGGTAAATGTACATATATATATATATATATATATATATATATATATATATATATATATATATATATATATATGTATTCTTTTTATATCTTTTTTTTTGTATGTAGGGTTTTGTGCTTATATATGAATGTATATCTATTTAATGGTGTGTATGTGTATATGAGTATGTCTCTATATATATGTATATATATATACGGATGATTAAATGGTTAGATTAATTTTTTGATATATAGATTTGTATATGGATATATGAATTGTATATGTATGTATATGTGTATATATGTATGTGGATGTATATATATGTGTGTGTGTATGTATATATATGTGTGTGTGTGTGTGTGTGTGTATGTATATATGTGCGTACGTGCATGAATTGATTTTAAATGAAATATTGGGTCTTTCTAATGACATTTTAAATTTATTTTCTTAATTTGTAATGTCCTTCTTTTGTAATATTCTATAGTTTAAATTTTGTTTTCTTCTGAAGGGAGTTTCATTTCTAAATTGATAATTTAAATTTAAATGTACCATTCTTTGACTATTAATAATAGTAATAATATTAGCTAAATTCCTTTAAAATGAAACACTTCCGAAATCACATTGATATAATTAAATTTTAACTGTGAAATCTATATATATTTCAAATATTAAAATATAAAGATTGTAAAATGTATATATAGTTTATGTACGAGGATAAATGAATTTTTGTGTAAATTATCTCAAGTGTTTCTATGGGGTTTTTTTTTTTTTTTTTTTTGGACTTGTTAATGATCGTATGTATGTAGGGATTCACATGAATACATTTGTGAGACATATATGAATAAATGAAAATTAATATTACCCTCAAATTCTATTAAATAATGAAACCTAATCTTTAATTTAGTTTACCAATATAATAAATAAATTACATTCATAAATTAATTTTAAATATTAAAATAGATGTTATTGTTTTTTTTTTATATTGTGGAAATACAATTAGTCGGGTGAATAAACTATTAAAATTTTAAATATTTCTTTATGTCCTAGATAAATATGTTTATTACAATAATAGTTATATTTAGTCCTGAAACTATTTACTTAAAAAATTAAAGATTTAAGTTAATAACAAAATTTTTTTCAGACATCGAATTTTCTATCAAACATTGTAAACTATCTTTTACATAATTTTGTTAAAACAAAATTATAACAACTCCATCTCTCTTTCCCCTTCCCCCTATCTCTCTCTTTACCATAAGACTCACTTGTATACATTTTCTACAATTCATTTCCGTTTTATTAACCATCTAAAGAGGTCAAGGTTCTGTCACTCCTCCTACTCCAATATAAAACATACTTAAGAGAGATATAAAATTAACCCCTCCCTATACTTTATATTGTCTGTTTAACTACCACTCTCAACCCCCTCTATTAAATTACAAAAAATACACTACCCACCAATTTCTAATCCCATTTTTTCTCTCAATTCGTTGTTGGAAGTTTTACCTGATGATCCTGAATCCTTAAAAAAGGATTTAGGTGAAATAAATTATCGTAATGGTACCTTAAAGTGGTTTGTTTTTCATTACATATTAGCTCTGTCCTAACATTGAGCTCTCAGGATTTCTTCCTCTTTGGATTTACCAATTCGGTTTACCAAGTTCCTTATAACTTAACTATTTATATATATATATATATATATATATACGAGGGTAATTCAATAAATAAGGTGAATTTTTCGGTATAAGGACTTCTAATACAGATAGAAGCTTACTTTAAAAAAAAAAAAAATTTTGTTTTACTTCTTTTTCGCGTGGATTTAATTTCTTTTGCAGATTAAAAAAAAACTTTGAGAGTTTTGGCGATTAACAAAGATGGCCGACCAAGAAGCATGCTCCAGGATTGAACAGCGGTCAGTTATCAAGTTTGTGGTTGCTGAAAGGTGCAAACCAGTTGAAATTCATAGAAGAATGTCAACTGTGTATGGTGCCACATGCTTCAGCCAAAAAAATGTCTACAAGTGGGCTAAATTATTTAAAGAAGGATGGAGCAGTGTTGAGGATGAAGACAGGCCTGGGAGGCCTACAGAAGTGGGGTCTCCCGAGGTTATCGAATCAGTCAATGACCTCATTCAATCTGACAGAACTACTGTGAACTGCTGAGGCAGGTCAAGAAAGACATAAAGAACAAACGCAGGGGTTATCAGTCAGGAGTCATCTTGCATCATGTCAACGCAAGGCCTCACACAGCAGCCCAAACGGTGCAGACCATCAACGAGCTGGGCTGGGAACTGCTCCCTCATCCCCCTTACAGCCCAGACCTTGCCCCTTCAGACTTTCATCTGTTTGGTCCCTTGAAAGCGTTCACGAGAGGCACGAAGTTTAAAAGTGACGATGAAGTCAAAAGTGTTGTGTGCGACTGGCTGAGACATCAGTTCAAAGATTTTTACGCTGATGGAATGCGGAAGCTTGTGCACAGATGGGGAAAGTGTGTGACAGTGCTGGGAGAGTACGTTGAAAAATAAAAGAAGTAAGGTTCTATCTGGATTAGAAGTCCTTATACCGAAAAATTCACCTTATTTATTGAATGACCCTCGTATATATATATATATATATATATATATATATATGAAGAAAAATATACGGAAAAAACAAACAAAAATCCTAATATGCAATTATGCTGTTTTAATGTTTAATATAATGTCAACGTCGGGCGTTTCGGTCTAATAGTCCATCTTCAGGACATATTCATAAAACATAATTAACATTAGACCATATTCAATTCAACATGATAAAGACGATGGACATATGAGCAAGACCAATCCAATCTATTAGACCGAAACGTCTGACGTTGACATTATATTAAAATTAAAACAGCATAATTGCATATTAGGATTTTTGTTAGTTTTTTTTCCGTATATTTTTCTTCATACTGTCGGATCTATATCCATATATTTGCTTACATATATATATATATATATAAATATATATGTGTGTGTGGATGTATGAATGTATGTATATGTGTGTGTGTATATATGGATGTATGAATGTATATATATGTGTGTGTGTATATATGGATGTATGAATGTATGTATACGTGTATATGTTTGCAAGTTTCATTAAAGACTGTCATGATTTTGTGTTTAATCATTTAATTTTTTTGTCTTCGTATAATTTTTTTTTCTTTTCTGGACATAAACTGAAAAAAAAAAAATTACGAATACAAAAATATATAAAAATTCAATTGAAATTATTAAGATAAATTAAAATAAAAAGCTTAAACGCAGGACATTGGCAGTTGTCTTTAATGAAACTTGTATAAAAGGGGTATTGTTGTCCAAATACAAAATTATATATATATATATATATATATATATATATATATATATATATATGCACGTATGTTAGTAAATAGATAAATATGAAAAAAGTAATGTGTGTATATATATATATATATATATATATATATATATCGAGAGAGAGAGATGAACACAGATAGCAAACAGAAAATAGGAAAAATGACAATATTAAGTATAATAACGTTGCGTGTTTTATTACGATAAAAGGGTTTTTAATCTTCTCTCCATGAACAAAAAATGCAACGAAAACAAATGAACGAGAATTAATCGTAGAAATTGCCATGCATCGTGTCTTCCCGCCACCATCTGTATCCGTTTTCCCGCTCCCGTAAGTAGGTCCTGAGGACAGGTTCGGTGTTATAAGTGTCAAGTACATCCAAAGGCGCGCCCTGATCATGGGAAAAAACCATGTGGAAAAGAATTCGTACGAGTTGAAATGCTTCAACACAAACCCGATTCAATTTCAGTTGTTGCTTTGCAGTTATAGAAAATGCAGATTTCAGCGAGAAATTCTGGAAAAGGCGACGAGAAACGATAATTACCAAAGCCGCTGCATCTTTGTCAGCAATTTAGCGACCACTTAATTGACATTCAATTCTTTTCTATAGAAATTTCCATAAAAAAAAAAAAAATGAAATCTTGCAATACATTTAGTTTAAGGAATTATAAAGAATTTACAAGGCGTTTACGGTGATTAACCAGACCGTCTATATAACGATCTTAACACATTTTATTAAAAGTAATTCTTCTAGAAGAAAAACATGATATAATTCTTCGATTATATTATCAAGTTAAAATGGATTGAAAGTACTTTTTTTTTAACATCGTTTCACCTCAAGGAAGGCGATAATGCCACTAAAATGCAATAGTTTACAGGGAGTTAAAGAGAATGGGTAGATTGAAATTGGGGAAGATTGAAGAAAGGGCCAAAAGGAACAGGATTCAAGAAAACGGAAGATGGCGATTGACGTTCCATTTAGATTTTTGAAGATTGTAATTATCAGGGAAACAAGAAATTGGAAAATAGTTCCACAGGTGGGAAGTGCGAGAAAAGAGACTGTTAAAGTACAAATGGCAGTTGCATCTAACTAGTTCAACAGTAAAATGATTAGACCTAATGGCCACTCTAGTAACACACTTAAATTCATGTAGTCGGAGACCCAAGGAAAAAAGCTCATCAGGACAGTTATCATGGAAATATTTGTCGGTGAGGATTGTTTTTTTTAATCGAGTTCGGCCCAAGTAAGGGAGTAAAGCCACTAAGACACAAGGGTGTGACAATTAGAAAACAGAATTATTGTGGAGCAAAAACAATAGAAGAGGAATCAGTATGACAGAAGACAACGACTGACATTGCATTTAAATTTTTGAAAATCAAACTTGTCTGGAACGCAAGAAGTCGAAAGAGAGTTTCATGAGCGAGAAGTGCGAGAGAAGAAGCTGTTAGCATAGAACTTACGGTTACATCTTACCAATGGGACCTTGTTTCAAATTTAATAATGAGCTTAATTTCATCAAGTCCAATAACAAAGAGTTCGTCCGAACAATTACCATGAAAGTATTTATAGAAAAGCACACTTTACGGTGATGGGAAAGTGACTGAAGCCGAGACGCCAGGTCATCACAGTAATATTGCTGATTCGTCTTTGGATTCTATCAAGAATCTCAAAATATAATCCAGGAGCACCAGCCACATGTGTACGTCTCATTCAAAATAAATAACTATGCAGGGTTTTGCAAAAATCATGAAACAGTTTTGATTTCCCGAGCGTAGACAATCTTGAATCTTTCAAAAATTTTTGTATATTGTCGTTTGAATATAAAATACAAGAATTGCCCGGATGTATTCAAAAATTCATGAATGATACTACAAAATAAAAAGTGTATGTGTGGTGAGGAGGGGTGTCAAATCAGATGTTAAAAGTGGAGTGACAAATCGCCTATTAAATCACTGCGTGGATAGTTCTGATATAACTACTACAAAAAGTACTTATTCTTAAGGGGAAACGCCAGATAACCTAGTGAGTATATATAAATATTGAGGGTTGTGTTGTTAAGTTGTCACAGAAATAGTTAATCCAAATAACAGTTAAGAAAAGAATTGTATGTGTGTGTGTTTAGTGGGTGGTGACTGGTTGGTGCTGAGGAGTGGAGAGATTCCGAGAAAGTCAATCGGACAGGGTGAGTAAGTGGGTGAGTGCGTTTAACATAGGAGGCGGAAGAAGAGTCATCGGGTGCAATCAATATAAACACTAAACTGGTTAGCGAACGGCAAATCTTGAATGTGATTCGTCATAAAACCTGGGTGGGGGTCCCGGTTTTTGGTGTCAGGAAAGAAACAATAAGGAAACCGAAGGGAAAGGGTTGAGTGGACAGCATTGGTCAGGATATGGAGGAAAGGCAAAAGAGAAGAAATTAATGAAAAAGAAGAAAAAAATTTCTAAATTAATGAATGGCAAAAAAAAAAAAAGAAAAAAAAAAGAAACAAATATACAAGAAAGAAAGAAAAAGCAAAATCATGAATGAAGCAAATGAAAACGTAGCGTCCAAAATTATTTAAATATTCTATTCAGAAAAAGGGCAAATATAATGTGCACTTATAGAGAAATCAATGATACGGGTATTAATTGTTTCGGTGATGTAATGACAAACGACGGAAAGGGTGACAGAGAGATCCGAAGGTACATCGGGGTAGCGAAAGGTGTCTTCTAGAAACTGTAATGGTGCCTACCTAGACCGGCAGAATGAACTCTTCCGAACGCTATACATACTACGCCTCTCAAGAAAGACGAACGGTATTAGAACGGTATTGGGACGGTAGTGAATCGAGTCGAGCTGATAGCAGTCACGCCAAACCAGTCGAACAGTCCTACTAACCCTTTCACTTCTTGTATTATTTCTCGTGTAATATATTCTTTGTTATTTCTACTGTTGTGTGTCGTGTTGTTCTTCCATGGTCCTAACCTTGGACCATAACAGAAACTAAGCAGGGTATTAAGACACGTAAATATTTCGTTGGAAACAACGAAAAGTGCTTCTGGAAATGAATTGAGCTTACACCATTAAAGCGATTTTTTCTCTTTTTTATTAATCAATTCACCCCAAGCAAGACGAAAATGCCACAAACACGCAAATGGCTACAGGGAATGAAAAAGAGTGAGGATACTTCAGAAGCAACTGGAATCCCAATTCTAAATACAGGAGAAACCTGGACTCCTGTTCCAAAGACCTGCGAGGTACGTGAACCAGACGCTAGGCGTACCTATCTACTCCTACCGAGGGGAAAAATAACGAATAAACGGTATATAAAGATTTTAGGTGGAGACGTCAGAAGTATAAAGTTGAAGTTGACTTTAGAAGCAACCGGAAATTCAATCTTAAACAGGAAACAAGGTTATAAACCTCTACTCCTGTTCAAAAGTGTGTGAACCGGACGATAGCTGCAAAGTGAAAATACTTTTTATTTAATTCGCATGTATTTTGAAAACCGTTTCATCGATACGCGTTATGACACGTTTAAATTATTGTCGAGATAAAAATTTTCGATATAAGATTTGCCGAAGTGGCGTTTATTTACACGTGAAATGGGTTAATTTTGACCCCAAAATCACACCTAGTTTGGAAATAACTGCAGTGAATTCGTTTTAGAGGTTTAAACTTTGGGGATGATTTTGAAATTCTTCTGTTTTTGTTAAAAATTTCCGTTTTTCTGAAGTTAAGATTTTTAGGCTAACATTTCTGTTATTTATTTTAGGTATATGGTACTTAGTGAAGCTCGAATTCACTACTCAGTTAGAATGTTATTTAAAACCAGCTAACTTCACAGCTAGATTTGCGTAGATGATTTAAGCCAGATGCTTTGGTTTGCTGATGTCACTTGCTTTCTCTCAAACCCTGAAAATATAAGCTAGTAATTGCTACAAAAGTGGTTTCTACTCACAAGTCCGACTTATCATATTGCGAAAGGTCTTTTATATTCACGTGTTCCGGGGTATAGTGTCACTAGTTAGTCAACCAGAAAAATCAACAATAATGGCATTTCCAGATCAAAAAACATTTTGAACCAAAGATCCGAAGTCATGAGCTGTTGCATTCATACAAAAAATCCTCTTAAGCTCATATGAGGCTAGTGAAAAAAGTATGTACATTTCAGTTACCCCCCCACCACCTATACATTTTCCCTCTCCCCCTTTATCCTTCTTCTTGTCTTTCCTTCTTCACATCTTCTTCCTCCCTTTCTATCACACCTAACGCCATGAGTTTTTTTTTTTTTTTTTTAATAATATAGCGTACATTGTTTTTTTGTTTTTTTAATATAGTGTTGGGAGGTCAATTTATAAAAAGGTAAAGTGGAAATCAAGTTAGTGAAATCAACTGATCTCCTAATATTTAAAGTTAAAAGCTCGACCTGTTATTTTTTTTATTTTTATTTTTCCCACGCTTTTTAATATTAGGTTGGTGCAAAAATAATGTCGTTTTCTCACATAAGTTACTATGTGAGAAAACGACATTATTTTGGCACCCTCTTAATACTACTGTTCCCTGGTCCAGTTCAACCCTGACCTTTAACCTTTTTATGTATTATATAACTTTTGCTTCTGTACAGTTGAGCTCTTTCATTTTTAGTGTATTTTGTTTACGCTTTCATGAACCATCTTAAACGGCACAGTCTAACATACCTTATGTTTTACGTGTATTAATTCTCTATTACACGGTTTTTTTGAACACACAAATATTGTTCTTTACGAGCGCACGACGATTTTTTTCCATCATTTACCGAGAAAATCACAATGCAAGAATTCAAATTACCGCACGCCCTAAAAATATTTGCATTCCAAATAGGGAAGAATTCATGCTAATTCTATTACAAAAACATTGAACAATTCCTTACCAGAATGAGATGGAAGGCACTGTATTTATTGAATAAATATTTAAAGAATAAAGAAAACACGGAAAAATTCAATTTCAAAACTAACAACTACCCACCTGTTATTTAAGAACGAGTTAACTTCGAAAAGTATATACTTGTCATTGTTGACAACATCAAATTCATAAAAAATGCTAATAGTAATTTCAAAAAATTATTAACTACTGAAGTAAAAAGTACTAAAAATATTTTAATTAAAAGCAACAAAACAAAGAACATTTATACTATGAACCCAGAGTCATACTGGAAAAATAAACGAAGAAGTTACTAAAATTTACAAAAAAACACTAAACTCGTACATTAAAAGTATAAACGAGGAGGTGAAAAATATCACAGTGAAACTAGGGATAAGCGACAGGGTCCATACATTATGCTGCAATTAAGCATTTCTAACCATAAAGGATCATAAAGATGAACTCCCCAGTAACCCTTCTTTTCGATTAACAAGCCAAACTAAAACTGAACTCAGTAAAATAAGCCCAGAAATATTGAAAAAAAAAAAAAAAAAAAGGGACTCATTAAGGATTGCCACTCAGGCCAATCAATGCGAGGACACAAATGAATGCATTTCTTGGTTCCACAAAATTACAAGTGAAATCAAATATGTATTTATAATATGCGACATTAAAAACTTTTATCCGTCTATATATGAAAAATGGTCGGCTGGAAACATGAAACAGCCTGTCGCCTATGTTGATTTAATGTTCACACACACACACACACACACACACACACACACACACACACACACATATATATATATCTGTGTGTGTGTGTGTATAATACCAAAGTATCGGTAACACTTGTAAATGCAACTCCACCAACAAAAAAACTGAGAAAGAAAAACACTTGAAACGACAAAGAAAAATCGAGAACCAATACAAAAATAAACCAAAAAAAAGGCAGTATTCAATAGAAAAAAATAGGCACCTACCTATGCAATAATCAAAAATAGCTTATTGTTTAAATTAAATTGACTAAGACAGAGCAGTAATTCTAACCAACGACGCAGCACAAAAAGAACCACTTCAAGTCTGCTATTCTGAGTTTTTTGCAACGCGATCATCAGGCGACAAGAACCATATTATTATTATCATATATGTATGTATGCAAAGCTGGCTACTCATATCCGAGGATACCCGTCTACTATGGCGGTAGCCAATCCCTATTGTAGACGCTTGCTCAGGCACATTTCTGTTTATTCAACACCCAAAGAGTCTACCTGTGGTTTATACTGCAACTATGCTTAGTAGACCTTAGTTACAGTTTCTGGGAAAGAGCGTGTTATCTGGCGTGATCAACAATTTGAACTTGTGATTTCGTGTTAGCACAGCTATCAACGGCATCCAAGGGTTCCGTCTACCGAATTTCGCTCACAAAGCTTGGGTCAACCCGTGGTATGTTTTTCAGCACTTTCCAAACCGCTCGGCCACGTGCCCATTTTATCACACACACACACACACACACACACACATATATATATATATATATATATATATATATATATATATATATATATATATGTATATATAAGTTAACATTGAAGTCAACACTTAGATGCGACAGTCTGTTTCATGCTAGACGCAATTCGCGGCCTGGCGATTGCATCTAGCGTGAAACCGACTGTCGCCTCTAAATGTTGACTTCTATGTTCACTTTTATATTTACACAAGCTCTATCTCATATATTGAGCACTTTATTCCATAAATATAGCACATCTTAAGACTATATTTCTTCACATATATATATATATACTAGCAGTAGAGCCCGGCGTTGCCCGGGGATGTAACAGTAAGAGATAGATCAAGTATCGACCATCATAAAGACTGAAAAATAAAATTGACAAAGATTATTGTTTAAGGTTGACGGACACGCATGTCTTAATTATTATTATTTTTTTTTTTTACGAATTGGTCAAACCCAAACTCAAAGAGAAACATTGTTTTCAATCGTTATGAGTCTACCGATTGAATAGAATTTTATTATAAACGATTGTCTTGTAAATGGAATTTTTAAAGCATTCTGAATGTAAAAATAAAGAAAAAAGTGTGCAAGACAATAACACTACCTGCCAAAAAAAAAAAAAAAGTGAAGTTTTGTTGAAATCGGTTGAAAAATGTAGGAAATCCGATCCCATATATAAACGAAGACACACACACACACACACACACAAACAACCTGGGTTTTATAAGTATAACTCGATATGAGTTGTCCCCCTTTCAATCTCGCGACAGTGATGCCTCTTAATCGTGTTTTCAAATTGATTTCGTGCAAAAACAATTGTTTTTCTTATTTCTGGCGCTGTCAGAATCACCGCAAGGTAATTTTACGTAGTCCTGTGAAGTTTTGTTGAAATCGGTTGAAAAATGTAGGAAATCAGATCCAATATATAAAGGAACAGACACACACACACACACACGCAACCTGGGTTTTATGATAAGTATGATATATATGTGTGTGTGTGTGTGTGTGATTG
>OZ010585.1:46285302-46330302 GCA_963932145.1 Acanthosepion lycidas
TTCTTTTAAACCTTTATCATAACTATTGTTATTTATTATGAAATCTTTTAAATTTCGTGTAATAAATATTTCTGCTATTAATCAATGAAACGTATATGCATTTAGTAGGTGGCACTTTGTATTTTTTCCATATCTCTTTGTATTCTTTTAGGAATTAGTTTTTGTCTCCATGTGAATTGGGAGTAGTTAATGTGCGTATGTATACACTGGTGTATATTTCTCGCAATTAAATCTGAAACAACATTCTTGTTTTGTTTTAAGAACCAGTAAAATCTTTTTTTATTGATTTTCACCTGAGAACAAGTTTCTCCTTTCTCTTTACTTACGCCTCTCTTCCGATTAAACCAGATGGCACAAGAATTATTCTGGGACGCACGGGGATCTACAAAAATAAATGCACGCCCATTAACAGATAAATTTGGACAGTAAAACAAAGACAATATTATTATATGAATCGACGATAGCATAACACCTATTCAGCGAAAGTTTGAACATATTTACAGGGTAAATTTTACAAGTAATTTTTTAAAAAAATTTTGTTTGGTAAAGATCCTGTTTCATAGCTTTGAAATCAGACTTCTTGTCTCACTGGGTAAACTTCTGGCGGTCGCCCACTTCCTGTGCCCAAAATCAAGAGAATGAACCAATGGGCGACAGATCCTCATTTCATGAAAAACATTCAAGATAAACATGAAATTTCCGACAGTTTTAGTTGTGTTGTTTCTGAAAACTTTCTTCGTTAAATGATGTATACGTACATTCTATGCAATGTAGACATTTACAAAATTTAGCTTAGTCAGACACAAGGCCATTAATTCTACGCAATACAGGGACAGATACGAAATCTTATTCTTCTATGTGATGTGTCACTTCAGCACGTAGGCGATAATGGTTCTTCACAACTTCTAGCCTTCTTACCGCTTAGCAATTTTGGATTTTAATTTTTTTTTCTGTTATCCATTTACACAAGCCCGTTCGTCAGGTTACTCACTGTTTCAATATGTCCGTCTTGTGAGTGTCAAATTATCCAGGTCTTCTTTTCTCAATGCCTGTCGCTGGAATTTCAATTGTCTCTTTTTAATTATAAGTTTATGTGTATATTTGTTTCAATTTATTGTAAACTTTCTTATTGCTTACATGCTCTGTCCATGGTATCCCCCGCATCTTTTTGTAGAACCACATGTCGGTCGCTCGATCGCGAATCCTGTGATCCATCAAGGTCGTAGGGGTACCACATGAAGTGCAGCCGCAGTAAAAGTGGTGTTTTTTAGGCAAGATAGCCTGACGGAGCCCAACTCTCTCAAGACCGGTTTTGAATTCTCTTCTTCTAGAACCCAAGGGCAATATCGCTACCCAAGGCTATAGAACCCAGTCTGTCGTGCTATTTATCCATAGCTGGTGGGGGAGAAGAAGAGGATTCATACCTCTCCCAAGGGTATTAGCACGTAATTGGATGTAATGTATCAGACTGGAATCCAAGCTGCTATCCATTACTTTGCCGTCCCTCCTAGTACAGTGTGAATGATCCCTCAACTCTGCGGTTCATACATCTGACCTGTTCTATCTATGTCGTCAGTGTCGCCCTCACATTGAAAATAAATTATGGATCTAATATTGGGGTTAGTTAAGGCATTCTTTCGGATCGATCTTAACATTGGTTAGATGGTAAATATAATGCGTGGATAGACAGACAGATAACAGTTTCTCACATCAACAGAAAATTGCCGAGAAAAATTAAAACTAACATCACCAATCCACCGTATACGCAAATAAGCAGGACATTTTTAGGACCAATCTGCTTTAGTTTTATAATTTGCGATATTCGCCAGTAATTTTAGCCTTTATGATATCAAGCAGTTATTAATTTTCACCCAAAACTTTCTTATTATAATATAATTACCAAGAAAGAAAACACGGGGGAATATAAATTACGCTCTCGTCATATCGCACGACTGGCGACATGAAACTGGGCACAACATGACACAATGTCCCTGGAGCAGACAGAATACGTTTGAAGGTACTTTAATCGAGCTTTTCTTTCCGCTTATCTAGTCTTAATTTATTTTATTTTTTGCTGGTTGAATTTCTAAGGTTTCCGCCTTATGGTTTGAAAGCCAGTTTATATTAAGTCCTTCCAACCACCATTCTTCAAGCAAAAGGAGTAGCTGTTTAGTGTTTATATATTTTATATATATTTATTATATATCCTATCTCTGAAGCATTTCTATTAGGTTGGTGCAAAAATGATGTAGTTTTCTCACATAGTAACGTAGGTGAGAAAACGACATTATTTTTGCACCAACCTAATATTTGATAGACTCTCGATTCATTTGCATTAGAATTTCTGCACAGAAACTTTATTGAAGAAAATTATTACAATTCTTTTTAAAAATTGGTCTCTTCTGCAAGAGAGCGTTACAGCTGATCCCGTTGAAGGGCTACATTGATTTCCTATTTATCTTTATTTTGTGATGAATTTGTAAACGAAAGATAGTCTGATATTTTTGCAACTATAGCTATTTTTATAATATAATTACCAAAAAAGAAAACACAGGGAAATATGAATTACGCTCTCGTCTTATCGCACGACTGGCGACATGTAACTGGGCACAACATGACACAATGTCCCTGGAGCAGACGGAATGCGCTCGAAGGTACTTTAATCGAGCTTTTCTTTCCGCTTATCTAGTCTTAATTTATTTTATTTTTTCCTGGTTGAATTTCAATTTCTGAGAGTGATATAGATAAATCGGTACTAAATATTTTGCAATTATACGGTTGTACTAACAACTAAAATATATAGATAGATAGATATCCAAAGACCGACAAAGATATCTAAAGACTGAAATAGATAGATAGATAGATTCTATTTCGTAATATAGATGTTAGTACTAAACATTTTACAATTATACAACTGTACTAACTGCTAAAGGATAGATAGATAGATAGATAATATATTGTGATATAAATAGATGGTACTAAATATTTTGCAATTATACAAGAATGTGAAAATCCCTCTCTTGAGGGGTATACACATTCGGATACTTACCTGGCCCAGGGCTCCGTCTCTGTGCTGGTGGTATCATGACTACGACTAGCTTGGACGGCCTCTGACCAACTTGGACCAGCTATGACAAGCCAAGACCAGCTATGACTAGCTCAGATCAGCTTGGACAAGCTATGACCAGCTAAGACCAGCTTAGACCAGTGGCCCGAGTGAAAGCACTCGGGTCCCCACGTTATAAACTAACCTTGTGTCACAACCTGATTCAGTGGGGGGGGGGTCAAGTAAATCTCATTTTGCAATTATACAATTGTATCAACTGCTAAAAGATAGATAGATAGATATCCAAAGACCGATAAAGATATCTAAAGACTGAAATAGATAGATAGATAGATAGATTGTATTTCGTAATATAGATAGGTTGGTACTAAACATTTTGCAATTATACAATTGTACTAACTGCTGATAGATAGATAGATGGATGGATAAATTCTATAACGCAAATCTGTCTACGAAGAAAAGTGTACCATGCAAATAGATATGAATATTAAAACCCGAAGCAAATTCGAAACTCTAGATAGACAGACAGATGTGAGCGTATAAATTTGTATTGAAAGGAAAGATTCAATTCTTGATACATGAAGCCAATAATGAAATCTGAATAAATCTGGCAGGTGTGGAAGTTACGTAAGATCCAGGTATTCGCCTTTTAATGTAGGTAAATTTCAGTCGAGGTAAACCACAAATAAGAAAGTGATAGAAATTAAAATTTCGCGGGGATTCATTTCGTCTCTCAAATAAGCATAAAATTGATGACCTGTAAACATTATTTTTCAAATGGATTTTGTAACCCTTTGGGTAGGGGTCATAAATTGTAATGATGATATTTCATCGAATTTAATAACTCTTGAAATATTTTAAAGCATTTCCGGAAGGCATTTCAGCTTTTCATATTGTGAGATTTTTTTTTTTCTAAAATTAAAAAACAAATCTTAACGTATTCTAATGATAAAAAAAACAGAAATAGTTAAATTTGTGAGGCCAATTTGTAAGGTGGATCTCTTCATATTCTTTTGCATAAATGCCCCTGGAAAAGAGATGAATCCATCACTTCTCCCAGCCATGGGTTAAATAGCAGGATAATGTAGACTTTTTAACCATGGTGACTGCTAGTCTAAAAGAACGAGAACAGAGAATTGCAAACAACGGAGAAGGAAATGGGAAACCACTCGAATATTTTCCCCATGAATATATAGCAATTCACAGATAATAAAAAAGGGATGTGTGGAGAGTTGTGATCGTGTACGCTCTGAAGGAACATGGCATTTAAAAAATCTTCTGTTTGTTGAACTTGATGAAAATATCAAAATGTCGAGGTGAATATGGGATTTTCGTACATTAGAATCAATTTATAGTTGTTGCCCAAAACCTTTAGATTTTGAAGGTTTTCTCGAGCTTGAAAATATTTCTAAGATGAGACATTTTATTTACAGACCTCTTGTGAAGGCTTTTAAATCAAATCAGGTTGATACTCATATAATGTTGATGTATGACATTATCTTAAATAAAAATGAAAATATTTGAAAGCCATATCGCACCAGACCCCATAGATCACGTGTCATTGAAATGATGCTAAATTAAGCTCTTATGAGATGAAAATTTAGGACATATCCTCCAACCTCATCTGATTTTCCAATCTTCGAAAGTAGGAAGTTTTTCTAAGAACTGGATATTTTTATTAGAAACCCATCGAGGAAGACATCAGGGAATCAGCTGCTGCAGATGTCGCAAAGAAATGATATCATGTTTTTTCATATATATATATATAATTGGGAAGAGTTTGTCTACTTGTTATTCATGGCCAAACTGTCTTTGAATTTGGAGGAAAGGTTTAACGTAAAAAAAAAAAATGCTCGTTCCTATTGGGGAAATAAGGAACTGTCTCTTTTCTCCTATTCGGAAATATCTTTTATTATAGCAATTAACTTTTGTAACCGTTCCGCACAAGATTATAATTTATCTTTTCTTATTACTGTATGGAAAATTAAAAAAAATAAGTGTGCAATGAAAAATCACTTTCACTGAACAAATTTTCTATTACAATGTATTTTCTATTTCTATAGTACGCCAGTTCTAACCTTCACGGCTAGGACCCACCATACCACGCCCATTGTAGGGAACTGCTCTCATTCTCTTCGCATTCCATTGGTGTGGTGTAAGTTCGACTCGAGAAGCTTCTTCCAACGAACCATCGCTTTGTGGAACCGATACAGAAGATGCTTCCCAATCACTACAATTTTAACCTGTTAATGTCCAGGGATAATTGTCAACTTCCCCATATATTGCCATAAACTGTGCCGCTTAAATCTGTAGCCCTCTACCTGTTAGGCCTCTTATAGGTTGAAAATCATGGTAAAAAATGTATTTATTAAAAACCTACCAGTAAAAAATATAATTTAGTTTGTTTTACTTTTAAGCGACTAAACACAAACACCGTTCATGTTTTTGAATCATTTCACTCCAAGCAAGGCAATGAAGCCACTAAGTCACAAGGAGCTCACTAAATGGGACATAATATGAGAAAAAGTAAACTTTATTAAGGAGAGAGAACAATAACAGAGCAAGAAGTAAGAAGACAGAAGATAATGATTGACATTCCATTTAAATTTTTGAAGATTAAAGTTGATTGAAAAGCAAGAAGACGAAAGCGAGTTCCACCAGCGAAAAGTGCGAGAAATGAAACTGTTAGCATGGAACTTATGGTTAGGTCTAGTCAATTCCATTGTAAAATTATGAGACCTTGCAGCCAATCTCGTAGTAATTTCATAAAATCTGGGTACCAAAGAAGAAAGCAATATTTATTGTGAATAACACAAAGAGGAAAGCTTATAAGAATAATTACCATCAAAATATTTACGGTAAATACACAGGGAAGCTACATTATGGCAGTGAGAAAGGGACTGTAGCCGAGATGCTAGGTCAGGACTAATAACATTGCAAACCAATAACATTGCAGATTTGGATTTTATCAAGAATTTCTAACTACATACCAGAAGCGCCAGACCAGATGTGACGGCAATATTCAATGCATGAACAAATGGTAAACATATAAATGTGTAAGATAGATTCTGGCGATAAAGATTATCTAGCACAACACAGTGAACCAAATTTCCTAGCAGTAGATATTGCAGTTGATTCAATATAATCCTTTCCCTTCATAACAGTGGTAAACGTTAGCTCGTTAACCGATGACGCTGAATATGTAACTTGACAAGCATGAATAACGGCAATAAGAAGCCTTCCAATTGACAGTAAAGATTGCAAAATAGGCATTTATCTACTTGAAACAGAAGTTATTTTTATCATTTTAGAGGTTATTTTTAGTGGATACCCATATTTGACTAAACGCTTTCATTTATTAAACAGTATATTTATAAACTGAGCAGATATAAAATTTGAAGACTCTATGTCAAGAAGGATTTCGTTTAAAGGTATTATTCAGTAATTAATTGGCAAAAGTTCTTCGTGGCCGAGTCGGTCCAAAACACGTCGGATCTAATGGCAGTTCTCTCTGTCCAGGGGGAAGTAGGTTCAAATCCTGCCAGAGAACGCATATTTTTCTTTAATAAGATTTCTTGAATATTCAGGCCGGTAGACGAAAATAAATAATAGAATTTATGTAAGACTACTTTTCCAGACAAGATCAGAAATGAGGCAATAAGAGATATGGTAGGAGCAATATCAATCATACAACGCATGAAACGACAGAGGATCAAGTGATTCGGACACCTCACTCGTATGCCTATCGACCAACCAGTCCTACGAGCATACGCCCTCAGGTACTTTGGCTGGAGAGCGAGAGGCAGGCCAAGAAGAGGCTGGAGCGACTCAGTGGTAGACACTCACAGAGCCCACGAGATATCTATTCTCCTGGCCGCTCGCCTTGCCGCTGGCAGACAACTTTCTCTTCCCGCGATGCCTAACAGCACAAGCGGAAGGGAAACACACACACACAAAAAAAAAACCAAAAAAAAACCAGAACAAACACTTTTCCGGACTAGACTATCCGGAAGTTTCAAATCACTTGACTCTAGTAGAGTGTTACTAGTTGGCCACCTCAGGACTAATCAATCATTTTACTTTCATTATAATCAACTGTAATAAATATCTTAACCTCTTATCCGGCGTAGTGGGTAGTTCAGCTAGTAAATTAGTAAAATAAAAAAGATTTCCTTGACCATCTATTCAAATCGTTGCTAATTTTGGAATCATTAATGAATTATTATGACTATGATCATTTTAACGTCAAATTTGCTTTGCTGTCCTCATTAGTATAGAAGATCTCCACTGATTTTATGTTATGTGTTACTATCTTTCATAGAAACAATGTCCATTTGTAACCGTTTGGTGTAAACTATTATTTCTTTTATTATTACTATCAGGAAAAAAAAAGAAGAAATATTTGGGTGTTTCGAAAAATCAATATCAGTGACAGAATAGAGTATTACCAAATAATGTCTTCTACTTTTCATGATATTTTTTCATTGAAAACTCACCAGAGCCAAATGGAATCGTTTTGTTTTTTTTTGTTTTTTTTTTTGTTGTTTATTTATTTTTTTTCATTTCAGTTACTAAACGAAAACACCAAACGTTCGCATATATTTGGCAGAATTTGATGGATCTCAGTACCTAAGTAACAAGGAATTGTTCTATTGTCTTTATAATCATCTGGGAACAAAGTCTGGGCAGCTCACCAGATTTAGCCGAGTAGTTCAGCGAGGAACATCGGCTATGTCGAATAAGAGGTTAAGATATTTAACATCCCAACATCTATAAGTAAGAATCGTCCTCGTTGGCAAAACTCGTTGTCGAGTATTGGGATGTTCAGAGACATATCCTTCCGTGTCAATTGAGTCTTATGTTGGATGTGAAGAAAACATGTTAGAGTAGAAAGGTTCAAGGGAATGGAAAGCTCTGGCTTTTCTTTTCTCTCTCTTCGTCTCTTCTATTCTTATCATGATGTTTTCGTAGGATGCGTTTTTTTTCCGAGGACTGCTGTTCTCCAATTGGTTCTTTCAAGAAGAAGAAAAGTCTTCGAGCATGAAAGCCTTGGCTGCAAATTGGTTGGGGTGTTCCATGGATCACCACTCCATGGCACACGCATTTCAACTCACTCCATCCGCTATGACAAACCAGTGCTTGATACACAGGTTAATGATGACAGCTTGCAATGGCACCCAACTTGTTCTCGTACTTAGAACGTCGCCTTGATCGCCTGAACGCCGAAAAGGTGGAAAATGTATTCGTACAATACAAAAAAGAATACATAATCTTCATTTAATACTATGATTGACTTCCAGGTTGTCTGAGATTTTCTTGTAACTTTTACCTTCTTTCCAGAGCTTAAAAATCAGTTATTTTTGCTAATATATCAATTCTTTACCTCTTGCAATGATGATAACTTTCTTGCACGAATATCAATTACAGAATGTTCTGTTTGTATTTTTAGGCTAAAAATGGCCACTGATAACATTATTGGAACATTCTAGAATATTCCACTTGAATAATCTAGAGTATTAAAGCAATTTAAGAATTTTAAAATCTGAAATTTGCATTGTACGAATACTTTTTTCACCAATTAAAATGGATGAATGGGAGTTATTTCTATTAAATTAAAAGATTTTATGTTTTTTATGCATATTTACTTATTATGCATCTATGTACAGTTAATTATATGAAAAGTCTGTTTGTTCATTAGTTGGAAATACAATAAATAAATAAAATTGTATGTGTATGAATATGTTTCCCCACCCCACTGTATATATGTCTGTGTGGATGTGTGTCTTTCGTTGAATATGTTGGACAAGGAGACTTTTGTAAGATTATTTATTCAGTTTTTCTGGTGTTCTTTCTAGTGTTTTGACGATCAGTAGAGTTCGATTGAAGTGTTTGAAGAAATTAGAATTCTTTTATATACAAGTTTATACACCCATCTTGGTAATGCGAGGTAATGTGATTGAGAAAGGCTTGAATCCGGCTCTTCTCTTCCCATCTATAAGTTAAATGGAAGAGTAGACCAGACTCTCTAGCTCCAGATGTCAGTCTGGAAGAATGAATATATTGAATTCAAAGCCATGGAGAAAGCAGTGGGAAATCATTTCACTATCTTTTAAAAGTTATCATGGAAATTCTGAGATAATAAAGAAAAGTAAGCTGAGAAGAGCCATGATTTCTTAGGCCTTGAAAGGAGACAGAATTAGGCATTGTTTTTAGATGAGTGAAAAGAGTACTGAACTGTTATGCAATATCGGTTCTCCTGTATTGCAGGGAATGCTGGTCTATCTCACCATCCTTTCTTTTTTCTTTTTTGTTTACAGTTTTTTTTATATAGCAGACAATAACATTTTGTAAGATTTTTATTCAGTTTTTCTAGTCTTTTTGTAGATTTCTTTTTCTTTTATGAGATCTAAGAGTGTTTAGAAACTGTCCGTAGTGATTATTGTCCTTATGCAGTCTAAGAAATTCACAAGATATTCCTTGTCCGCCATCTTTAATGAAGCATGCATGAATAAATATTACATTTCTTTTATTTTTTTTTGTGTCTTTATATATATATATATATATAATTTTTCTTCTATGGATTGTCTCCCTTCAGTTTTGTAAGTTTTTTTTTATTGAGTTTTTTTTTTAGTGTACAGTTTTTTTTCCTTTATGGGGACTAAGCAGTGTTTTGAAATTGTCTGACGCGTTTTTTGTCTCAGTTGTTCTTGGGTTCGGTACCGCCATAAATTAAAAAAAATCTTAACAAAGCCTAGTATCTCATCGCTTATGAAGTCTGTGTTGTTTGGCACTGCAAATATTCTTCGAAAAGTTCCTGTTTGAGGTCGAGTGACATGATTGCGGACACCCATAATGCAAGGTCTCTTGTTGAAAATGAAAAACCTTACGAAAGAAAATACTACTACTACTACTACTACTAATAATAATAATAATAAATCGACAATATCCTTGATGCTCCATTTCTCCAGGAAATTCAAAAAATAGTTCTAACAAGCATACCGTATATCATGCGAAGAGATTGGTCCATTTATGTTTTTGTTTTAATAGTTGTCTTTTGTTTAACTAAGTCGAAAGAACAAAAAATTCACCTCTTTCACATACTCCAGACCATTGCTTATGACCCGGCATATGATTATAAAAGAAATGCTGGCCTTAAAGAAAGAGTGATAACGCCTGACAAAAAAATAATTTAATTTTAAATATTTCGATACTTTAAGTGGGCCTAATATTCTGAATTATAAATACAGTTCCTGAATTTGCTGAGTTGATTTCCCTACAATGTTTTACATGAATTCAGTGAACTTATAACAGTATGAAATCAAAGACTATAACTTTAATGATATAATTTAATATAAAGATTTTTAACATTTAAATGTCACATGGTAATGTTTCTTTAGCATAGAACAAGTTTAAAATTTTTGTGGAGCCTGTGGTTAGCGTTTTTGTATCAAGAATATATAAACATGATATCTTTTAATTAATTCAGTATAATTATCTGATACTATCAAGCGGTGTATACGCGAAACTCAGTCAAGATAAGAACTTTGAATTTTTCTTCATCTGTATTAACGGATATATATTTTCATTCTTATCTACATAACCAGCTACTTTTACTTGTTTCTAAGCTTGTCCATAACACATTGACACAGTATAAATAACTTTACAACCTACGGATCCATTAATATTCCGTATGCGTACTGCTTGCAGAATAGCTTGAGAGCAATTTTCTCCGCAAATATATTAAGCAAGTCTTTGTGGGGGGAGGGAAAGAACCCAGAATTACGTCAAAAATCTGCAAATATTTTTCATCCTGTAATAGTTACCTGTGTTTAGTTTAATTTGTAACATATAAATGCAAGTAGAAAAAGCAAATGTTGATAAGATAGCGAGGGCCATTGCCCGGGGTCCCTAATCAGGTTTACCCGCCTCCCGGTCGGGATGCTTCTGGGTAGTACATAGATACCTTTATGTTGGCTTTTCGTTATCACAAACAAACATTTATCTCAACTTTGCGGCATCGCAAAAAGTAAAAATCGAGCAGAAGCAAGAAGAAAAAAATGGCATGGTAGGAAACGGTTATTCGCGTTATCAAAAAATAAAGTGATTTTTAATAAGATTTATATATATATATATATATATATATATATATATATATATATATATGGAAAAAAGATCTTAAATTTTGCCGACGCGTTTCGTCTTCCGACTTTCTCAAGGCAAAAATGAAATCGAAATGTTCTTATTGTTATAGTTACATTAAAAAAAAAAAAAAATCCAAATTTAAAAAGATAGACGCTTCTGTCTAAGCCTTTTTTTCTGTTTAATGTAAATTACCTTTATAGTAAGAGATTTTTTTTTTCCCATGTCATCAATACAGTTAAATTCCCAGATCAATTCTGTGGACAAGACAGATTGGTATAAATAAAATGACAATTGGAAAAAAGATCTTAGATTTTGCCGACGCGTTTCGTCTTCTGTCTTGTCCACAGAATTGATCTGGGAATTTAACTATATTGTTGACATGGGAAAAAAAAAAAAAAAAATCTCTTACTATAAAGGTAATTTACATTAAACAGAAAAAAAAAGGCTTAGACAGAAGCGTCTATCTTTTTAAATTTGGATTTTTTTTTAATGTAACTATAACAATAAGAACATTTCGATTTCATTTTTGCCTTGAAAAAGTCGGAAGACGAAACGCGTCGGCAAAATCTAAGATATTTTTTCCAATTGTCATATATATGTGTGTATGTATATATATATATATATATATATATATATATATATGAAGCAGCAACAATTTTATGCTGTAAATAATCCGTTTCGTTTAAACTATTTTATTAGATATTCAATCAGTACGTGGAATTAGTAAATACCTTGATATATGGATCCGTTATAATAAATTTTAGTATAAGAAAAAAAAATGAAATTTAACATAAAATCTGCTATACCAGGGGTAGTGTCATCCAACATTTCAAGTTGTCACAAAACCGAAACACTAAAAATCGAGTCTTGTGCTTAATTAGTCTCGTGCACATTGAGACATTCATCTGGATGTCATGTATGGAGCCAAACGCATCCCAAAATATATAAACTGTCAGATGTATACAACTGCTTCCTGAGATCGATTGTTAACAATGGCTTCGAGCAAGTGAAGTGCGTAGGTTTCAGAGAAGACCATCCTTATTCGGACCTCGTGGACTGGTGCGAATCACTAACAAAAAACCTCTACCAGATAACAGGAAGCACATGACTTGAAAACTTTCAACAGGGTCAAACAAATTAAATGTAACTCGAAGAGAGAATTATGACATAATCAAGATGCTGACGTTCCACACTGCTTCAAACAAAAGGTTAGGAAGGAAACATCCATCAATACTGGAAAGAGCAATAACAGTTAGTGGACTTGAGAAACCTATTTTCCTGAATGGAACTTGTATGTCTTAGCGAGGACCATTCTCCTTTGAATCTTACGGACTGGCGCTACAGAATCGCAAACAAAGAACTTTACCAAATAGCAGAAACCACAACACTTTAGGATCTTAAACAACATCAACAACTAAAATGAATAGCACATGTCACTTAAAGAGAAAGTAATGGTATAATCAAGATGTTGACGTTCCACATTACTTCTAACACAAGGTTAAGAAGGAAACCTCCATCAATGCTGGAAAGTGCAATAAGTGCTACTGGGCTTGAGAAACGTATTTTTCTAAAAGATTGTTTTAAGATTTTATGAATTTCATCCCATAGCGTCGCTACCTGTTCGGTTAATGAATTTCGAATGTTTCTTTGTAAGTAAACGGTTAATATTATCATCACCTTTCTCTTGGTAAAACTCTACAATTATATGCAAACACGGTGTGTATTCATTTCTAATATAAATTGCTAGAATGGCCGTCTCTAAAAAAAAAAAAAAATCTAATTATACACTTCGTTAGAAACAAAAGAAAGAATTGAACTACTATGCAATAACAATTTTGTAAACTAACAGAGAAGGCTGGTGAATTTTTTCATAGATGACTATGTATATCTGAGGTAAGAGCGATGTGGTTATACAGAAGGATGATAAGAAAACTATAGACTGGTTTGGTTTCGTTTTTGTTTTACGGCATATCAACTTCAATGGGTCATTTAATGCCGACAAATTTTTTTTTCCTGATAATATTTTTGTTTTGTCAAAATCTATTTCTGGTAATATTTTTTTCCTCAGAATTGTATAGCTGGTAATATTTTTTTTCAAAAACGTATTGCTGGTAATATTTTTTTATTCAAAAATTTATTTCTGGTAATAATTTTTACAAAGTATTTCTGGTATTAAAACCTATTTTTACACTTTCCTAATGCTTTTTACCTCAGTTTCGGGGTTAACTATTTGCCCATAGCTGCGACCCTAACAGGTGCTACCACCCCAGGTCAGGGTAGACCTGGGAACACCAGCAATTAAGTGGTGGTTCCACGCTACTCAAAGCCTCCTCATCAGAGGCCTTGCCGTTGGACGTAGTTTATCGTCTTACCCTGGACGCGGATGTAGTTTATCGTCGTAAAAACAATAGATGGAATATGTGAGAAACGAGGAAATCTTAAGTTATATGGTAACAAAGCGGACAATTATACATAAAATCAGAAAGAGACTGTTGAAATTTGACATAATGAGGAAAGAAGGTTTGGAGAATTCGACACTAAACAGGAGGAACAGAAGGAAATAGAGGGTAGCCTACCTAACAAGCTTGTATAGATGGATGGCAAAATAGGTAGAGGGAGGGTTAGTAAAAAGATAAACACTGCTAGGAGCTATAAGAAGGTTGGAATTGTGGGTAGACATAATCTACGTGTGCCGATGGAACACGCCTCATAAAAAAGGGAGAGTACACGCTCAAATAAAAAACGCTAAAATAAACGTTTTCTTTTTTTTATAGGGGAGGGCAAGTGCCTAGAAAAAAATTCGTTATTCTCTCGGTACAACATTCATTTTCTTGTTGATTTTGCCACAAGTCGACTGGTGTGCTCTCTAAGCTTCCTCGATTATTTGTTTAGTCATGTAACCTTCAAAACTTTTTTTTAACAAATCACATTTCGTCCAGCATAGTACTTATCCCTTACACCCTGTCTTGTTCAACGTCTTTTCGAAGGAATTTAGATGTCTTAACACTTATTCTGTACTTCTAGTGGCTCCGCCCTGCTCCTTAACCTAGCTACTCTCATCTCACACTGTTTAGCCGGTGAACTAATAGAGAATGAAAAGAACTTAGCAAAAGGAATCGGCTTGTACATCTGCAAAGAGACCCTAATTGTGATCTAACTTGGGGGTAGGTTCTCAAAGTTCGTACGTCTCTTTTCTAAGTAGAAACCTTCACTTCAATTACTTCCCAGTTTGAGAGGATGCTTAGACTAGTGTTTTGCTTATAAAATCTTTATGCAAAAATAATGTAACAGTGTAGCTAAATATTCGCGTCATTCAACATTCTCTCAAAGTCAGACATCGCGAGAAATTGGTTATTTTAAAGAAAAATAATTCTACCTATGAAATAGGATGGTCGGGCCCTTCAACGTTGTGTAATTGTTAGCAATCTTGTCTTTCTGGATCAGTTACGACGGAATGGTTAGTTCGATCCCCACTGGGTGCTCCACACTTTCGACCTCGTGCCACATCTAAGCTACGCTTAGGAAACCACAATGCTTGTCTCGTGAGATCAATTACGTCTGAATAGTGAGTTAGATCCTAATTCGGTGCTCCATACTTTCGGTCTTGTGCCACCTATAAACTGCGCTTAGAAAACCACAATGCCGGTCTCGCTAAATCATGTCTGAGTAGTAAGTTCATTCAGTATTCATTTTTTCGGCCTTATGCCACATCTAAACTGCGCTTAGTAAATCGCTATAGAATAAAATGGTGCCATTATTTAAAAATGGAGACTTATTAGATACTCTTCTGTTTTTATGGAGATGGAAAAAATATTTAAATACTCGCTCTTTCATATACACACACACACACACACGAGCGCATGCGCATTCAAACATATAGATGTAACTGTATAAATCCAATTATCTATCTCTCAATTTGTCAACAATCCTATTTCTTTTACTGGAAAAACTGATTATCTTAAATACTGATATGGTTTTTATACACCCAAAGGATAATTATACTCAACATTAGAAAGAAACAGTTGGAATTTTTAGGGTACATAATGAGGAAAGACGGCTTGGAAAATGTGATACTCACAGGACAAATTAACGGCAAGAGAGACAGAGGAAAACAATGAATAATCTACCTAGCGAGCTTGAATAAATGGATGGAGAGAACAAGTTTTAGGAGAGATAACAAAAAGACAAAATTTATTAAGAACTACAAAGGATAGGAAATTGTGAAGAGCCATGGTCATCAACGCTTTGAAGGATACGGCGTGTACAGCTTTGCAGAAAAATGATACTGATGACAGAAAACCAGTTAAGCAATTTAACTTATTTAAATTCTGTAGATTATATTGTTTCTGAATTTCCATATATTTTTCATAAGCGAACTTAACAAATAACAAATAAAAAAAGAAACGAGATTTGAACGAATCGACGCTAGATGTTTGTCTGTACGTGTCAACAGTGATTGGACCAAGAACACAATCATTGAAGAATATTCCCGAAATTCAACTAGTGGATCCCTTAAGGAAGGGAGTGGAAGCACAGACGAAAACATATAGTTTTGCAGTCCTAATACGAGATCTGCTTGTTAGTCTTGGATTTGAACATATTTTATGGGTCATACTTTCGTTTTAGCATAGTTTAGCCTAAATCATACTTCTTGTTTCGTAAATTCCGTTTTTAATACCATGTCCCTTCAGAATGTAGGCGACCATGATTCCCCAAAGAATTTTTTTTTAATTATCTGTGAATTACTAAGGCTTCTTGTGAAAGATAGTGGAATGATTTCCTGTTGCCTTCTCCACGGTTTGGAATACAGTTCTCTTAGACTAGTTCCCACCCAAAGCTTGAGTGACAAGTCTACCCTACTATTTAACCCTTAGCTAGAAAGAGAATTTCCTTTTAGCTATCTTTATTGATACTACTACTTCTACTTCTACTACTACTATTACTACTACCACTACTACTACTACTAATAATAATAGACTTAGAGATGTCAGTTACAGTTAAAGATTTATGGCAAACACCTGAAGATCTTTTATCGTTTGAAAGTTGAAGAAGTTTGTCTTCCTGCTGGTCAATAATTAAATGCTTAGGCGAACTTCTTAGTGATATCAATATTTTATTTCTCGGTGATATACTTACGTTATTATGATTAACGACACTGTTTGTTTATTTATTTATTATTATTATTATTTTTTTTTTTTTTGCAATAAAAAAAATCTTAGCGGCAAACTCTTAATGACAATAGATATTAACAACTGCTTAAGTTATCCACAGCGATAGCAGCTGTAATGTACATTCTAAAGTAGAATCCCATCACGTCACCACCAGTTAAATGGCTTGTTATTAGAGAGATAAAATTACCTTCAAGGCGAAGGTCTACAGTCATTTTTATAGACAACTAGCAAAAATTTCGGCTTATTTTTTTCTGATTTAAATTTTAGAATTGTTTAATGGTGACTTTCAGTATATGAACGTAATTCCAATGGTTCTTTAGTATAAAGGTATCTGTAGGGGTCATACTATTAGCTAATCTTCTTGTATCCAACAAATCTTACTTAATTTTATTTATTTTTTAATTGAATTCGCCCAAGTAAGGCAGTAAATTCACTATGACACAAGCGGTTATTGGGTGTGAGAGAATTAGAAAACAGAAGCATTACTGAGGGGCGAGAACAATAGATGAGTAATCAGGAAGACAGTAGATAATGATGAACATTGCATTTAAATTTTTGAAGATCTAAGCTGACTGGAAAGCATGGTGCCGGAAAAGAGTTCGACAAGCGGCAAGAGGTTATTATTTTAAAGAATTTCTTTTTTTACCGGCATGCATTTTATAATCACATGACGCAAAAACCGAGTGAGAAAGAATACGAGAAGAAAGAACAAAACCCCATTAAAGAGAGAGAAAAATAAATGAAAAGTAATTCAAAAAGAGAGAAGATTACGATTGACATTGCATTTAAATTTTTGAAGATCAAAGTTGACTAGAAATCAAGAAGCCGGAAGAGACTTCCACAAGCAAAAAGCGCGAGAAAAAAAAAAAAAAACTGTTAGAATAGAATTTACGGTGGCATATAGGTAATTCAAATCTAAACCTAAGGGACATTGTTGCTAATCTAGTACTGCCCTTAAATGAATAAAGTCTATTTACCCTACCAAAGAACGATATTTATTTGTAATTATTTACAAAATGTGCCACAAGGCCAAAATGGAGAATGGGGAAAAGAACGGTCTTCATCTATCTTAACTTTAAACTTAGCTAGCCACAAACATTGACCCATACATACCAAAAATATTCCTAAAACCAAAACCAAAACAACGCATGCTTACTTACCTTTCTTATTGAATCCACAATGATACATTATTGTTTCTACAAAAATCCTTACTAGTCCCCATATGTACAATTCAATATATGGCGTTGTGTGTGTGTGTTGGGGGGGGGGATAAAACAACAATTTAAAAACTAAGCCCAATGAGTATTTACAATATGAAAACAAAATATTTACAAGAACCCTACCAAAGAGCTCATCCGAACAATTACCATGAAAGTATTTATTGAAAAGGGTCAGGGAAACAAATTTACGGTGTTAGAAGTGACCAAAGAATCATCTATTAGGAAAGTCTATAGAAATAAATCTTAATATCTCTTCTATTGAACGGCGATAATAAAAGGCCCAATTATATCTAAATATCTCACATGCGTCTCTACGAGTTATACGATAAACCTACACCAGAAGTTAAAAGCAAATATTATATTTTCATGTATTTATCAATAGCTTATTACTCAGAATTATTTTCCTGTTTGAGTGTGATTGTGATGTAACTATATTTGTCCTTTTTATTTTTAATATTTCGTTAAAAGCAAATATGAGACGTCAATAAACTTAATTAGAATTAAGTAATTGGAATCTGAATAATATTTCAACTTAATTGTTTCCTTCAGTTGTCTTAACCAGCTCAGGACCAATAATATTGCTTATTCATATTTGGATTTTCTCAAGAATTTCTAAATATAAAGCAGAAACACCGAATCATAAAAGGCAACAATATTCGAGGCAAGGACAAATGGTAAACTTACAGATATGTAAGACAGATTCAAGAGAGAAAATTATCCAGTACGACACAGGGAACCAACTTTCCTAGCAGTAGAACTAACAATAGATTCAATATAGTCTTTCCACTTCATGTTAACCGAGAATATTAGTCTGTAAAGGTTCAATGAATCACTCTCCTAGAGGTTAGAATCAGCCATGCTGATGGAAGGTAGAAAGGGATCTCTAAGATGATTAATAGAGAGTAGATTACTAAATCTTAATATCTCTTATATTGAACGACGATAATAAAAGGCTCAATTATATCTAAATGTGTCACATGCGTATCTACGAGTTATGCGATAAACCCACACCAGAAGTTAAAAGCAAATATTAGACGTCAATAAACTGGAATCAAGTATTGCGCTCGAGCGGATAAGAATCATGTATTGGAAGTGAGCACATTGAATCAAATTTTGGATGTGAATAGACTGGAATCAAGTATTTGGCATGATCAGAAGAGAAACAAGTATTACACGTGAGCAGATTGAAATCAAGTATTGAAAGAGAACAGGTTGGGATCAAGTATTGAGCGTGAGCAGATTGGAATCAAGTAATAGAAGTGAACAAGCTGGCATAAAAAATTGGACGGGAACATAGTAGAATTAAGTACTGAACGTGTACATACTAGAATTAAGAATTATATTTGAAAAACTAGTTTTTAAAATGAACACACTGGAATCGAGCATTAGACGTGACCAGACTGGAATCAAATACTAAACGGGAACAGACTCGAATCAAATATTATGATTTGAAAAGACTAGAATTAATATTCGATATGAATCTATTGAATGTGAACATATTGGAATCAAATATTGTCCGTGAAAGACTGAAATCAAGTATTGGACTGGAACAGACTGGATATAAATATTGGATATGAACAGACTGGCTTTAAGTATTGAACGTGAACATATTGACTGGAATAAAGTATTATATGATGGTCATTCATAAAGTTCTAAAGTTCACATAGGGAGCGGAAGTTGGAGAAGTAAGACAGTTTTTCACTATTTTCAATATAGCGCCCCTTGACATCAGTCCACTTGGTCCAACGATGCTTAAGCAATGCAATCCCATCACGGAAGAGGGCAGCGTCCTGGTCCTCCAAAGACTCCACGGCACATATGATCCCATCATTGTTTCAAAAATGGCGACCGTGCATGTTGGATTTGACTTTAGGAAGAAAAATTCAGATGGAGCAAAGTCTGGAAAGTAAGGAGGGTGGGTTAGCAATTCACCTACTGCAATCTGAGTAATAGGAACGGCCGCATTATCCTGGAGCAAGAGCACACCTGCATTCACTTTCCGTCTGCATTTCAACTTGATTGCTTCCTTCAGCCTTAATTCTGATGCATGGTACTGACCATTGATAGTTTTTTTTTACTTCTCCAGGTAGTCTATCATGATTACACCTTCAAAATCCCCCCAAAACAAAAGTCATTGACAGCAGAAGCTGCCTATTTGAACTTCTTCGGAGGTGGAGAACCAGAGTGTTTCCACTGCTTTGGATCTTTGATTCAGGTTCTAAGTAAGTTTCATTTGGAGTTACTAATCTGCGATGGAAATTATCAGGGTCAGCCTGGAAGCGAGTCAGAATTGTTCTGGAAATGCCAACCCTTTTCAGCTTCTGCTCTGCTTTTTGCATTCTTGGGACCCATCTTGCAGGCAGCTTGCTCATCACCAAGATCTCAGTTAAAACAGTATGAACCGAACCAGAACTAATGCCTATGGACTTAGCTATCCTCTGGACCGTCAGACGCTTGTCATCCAAAATCATACGGTGAATGGCATCAACTTGTTCATCAGTGGTTGAAGTTTTTGGACGACCTGACCGAGGTTCATCTGTGTTGTCCCCGCCTTGTTTGAATTTCACAGCACACTTCTTCAAATTTGCATAGGAAGTAGAGTTCTCAGGAAGTGTCTTTACCCTGTCCTCATGGATTTCTTAGGGTCTCATACCTTTCTGTTGTAGATACTTAGTGATTTTTTGGGCCTCTGTTTTGTTCATTTTTAGATTTGTCGTATACATCTCAACTTTGTATGGGTCTCACTTGGACAGAAATTTGAATTATTAGGTTGGTGCAAAAAATAATGACGTAATAATGTCGTTTTTTGACGTTAAAAACACGTCAAAGAATGACATTATTACGTCATTATTTTTTGCACCAACCTAATAGTTTATCTAGTTTTATAAGACGTGGTAGTGTTTTGTCACAACAAAAATGTTTAGCTATGGCTCTTCTTTCTGGGTGAGGTTTTTTTTGAATGACACTCTTACATGAAGAATGTAATTAAGTACTTGACTTGAAGAGACTGGAATCAAGTACTATTGCCGAAGAGAATGGCAAAAGTATTGGGTGTGAACAGAGTGTGAATACCTCAGTATTTTTCATGTATTTATCAATACCTTATTACTCAGAATTATTTTCCTGTTTGGGAGTGATTGTGATGTAACTATATTTGTCCTTTTTTATTTTTTAACATTTCGTAAATCTTTATGACCACTCTTTTAAATCTCCATTCAGGTCGCGGCTATTAGTTTAGGAACTAATTCTTTACAAAGTCAACTGTGTTATAAAAAAAAATCCTACAAATTTAGCATGTCTTTTGTTTGGGCGTTGGTGGATCTTGGATCACGGATGTGAAATCCATTTAGTGGCATTGATTTTAGCCCAAACAGTAGTCTTTCATGGTGTAGTTTGCGATAAATAAAAAGGAATTTTATGCTTTAAAAAACAAAACAAAACAAAAAAGAAACAAAAAAAACAAACAAAAAAACAACGCCCGAATTGGCTACAAAAGTCGATTTTCTTTTTGTGTCGCTTTTTTAGTAATGAGATATTCTGTTTTTATGGTAACAAATGACATTACCCGACTACAGTAAGAAAGTATGCATGTTAACATTAGATCAACGTAGGTGGATCAAGGAACTCGGATGTGAAATCTATTTAGAGCATTGATTTTATTCCAAATAGGAGTCTTAAATGATGAAGCGTGAAAGAAATAAAAGGACTTTTATGCTTTCAGTTTCCTCTCAGTCCTGTAGATTTAATCTTAAACAAGAGGTATACGAAGTGTTCATCAATAAAAAATAAAAAGCCAATAACGCCCGAACAGGCTACAAAAGTCGATCTTCTCCTCGTGTCGCTTTTTTAGTAATGAGATATTCTGTTTTTATGGTAACATATGACATTACCCGACTACAGTAAGAAAGTATATGTTACCATTATATCAAGGTGGGTTGTTCAAGGAACTCGGATGTGAAATCTATTTAGAGCATTGATTTTATTCCAAATAAGAGTCTTTCATGATGAAGCGTGCGACAAACAACTAGGACTTTTTTGCTTTCAAAAAAAAAAAAAAAGAAAAAACAGAAAAAAAAGCAAAAGCCAAAAACGTCCGAATTGGCTACAAAAGTCGATCTTCTCCTCCCCGTTTGCAAGCGTAATCGCAGCTTGAATTTCTGAGCCGAACGAGGAAACTAACTTTGCGTCAGCCGAGAACGTAATCAAGAATCGGTGAGAAGAGAAATGGAGGAGGTTCTTGTGTCGAAACTGAATTGGCAATAACGACCCAACGATTCAAACAGACGACGACGGCGACAATTATGATGGTTGGAGATGACAGGCGTCGTTGAAGAGAGACTGGCTTTTAATTTAATGGCAGATATTAAAAAAACAACGCCCTAATCAATCAGCTTAAAGCGTTGACAAACATGACAGACTACTATGACAAATCAGTTAGGAACAGTCGAGTATACATAAATTTATGCGTCAAGTGTCGTCATTGGTTTTTTAAGAAAGATGCACACACTCACACACATATTCTATTATATAATATACAATATGATGTTACAGATTATTGGTTATGCAGTCAAATGTTGCTTTCTTATTAATGAGATATTCTGTTTTTATGGTAACATATGGCAGTGCCCGACTCCAGAAAGAAAGTATATGTGTTACCATTATAACGGAAGAGCTCATTAGTAAGTGTTCTAATTCTGCATTTTGCAACTTAACTATTTTAAAGAAAAGAAAAAAACACGTAGCTGGATATCTGTGTTACAAACATTTATTTAAATATCTACATTTCAGCTAGCATTTAGGTTAACAACTTAAATAAAACTCGTCAGCGCTCCGGCTTATAAAACACCGACAATAGACGTTTCTATTTCATTCTGTAACATTAAGTCTGGTTGCTGAAATATTGATATTTATTTGTTGTTCTTTGTTTGGAATTTTAAAGAATTTTTAATTTTAATAATTTATAAATCGGTAAGATATCTATTTTTAATAATTTATAAATCATAAGATTTTTACTTTTAATAATTTATAAATCAGTAAGATTTTTACTTTTAATAATTTATAAATCAGAAAGATTTTTACTTTTAATAATTTATAAATCAGTAAGATTTTTACTTTTAATAATTTATAAATCAGTAAGATTTTTACTTTTAATAATTTATAAATCAGTAAGATTTTTACTTTTAATAATTTATAAATCAGTAAAATTTCTTATGTTTGGCAGTAGATTTGATTGTATAGATACAATCCTAAATTACTTATGCAGAAATATAATCAAAGAAAATGCGAAATGACTTATATATCAACGTCAGTTTTTTTAAAATACGTGTAAAATATTTACTTCAATCATAAGTAATTTCCATTTTAGGGAAAGATTTGTAATGACGAATATAATATCCTAATTACTAATCATACATGGCAGTTAAGAATGAATATGAACAATGTTCAACGCAAATGACCCGTGGATTGACATGGATAAATCTCCACATTCGTTCTGAAATGCTGAGCTACGTGGAAGAATGTTAATGTGCGTGTTGTGGTATCATCGGGCTATTATTCATTAAGAATTATTCAAATGCGGATAAACATTAAATGCACATTTATACGTTCAGCAGCTGCAACGTATCTATAAATGTTTGGTCGGGAATCACCCTGGCCTCGCCAATAGAAAAACGTTCTCCTCTATGATAATGTAATTGACGCATGCGGCAAGAATAACACAGGAAAATATTTTGTTACTTGATTAGTCTGTTCTACTTCAGCCGCAGTAGTCACCTGTTCTTTCATCATCAATTATTACCGTTTTCGATCGATGCAAAGCAATTTGAGGGGCGACTATTTTTATGACTTATCAACCGTTTCTGGGTAAGAATAATTCTTTTATTTTTATTTATTTTTTTTTTGCATTAAGCTTTTCTTTTAGAGATAGCAATGATTTTTCCAGACACAAGTCCTACTGTTTAATCCATAGCTTGGGGAGTAGAGATAACTCCCTATCTTTCTTGAGGATAATTGCGCCGAAGTGAATATAACGAATTAGACTGGAATTTGAACTCGGCTCTCCGATTTCTCATTCCGAGCCACTATTATTTGATGGTGAGACTTTCTTTTCTTATTCTTTTTTAACCCTTTCATCCCAAGCAAGTCGATGGTAGCCCTAAGACACAAGGGGTTACTGGGAGTCTAAGAGAATGAGAAAACTTTAGTGAAGGGAAAGAACAATAAAAGAACAGGATTCAGGTAGACAGAAAATGGCGATTGACGTTGTATTTAAATAGGTGAACATTATATGTTGCATGATGGCAAGAAACCGGAAGAGAGTTCCACTGGTGAAAACTGTGAGAAAAGAAACTAGTAGATTAGAACTTACGATTACATCAACATTAAAACGTTAAAACCTAGTTTTCAATTTTGTTGTAATGAATAAAAGATCCAAGAATTCGTCGAAAATATTTTAGCTCGGCAAAACCTGCGAAATTTTACTCAAAAGGTGTGGAAGTGCTGCCAGATAATTGGCAACAAATCATTTCAAATAATGGGGCACAGAGATAAATTCCCTGCCCGCCATTATCATGGTTGATGCTGGACTCCAGCAGAGTGCCTCTCTGTGCCTTCATGGCCGTATGCCTTCGAATGATTTGAAGTGGAATAACTGCATTGAATCAATAGCTGCATCTGCTGAAAGAAAAGTTGGCTCACTGTGCCGTGCCAGAAGGTTTTTCTCATCAGAGTCCATCTTACATATCTATAAATCTACCATTCGTCCGTGTATTGAGTACTATCACCATATCTGGCCTGTTGCCCCATCTGTTCATCTCGAGGATCTGAAGGATCTTCAATGTAATCGATCCTGACTTGGCATCTCAACTCCAGTTACTTTCTCATGTGGCTTCCCTTTGTCTTTTTTTATGAATATTACCATGGCTACTGTTTTGGCGAGTTTTTTTCCCCCGGTGCTCTGACTACATAAATTTAAGCGTGCTACTGAACTGGCATCTAGGTCCCACCCTTTTACCGTTTAAATAGTTACATGCAACCGCCACTTCTATTCCAACAGATTCTTTTCTCGCACTTACCGCCTGTGAAATTCTCTCCTGTTTACTTGCTTTCCTGATAAATACAATCTTCAAAAATTTTAAATGCAACCTCAATCGCCATTTTTGATGTGTTGAAACCCGTTCATCTTTTATCCTTTCCTCCTAATTCCTCCTACACACAGTTTTTCTTTCACCTTCACTCAATGTAAGCCCCTGCGAAGCCGTGGTACTCACGCCTTTCTTGGGTGAAATGCTTGAAAAAAATCGATAAGATGTAATTGTACTTAATTTTTTGAAGAATAAAGTTGATGAGAAAAATCGGAAATTATTTATGATTCATCTTAATATACTATGTGTAATACCCTCAGACACCAACAGAAGATAAAGATGCGCCTAATCTGTTCTGTTATTCAGCTGATTTTTATATACACCGTTACACTTTTTTCCAAGCAGACAAGTGCTGTGTCTATTTGATCACCGGCCCTTATGAATACATCGTATTATGTGGAAGGGATACTTGTAAAGGCACATAATCTTTCAGAAGACACGACAGTGAAATGCGAAGCTAAGCAGAATACTTAAAAATAGAAAATTTCGGTAGAAACCAGGAAAAAAGACACTAAAGTGCCCTGCTGTATGGCAGAGTGCTGAACGATCTTCTTAGAGATGAAGAGGAGACTTGAAGCAACAGAAATGTGGTTCTACAGAAGGATACTGAAGATGCTGTGAACCGAACATGTGAGCAACGACGAAATTTTGGAGAAAATGAAAAGAAAAAGGAAACTAATACTTAACATAAAAACGAGACAGTTGAGGTTTCTGCGGTACATAATGAGAAAGAAGTTTTTGTAGAATCTTATACTCACGAGATGGAGAGAGGAAAAGAGGGACAAAGGAAAACAGCTGAAGGTATGAAAATGAGGTAAGCATATATATATATATATATATATATATATGAAGAAATATAGTTTTAAGGTGTGCTATATTTATGGAGTAAAGCGCTCAATATCAGGAATAGAGCGTATGTAAATATAAAAGTGAAAATTGATGTCAACACTCAGAGGCGACAGACTGTTTCATGTTAGACGCAATCATTAAGCCACATGTGTTAGGTTTTTTCTCGACTATTTATATCTTTATATATTTATATACACCATTACACTTTCTTCCGAGCAGACAAGCGTTGTGTCTATTTGGTCCCAGGCTCTGTAAATAGCTAAATAGTCGAGACAAACCCAACACAAGTAGCCTGATGATTGCGTCGAATCTATGAGCGTTGGTTTCAATGTTCACTTTCATATATATATATATATATATATATATATATATACTCTTCAGCTTATACAAGTATATATTATAACTACAAATGCAGACATAAACACAAGTAAATGTAGTAATAATAATCAATAACAAATAATTCGTTAATAAATAAAAGTTAACAAAGAACACTATAAAATAGCTACAAATAACCACGTTCGAATCCAAAATTATTTCTACTCAGTAGCATCTAGGATAATCTTAAACTTAACCATTACCCATACTCAATAACAGGATAATACAATAGATCTTCTACCCATAATGCACCATGCCTCCCGAGGCCGATGTACTGATCATGAGGGAGGGCTATGCTGACGCAGGTATTCATAGTTCGGATAAGAATAATCTTGAACAGAAAATCATCTTTCTCTACCGAGTGTTCCAACATATGGACGCAAACCTTTTCAAAACAGAAACGATCTGGAATTGGAATGAAAGCAGAGATGGCACCTACCTTGAATACACCATAAAAATTCAGGATGTGTAATTAGTAAATTTATGGAATAAAGCGCTCAATATCAGGAATAGAGCGTATGTTAATATAAAAGTAAACATTGATGTCAACACTCAGAGGCGTCAGACTGTTTCATGTTAGACGCAATCATCAGACAACATATGTTAGTTTGTTTTTTTTTATTAGAGGTAGCAAATCAGACTTCGGCGTATGGATCAATTACAAGAGATTAGATATAGAACAAGAAATTGAAGACAGAATAGTTTTTGTCACAGGTAGTTTCGCCCAACACCGAAAATTGCTACGAAACCAAATCATCAACCTGAAAACTCGAGTCATCTTCTTGAATAGCCTTGTCAGATTGAGATTTTCATATGGATATCATGAACGATGCGAAACATATTCAGAAATATCTAAATTGTCAGCTCCATACAACCGTTTTCTAAGATCAATAATAAAAAGGCTTTGAGCGTGTAAAGCTTGATGATCTTGGCAAAGGTCATCCTTCTTTGAACATTGTGAACTGGCGCTACAAAATCACAAAAAAAGAACTGAACCAAATAACAGAAACCACGTCAATAGAGGATTACTAACAGCAGCCTCAACCAAAATGGATAGCACATGTAACTGGAAAAGAAAATAATGACATAATAAAGATATTAACATTCCACAGAACTTCGAGTAAAAGGTTAAGAATGAAACTCCCATCAATATGAATACTGGACATGAGAAACCTGTTTTCCTAAGAGAATGTTTTAAAGAAAGATTATATAAATTTCAACCGAAAGTAGTACTGGCCGGTCGGTCAATGAATGCCAAAACTTTCCTTGTAGGGAAACGGATAATATTACCATTACCCCTGACTAGCATATATAAATAGTTGAGCCATAACACAAAGCACATGGCCTGGAAATTGCGTTCAAGCGTGAAACAGAGTTGCCGCTTGGTTTGACTTCAGTGTCCACTTTTGTATTTACATAGGCTCTATCTCTGATATTGAGCACATTTACCCATAAATATAGCATACATAAAACTATATTTTATTATATATATATATATATATATATATATATATATATATATATATATATATATATATATAATTAAGTAATTCATCGAGTCTGAAAGAAAACTTAACAGAATGCAGAAAGCACTGGACAGCCGTTTCGTCCTATATTTGGAACTCATCAGCAGTGCGCATCCACTACCGAGTATTGAAACCTGGACAGTTTATCAGGCAAACGTCATACCAACTGTTCCAACGGGCCTCGGTGACGAAGAGGTAGCAAATCAGACTCAATATAGCGCCGCTCGATCACATATTCCGTGGTGGAAGTCTACTGAGTTTCTGTATAACCATAGGACTGTGCACCCAGGAGCCACGACTACTATCACCAAACCGCTCAAACTTGAGCATTAGAAGCTGTATCAAGCAATGATATGCAAGTGATAGAAATTATTAGGAGGATTTATATATATATATATATATATATATATATACAGAGGGTGCGATGGGTAAATTATCGCCATTTCATATTTTTAATTTCGCGTTGCTTTGGATTTTGTCGACTGCAGAGAATAATAAAGTCAGTTGGGCACCGTCTGTGAGAAAAAGAACACCATGACGCAATTTATTCCGTCAGAATTTTGGAAACGGAATGTTGTACTGCTTGGCATTTGCGCCGGAAGCTCTAATACAAACATTTTAGCGTGTTTGGGTGTCAGTGCTGAGGATTTGGAAGCGTGTGTATGTGTGTGTGTGTGTGTGTATGTGTGTGTGTGAAAAATTTTCAGATATAACTACAATACATCTGTAAAAGAACAATATGAATGAAGACAAAAGGAAAACTTATCTTAGCCGACGCGTTTCGCCCTATGACGAACTTTATCAAATGGAAGAATTTTATTTTACAACAACTATGTTGTTAGGTTTTCCAAATTTTAAAATTGAAGAGACGCTCATAAATATTCATGAGGTTAACTGAAAAATCTAGGAAATGGAAGATGCTAAATGACGTAATTTAGTGCCTAATAAACGAATATAACTAATGTTGAATTTTTATGCTATTAATATTTAAATTATTTTTGTACGGAATAAATGTATGCATTATATATTTTGTTCAAATAACATGAGGTAATGAATTTACCGTTTTATTTTAATCTTTTTATATTTTTAAATTTATGTATATTTTGGGGGATATATTAATAGGGAATCATATGTGTATCTGAAATAAGAAGAATTTTCTGGTAAAATATTTTTGAATGGTTCACTCCCTAGAAGCAGATACATAAAAAAATAGTCACGACTGCTCTTCACCAAACATTGGGGAAACTTGCAGAAATTTAAAAAAAAAACATATCTATGAACGGATCTTATGCACAACAATTTTTCAAATGAATTAGTTATACATAGAAATAAATTCAACGATAACTTTGATCTAGATAGAACCACACTTATTAATAGAGAAAGTAACTTAGACAGAAAATTCTTGAGAGTGCCGCTAACGTATCTTATGAAAATATAAATCTGCTCAAAAGATTTTTTTCAAATATCTCCACTTCAATCCCAAGCAAACATACATGTCTATAAAAATGTCAAAAAGTTAAAAGAAAACGTTTAAATTCATAAAATCCTGTTATTTAAAATATATATATATATATATATATAATACATAAATTTATCCCATACTAAAATAATATAAAAATTCAAGAACTTGATTTACACACTTTCGTTTATTAGAGATTAAATTGTGTCACTTAATTTACTTAAACTGATATCTCAGAGATGTAGACAGATATTTAAGAGGCGTCTCTTAAGTATCTGTCTATATCTATGAGATGAGGTATTATGATTACTTGCATTATTTAAATTATTCAAACTATTGCCATATTCACAACGTTCTGGCCGTTATACCTTCCGGCCTTCTTCAGGTGATTGGAATTTCGAACCGGTAGATTGTTCTAGTTCCACGTGTCATGCCTCTTCCTGATGTCTCAGTTATTTCTCTAACTTTAACTCAACTAGTTTTGATTCAACAACGTCTTTATCCAATGGAACATGTGTCCTTGAGGACAGCTGTGTATGAATTTTTTGGACTTCTAAACCTAATTTCGCAGCAACCATTTTTACCAGTGCTCATATTGCAATTTTTTAAATTATTATTGCGTTTTTACCAAAGCTTATATTGCAAATTTTCGTTGTTATTCATTGCTTCTCTCTAGAACTCCTTATTACTGGTTCCCATATTGTATTCATTTCTATGGTTAGCCGGATCAGGAAATTTTTGTGGCCTAGCATATGTGCTGATTCCTTAAGTTTGCGTATTTTCCAATTATGCACTATTATTTCAACCTCATCCGACAGTGGGGCGGTGATCTCCCTTTCCCCTCCATATGTCGTCCGCTACGCCTGATTTTTCTATTTCCCCTTGTGTTACCGCTTGACTATGTTCTTGGAGTCTTACCTTAAAAGGGCGGCCTGTTTCCTCTTTGTATTTCTTACCACAGCTACACGGGATTGCATACACCCAATCCTTAGTCATGTTCTCCTCTATGAAGGAGGTCTTACTCGGAAAAAGTGTCTGCGAAGTATTGAACCCTTTTGGAGATTGTTCTGATGTTATATGGACCGCAGATCCTTCGTATTTTCCCCGATAATCCCTTCATATAGGGTAGACAGACTGAAGCTGTCTTCTGAGTGTTTTTATTCTCTTTTACTCTTCTATCCCAGTTTGTTGGAGCTGCTGCCACGTACCCAGGGTAGTTGTTACGTTGTAGGGTACTGCTTATACTGATCATTTCCTGTTCGTATATTTCTGGATCGCCACTTATGACTTTTTTCTCGATGTTTTAAGCAGCGGACGATCCCTTTCTTTACACTGTATGGATGATGGGAGTTGAAGTTGAGGTATTGCCCGCTGAATGTTGGCTTGCGGTATACGGATGTCTTGAGCACCTGCTCTGTTCGAGAGATTAGTACATCCAGGAAGGCGAGTTTGTTGTCGTTTTCTCGCTTCATTGTGAACTGTATCGATGAGTTCACGTGGTCCAGTAGATGCTGGGCATCCTCCTGGTGTGGCCAGATTATGAAGTTATCATTTACGTATCTCAGCCATAGTGTTGGCTTTAGTGGTGCCCTTTCTTCTGCTGGTGACAATAGCGAGCCCATTGCTAAGCCCTCATCCAGTCGATATATGTCTGATCCCATTCCGAAGTATGTTGTTTG
Organism: Acanthosepion lycidas; assembly: GCA_963932145.1. Classification (NCBI taxonomy): domain Eukaryota; kingdom Metazoa; phylum Mollusca; class Cephalopoda; order Sepiida; family Sepiidae; genus Acanthosepion; species Acanthosepion lycidas. The sequence goes on from OZ010585.1 coordinate 46,315,930, forward strand.
CGTACAGAAAGTCAGCAGCTCCATTAGCTTATCTATTGGTCCGTTCTCTTATGGAGGAGTCCCAGGCCAGTTTATCTCTGCCTATCGAAAGTGCCTACTTCATGGGTACCTTGGTGAACAAACCCACCACGTCAGGGCTCATCATCTGATTGGATTGGATTGGAGCATCTTTGATTATTTCCACGAAGTGGGCGGAATTCCGGATATATGATGGTGACTTTCTGATTAATGGGACGATTATATCTACTAAAAAGCGACTTAGAGGGTGGCACACAGAGCCTTGGCACCTAACAATCGGCCTGAGCTGCATACCGTCTTTGTGAATCTTTGGGAGACCGTATATGTGAGGTAGCTTAGTGTAACGCTGTGACAACTGCCTGTATGCCTTAGGTGCGAAGTGGTTCTTGTTTTTGATTAGGATCTGTGACTGTTTGCATTATATTTTCATTGTAGGATCTTTCTTTACTTTACTGTAACTACCATTCGCAATGTGGTCTTCTAGTTTTTCTGTATATTCCGATTTGTCCATCAATACAGTTGCTTGCCTTTGTCAGTTTGTAGTATGACGATGCTTTCATTCCTCTGTAGGGTTCTGATTGCCAGCCACTCCAGTTTCGTGATGGTTGATTTGGGGGGGATTAGCTTTCTCCATTGTCTGTCTCACCTTCCATCTTAGTTCATCCGCCTAAGCCTGGGCGAAGTTCAAGACTATTTCCTCGATTCGGGCATTGATGCCCAAGTATGGTATCCTCCTGACTATTGTGGCGAAGTTGAGACCTTTTTTTAGCACTAACTCCTCACAGGTACTCAGCTGGTATTGGCTGACGACTACTGCCTTTACTGAGACATCCGGAAGAGGTATGGCGCATGGAACTAGAGCAATCTAGTCGACGAAATAAAGGGTTCGGTTCGAAATTCTAAGCACCTGAAGAAACGTTGTGAATATGGCAGTGAAGATGGGGATAGTAGTCCGAATATTGTAAATAATGCAAGCGTCTCTTAAATTTAAAAATTTTAAAAAACTAACATTTTGCCTTTTCTTTATAAATACTGCAAAATAAAATCCCCACATTTATCTTGAGAAAATTCGCCAGAGGACGAAACGCGTTAGCTAGGACAAGATTTTTATTCATATATATATATATATATATATATATATATATATATATATATATATATATATGTGTGTGCGTGTGTGTATATCTGTGTATGTGTTTGTGTGCGTGCGTGCGTCTGTGAATAAAAAAAAGACAAGAGAAAAAAATATTCTTAGCCGATGCGTTTCGTCCTCTGAGGGACTTTATCAAGGCAATGTATGTTTCATTTTGTTGCACGTGTTTATATATAAAAGCCAGGATGTTATTGTTTTTTCGAGGCTTTTAAATTCATATTCATATTCCATCGTTCATACATCATCTCAAATTATCTCAAATTTAAAAGCCTTGATAAAGCAATAATAGTTTTTCCTTTTGCCACTTTTTATTCATTTTGTTTCTTTACAGAGACACTCTACCTGAAAATAATTTGCACACACACACAAACACGGACACACATGTTTGTTCATTAAAACAACGAAAATACGTGGAAGATTTATCTATATATATATATATTGAATCATTTTTTTTGCACCCAGTACTTAGTCAGTTATAAATTGTTCAACGTGTAAGTACTTTCAGCTATCGTTAGCCATTGTTGACGCTCCGTTTTTTCTTATTTTGAACTGTTTATATAACGTCTGTCGGCTATATATATATATATATATATATATATATATATATAGAGAGAGAGATAGAGAGAGAGAGAGAGAGTATCAAAAATACAATTACAAACTTTGGGGGCAGAATCCTCACACTAAAGAAAGACAAAAACCCATATAAAGATATGTCCGCAAGTTCTTCGTTTTTGAGTTAGTAAGGCAGGGTATTCATACCGTGAGCTGGCAGATATGAGCTTTACATAAGTCCGTTCAAATGGAGGTGGACACGAGGTTGCACGTCCGTATCAAACCAATGGCAGCCGAGTCATCCAACCTTTTGTCCTTTCTTGGGGTTGAGGAACCCGCCCGCAAAGTTTGTAAACGTATATTTGATAGGCCCCACCTCTCTCTCTCTCTCTCTCTCTCTCTCTCTATATATATATATATATATATATATATATATGATTGGGAAATCAGTCGATTCCGCTACCTTGGTTTCAAATTTTCGGTATCTTCAGGCGATTTCGGTCATTTGATTTCCTAACGCTTTACTTTTTAAAAATAAAATTTTATAAAACGTATATTTAAAAACAAATAAAAGATTAAGCGCACGACGTGAGGTGTGGAGGAGAAAGAGGAGAAGGAAGAGGAGGAGGAGGAGGGGGGAAATCAAGTGTATTGGAAAAGTATCGGTTAGGTATTAAATGAAATACACATACGTTCTGATTGATAGGTTTTAAGGGGCGTGAAACCACCTCTAAATTGCTGCTGTTCCCAGATTCACCCTTTTCTGGGTGGTAGCACCCGTTAGTGTACCAGCTATGGGCAAATAGTTAACCACCAAAACTGTTGTCAAAATACTATGAAAGTATAAAAATAGATTTTTACAGTAAAAATAACAGCAATACATTTTTCTAAAAAACTATTGCCAGCAATGTATTTGACTCTCGACGAAAACCTCTTTACAAAAATGCGTCAATGAAACATTATCTACAAACTGATTTCTTACAAAGAATACATATTCCATTCATAAAGTAAAAATCTTGTCGGCATTAAATAACCTATTGAGGTTGATATGACGTGAAACAAATCAAACAAAACCAAACAGGGTGGTGTATTATGAGGCAAAATATTTTGAGACATAAATTGCAGAGTAAATTACAAAACAAATTAATGGAGGAAAAAAGAGTTTGCCCATTATCCTAAAATGTTAAAATGGAGTGCAAGTCAAGATCTTTCTGCACCTGCATAGAAAAGTCTGGAATCTTCCATTAATGCATCACTTGGGTATAATGCCAACATAATCGTCATTCACCATTTGACTTTTTAAAACGATTCCTTCTCCTTGTTAAATCAAAGCAGCTGTTAACTATACAAAGGAATGATAATATTAATGTGTGCTGGTTCCTTACAAGAAAACATTCGGCATTCATTAACCAAATCTCCACGTCTACCGTCGGTTTAAATTCATAAAACCTTTCTATTAAAACATTTTTTCAGGAAAATCGGTTTATCATTCCACTAACTGCTATTGTTCTTTCCAGTATTAATGAGGGTCATCTTTTTATTTGAAGTAATGTGAAATGTCAACATCTTGATTATCTTTTTATTTTCTCTTCGAAATGCTACCCATTTTAGTTGTTCCAGCTGTTGAAAATCCTAAAGGTTGGTTATTTGGTACAGTTCTTTGTGCTTCTGTAAGGCCACACCACGAAATTGGGAGAAGGGTGGTCCTCGCTAAAACTTACAGGCTTCGTTCGCTTGAAGCAGTTTTTAATCACTGATCTGAGAAAGTGGGTGAATGGCGTAATTAACAGTACACTTCGAGATGTACAGCTATGGTCACGGATATCGGGACGGAAAGCGGATTCGGCTTGTCGGGTTCGCTTGGTTTGGCTAGATATGTCAAATACTAGGCTATTCAGTGCTTTCTAGCCTTGGATGGCGACTAGTCTAGGAGAGGGACCCCTACAGAAAATAACAGAAAAGTACTAGACTATCATTTCAAGAAGATGCAATTCACAGATATTAAAGAAAAAGGAATCTGTGAAGAGCCATTATTGTAAAGTAATGAAATGAGAAGCTCCGAAAAAGTGCTAATTAATTTGAATTTTCCAACGGGATCACACAGCTGTGTTCCTATGCCACACTAGATGTAAGACATCGACCATACAGGAATAGATTATCGTCCAGGAGGTCATTCCTACTGAACTTAATCTTAACAGCGTGGTCAGCTGTTATTTTGCTCCGAAAATAATGTCCAATTTTAGAATAAACCATTTGTGTTCTAATATATTATTATAATACTTGCAGAAAAATATATTGCTCATTCCTCATGATTAAAGTGTTTTATATCAATCTCTTTTAGAATTTAATATAAAATATTATATATCCTTCATCTTGTACATGAAAAAAGAAAAATGCGTTTATGTTTATTGCATAAGTTCAATCCTCGTCACATTGCTTCTCTGCTGCCAACTTTAACAGGTCATAGAGGGAAGGATGCCGCTGTGTTTGGAAATTACAGCGCTGTTGTTTGAAGTTCTGCAGTGGGGATACGAGTCTTGAAGCTCAACGTAGTAGAGTACGTCCATCTGCAATTGAACATCAACATCTGAAGAGACTAGTCGAACAAAACGCATGTCAAAGTGTTTGAGAATTGTCTCAGATAATGGGTGTCAGCATTTCAACCATATTCCATCATATTCCCCTAGTCTCTTGCCCACTGATTACCACTTTACCAAGCATCTTGATATGTTTTAAACCCAAAAGTCAATTTGTTTCAAAGAAGATGCAGACAATGCATTAAAGGTTTCTTGGCGTCCGGACGTTTAGCATTTTATCGCAATGGCCTAAATAACCTTGTAACTCGATGGCAGAGATGTTCTCAAGAAAATTGGCATGGTGAAGAAATTCAATAAATAGGTTCCACATGAACTCAATGAAAGCCAAAGAGTTCGACATTTTGAACTGTGTTCGATGCTGCATCTTCGAAATTCGAATGATCTCTTTATTAATCGAATAGTGACTTATGATGAGAAATGGATCTTTTTTGACAATCATAAACGATAGACTCAATGGTTTGAGCACGACAAAACACCGTAACATTTTTGAAAGCAGAAATTTCACTAACACAAGATTATGGTGATTCTCTGGTGGACCGTAATTGACACTATCCATTACAGTTTTCTGGAATCTAACCAGAGCATCACTGCCGAGATTTACTGACAGCAACCGGATGAAATGTACATTCACTTAAGCAAAATGTAACCTGTACTGGTTAATCGACGGGTTCTAATTCTGCTTCGTGATAATGCTCGGTCACATGTTGCCAGCATGAGAAAGCAGAAGCTCACCGACTTGGGATACGAAACTTTCCCACGTCCATCATATTTCCCTGGTCTCTTGCCCACTGATTACCACTTAACCAAGCATCTTAATATGTTTTAAAGCCAAAAGTCAATTTGTTGCAAAGAAGACGCAGACAATGCATCAAAGGTTTCTTGACGTCCGGACCTTTAGCATTTTATCGCAATGGCATAAATAACCTTTTAACTCGAGATGTTCAGGGTTAATATTTTCACTGATTAAAGGCATTCATTCAGGATTATAAGTTGATTATGAAATCGGACATTATTTTTTTGAACACCTTAATATGAATCCTTAGTAAATTTTTACATACTTATTCGCCTAGACAGGCCTTAGGAAATGCAGGACCCAATTGGAATCATTTCCTGTGGTTCCCCAAGTTGAAGACCAAGATCTATATCGTCTTATAGATATGAAGAATGTTGAAAAGTTTGTCTTAATTTTCTATATTTAGGTATGCATGAAAAAATGAAGGAATCTCAGGAAAATTATAATGGCCTACGTCCTGAATGAACATGATGTTAAAAAAAATGAACTTTTGCTTTTCCAGGTCACTATAATGATGTTAAATAACCCAGACAGTACCAATAGTTTAATTACTCTGATTTGCAATTTTGATATGCATCATTCCTAAATTTGATATAATTTTATTGATGTCTAGTTGTTTGCGTCTTACGCGTTATGCTTCAAATATTCATATTTGTTTCAGATTAAGAGTACTCAGAGATTGGGAAAAATTTATAACGAAATATCTAACAGGAATCCATAAAGTCATTCGAAATAAAGAAAAAAATACACATTAAAAATACTTAGAAGAATACTTTTGCGCTTCAAAGTCAAGGATGTTATATATCTCCATGTTAAATAATGATTTTCAATATTTTAAATTAAAAGTACGTAATATTTGTTTCAAATCAGATTGATTAAACTTTAAGTCGATTAATCTTCTTCAAAGAAACTTTCAGAAAAGTATTTTTTAAATATTTTTTTAAGTAAAGAGAATTACATTGTCCTTAGAGAATTATAAAGCAACCATTTTCTGCAATCTAAAAATAAATAAATTCGATTTGAAATACAGGAAAGTATTTGCCTCATCAAATTGAAATTCAAACTAAAATCAAAGCTTCATGAAAGATTATTCCTTTTCAAAACTGCATTTTAAACATTAAGCATTACATTTCTTTGGGGGTACCTAGATATAAATAATGCTCAAAAACCTGTCTTAATCCTCTAGATTTATTTATGTATAAAACAAATCAAGATCACTACTACGATGATAGATATCTCTGTCAGTATCAATGGGCTAATTATTCTCATTTAGAAGTTTGATATCCATCAAAAACCTTACTCCAGCAAGCGCTTCCTCACGAGTAACTGGAAAAAATGTTAAGAAGTTCAAAAGAAAACCACTGTTTCTGCTTTGAACATCTAGGTGAATGAAAAGTCTGAATTCAAAACCGTGGATGAGATAACAGGAAACCACTCCATAGTAATTACGGCAATTCACAGTCATTGGAAGGAAGCTGTGGATAGCCATGAATGCCTACGTCCTGAAGTGATATATTTCAAACATATTTTGGGAAGAACGTTATTTGGTCGGATCTGACGCAACAAAAATTTAACCGTTTTAGCTATAGCCTTGCTCGTTATGCAAAAAGTAAAGACGAAATACCTATGATCGAAAAAGAAAACAATATATATATATATGGGATAACGATATATAAATTTTTATATATCAAGAACAGTTTTAGTGGAAAATGTTATCGTGTGACGCGTTTCGTCCCTTGGGACTTCATCGGACAAGGTATGTTTCACTTGATGCAACTACGCATGCGCATGAACGAGAGACGCTGGGAATTTTTAATTTTGAAAATATCTTTTTCGTTCAGATTCCTACAAAATTTCACCATTCTTGGTAGATCTTCTATTATCGCAGTGAGAGATATCTAATAACAAAGATAATGGGAAAAAGAAGAAAAAGAAAAGGAATCTAAATGAAATTGCCTAGATTATATATCCTAAACGCATTATTAAACGAACAACTTCAAAATTTAAAATTCCCAGCGTCTCTCGTTCAGGCCCATGCGTAGACGCATCAACGTAAGGAATCCTAGTCCGATGAAGTCCTAAGGGACAAAACGAGTCACACGAAAACATTTTTCCACTTTGTCATAACTAGCCGAATTAGTATGTCACACATTTTTGGGAAGAAAATGATGATTGATTTTAAATATTACTGAATGATCTTGTCGATGTGACCTCCATCTTCTGCATTTCTCCTTTTACATTTTGGATAGAAGTCATTTCTTTGTTCAAATTTAAATTTAATTTAAATCAAAAGGGAAAAAATTCAGTGGGAGGTTTGTGCCCCCACAGGACCCCCTTTGATCAAAATGAAATATACTTACTTATCCAAGTACCTTGGGTAATGTAATTTCAGAACTTATATGGTAATGGGGTCTATTTCAAAACCTGTGGAGGAGTTCGGTAACAAACAGACAGACAGAGGCTATAACTTTATATATAGATATGTATATATAGCTGTAGTATACACCACATGTTGGCTCTGTGGGTATTAAACAAAGACCAATGTGCCTGAATAGGCGTCTGCAACAGGGATTGGTTAGTCATCTTAGCAGACAGATGTACTCGGAAAAGAGTAACCGTATAAAGTATAGATCTGTATTCGAAGTTTTCGGCATAAAAATTTACTTAGATTACGCCGATCTCACAAATGGTATTACTCCCAGAATCTATTACATTCGATTCACTTAAAGCTATTCAAATTGCCAGAACTTTGGGTAGCACCTCGTTCCCATACACTCACATACATGAAGAGAGAGAGAGAGAGAGAGAGAGAGAGAGAGAGAGAGATAAAGAAAGCGAGAGAGAGAGAGAAAGCAAGCGAGAGAGAGAGAGAGAGAGAGAAAGCTAACAGAATACTCATACGAAACTTTAAGTAATGTCGCTTTTCATCGATCACAGACTTCAAATAGTCGAATTAGGAATAGTACTTGCACGAATCCTTCATTCCGCCTTTCCGAAGCACTCTGTTTTGATTCTATAATCCAGTATCCTATTCTTTGTATGATGACCTAACTTTGGTAAGCTTAATTACAGTTCATACTGCTGGCCCCGCGATCTCTTGCAATTCATGTTGCTGTAAACTACCCCCTCTTCATCTCAATTTGTTTTCTCACGTTTAACCCATTCATGCCCACCGTCTCAAAAATGGGGTGGTGGACATTAATGTTTTATAGTTCGAAATCTATAATTAATATCAGCTTTTCACAAACATATAATAATATATCGAAATTTTTATAGACCTAGAAATAAAAAACGGATTTTGTAGAAACTGTTGTAGCATACCCTCGGGTGATAATGGGTGTGTCTCCATTTACATAAATACAGTAATAAATACTGTATGTTGGTCTTCAGTTGGAGATTCGTCTCCAGCTGTACTGGTCAAACTCTCTGCCTACAGGTAGAGAGGATCCCCAGAAGAGGCTATGTCGAAGGTCAGAGTCTCGTCTCGGGAAACAGATATCCGACCTCGTTTTATACTGGGTCTACGGGGAATTATTGGCTGAACATTCAGTCTTGGTTACCCCACATTAAATTCGGCCTTGTGCTACATCTGACCGCGTATATTTCCTGCAGTTGGATATTCATTGTGGAATTCACTTGACTCATTTCTAGCAGTTAACTACTTGTACACGCCGCTGGCGAATCTTATATGTGTTGTAATTGTCCTAAGTATTATCGTTCATTACCAATCTTTGTGTGATTATTCTATATTCTATTCTGTAACCTTCCCTAGATTACAACAGAAACGCATTTTTATAACGGGTTTTTATTTTAATTCTTCTGGTTAATATCGGATTTCACAGTAGGTATGTGTGAGTTAACGAGCGAAACTTATATAGAAACAAGGTGTTGTAGGGTTTTCTTTTGCTTAACTGATGTAAGAGCCAAGAATTAAAGCGACTAAAAGACCCAAGATATACAAATAACATTCAATGCTTCTTTTCTAATATTTTAAGTTTCTCCCCGTTGTTAGCGATCATAACTCTCCACAATTTCCTACTCTTAATAAATTTTATCATTTTGTTATCTCTCCTAAACCTTGTTCCACCATCCATTTACTGAAGCCCGTTTGGTAGGTTATGCGTTGTTTTCATCTATGCCTCTCGCTTTCAATATCTCCTGTGAGTAGCAAATTTTCCAAGCTCTCTTTCCTCATTATGTGCCATAGGAATTTTCAACTGCCTATTTCTGATGTTACGTGCAAATTTTTTTTTGTTTCTATGTTCTCTGAAACATTGCTCACATGTTCGTCCATGTCATTCTCAATATCCTTCTGTAGAACCATATTTCTGTTGCTTCAAATCTTTTCTTCGTCTGTGAGGCGATTGTCCAGCATTTACTGACATATAGGAGGACTGATATTACGTAAAATTTCAGTACTCTTTTCTTTGCAAAGAAATCTTTCTGTTTCTTAATAGTTTGCTTAGCTTTTCGATGGCACCTTTCGTTATGGATGTTTTTTACCAAGCCGCGAAGCATCAAGAGAGTAATACCCAGCACAGAAATGTGTGATTCACATTTGATATGTACGATCATTTAAAATACCTTCTCCATAAACTGTATAATTTTTTTTGTTACTTATAATATGGCGAAATGTTTTTTTGTTTTTTTTTTCTATCTTAAGTGTGATAATAAATATGCAAAAAAGATTAATTTTGAAATGGTAATTAATTTCGTTGCACGGGATGACATCTGTGTTGCAACACATGTAAAAATGAAAAAGATTAAAGTTAAAACGAAACTCTTTTAATATCATCTATCGCCAAAAACAAACATTTTTGGTTACCTAACAGAAGTATAGCGTTTTTTTTCTTTTTTATTGTTTTTGTATTTTTTTTTTGTTTTGTTTCTTTGTTTTGGTGTACGATTTGATCAGAAATTCTGGTTGCCAGATTCTTGTGAAGTACTGGCTTGTTTTATGTTTTTTATGGCGACCAGATATATTGAAAGCAAAACAAATGTCAGTCGTGACAAAGGCGATGAGCAGGTTATGAAGGCAAGGTTTCAATACCGTCAAAACTTGAAGGGAATCTATCACAGTGTCAAGAGAAAAGAATGGCGGCTTTTTATGCAATTGGGCGTTTCCGGACCAACCAAGTGATTGATAACGTTTTCTTTATTTTTTTTTATGATTTTCTTTCTTGATATATGCGAATACAAATAGACACATACATAAAAAAGCATATATATATATATATATATATATATATATATATATAAACAAGTTTGATTAAAAAGAACCAACAACGTCTGTCTGATTTAAATTTTTAATGTATTTTCCAATTTTCGAATAACGTGTCCAGTATCATACTTTATATTGGCGATAACCTTGGACAGTTTATTTACAATTTCGAGCACAATATGTAACACATTATTTCAAAATTGGAAGATACAATTCAAATTGAAACAAACACATGATATCAGTTCTTTTTAAAGAAACTTTCATATATATATATATATATATATATATATATATATATATATAATAAAATAATAATAGCTGACCACTCGTATTCGAGGATACCCGTCTATAAGGGCGGCTGGCCAATCCCTAATGCAGACGCTTGCTCAGGCACATTTGTGTTTGTTGAACGCCCACCTGTCATTTATACTGCATCTACGCTGAGCAAACCTTAGTTACAGTTTCTCTGAAAGCCCGTTATCAAGCGTGATCAACAATATGAACAAGGCCAGCTCCCTCAAAGCCTCGATCAGGATGACTTCATGCTAGCACAGCTATCGACGGCCCCCAAAGGTTGTGTCTACCCAATTTCACTCACATGGCTTGGGTCAAACCGTGGTATTGTTTTCAGGCACTTTCTAAAGGTGCCGCACGCTGGAATTGCCTCCTCTTGATCGATAACATCAGGAAGTCTGACAAGTCAACCATGATCTCATGGTCAGAATACGGACGTTCTAACCACTCGCCCATAATGGAGTAATGGATATCGGCTTGGATTGAGGAATCGGAGAGCCGAGTTCGAATTCCAGTCGAATCCATTACATTCACTTACGTGCTAATACCCTTGGGAAAGGTATGAATCCTCTTCTTCTCCCTCCAGCTATGGGTAAAATAGCAGGACAGACTGTGTTCTATAGCCTTGGATGACAACTGGTCTAGGAGAAGGACAACTCTGAATTCAAAACCTGCGGAGAACCTTGTGGCATTCGGTGCACCAGGTCTCTGTATTCGTCCCTCCAAAAAGTGTGGATGGTCCTGCACGAGGCCATCACCACTATAATCAAATCTCATGTGCCGGTGTCGGGCTGTCGGTTTCCTGGAAACTGATTTGCTTGACCCTCATACGTCGAATCTCGACGGGAGAGTCGATCATATATATATATAAATATATATATATATATATATATATATATAAAAAAGTAGACATTGAACTCAACATCTAGTGGCAACAATCTGTTTCATGCTTAAAAGCAATTGATGGTCTGACGATTGTGTTTAAACATGAAACAGACTGTCTCTGGGTGTTGACTTCAGTGTCTACTTTTATATTTACTTAAGCTCTATCCCTGGTATTAAGCACTTTAACCCATGAATATAACACCCCTTAAAGCTATATTCTATCATATGTATTACTTCAAAAGTTATTATCGTGGATAGTCGTATTTGAAGCAGATAACGAATTGTTATTTTTACTTTATACAATGTGTATTACGTCTATCAGCTTGCGTACTCGATAAATCTTAATAAAAAAGTAAAGCACACCGGATTAAATTATAATTTCCCTTATAAGGGAGGCGCAGATTCAATTCCAGCCGAGGTAGGGGAACACATTCTTCTTTTCGAGTGTGCAGTTCTGTATACGAAATAAACTAACTTCTAATCAAATACGAGTATCCACTAAAAATAACATTTTAAGTAATATAAAGGGTGTTCCAATAACTTGCACCGATTTTAATGTGAATTAAGTTTAAGCGTCTAATGATTTATTTCTTTTTCTGTCAGATTTGGCGGATATTTGGGCGATATTATTTTTCACACATAATTTCCATGACTTAAATAACATGATCCAATGGAGAAATAAATAAAATTTCACCAATAATACTGATTTATTTACTGCTGACTTTGATCCGTCTTAATGAAACACCCTTATATATAATCCGTCTTAATGAAACATTATTTATATATGCAGTATGTCAGATTTTATTATTTAAGTCTATGTTATTGAAAAAATGGTGTAAGTCAACTGATATCAGTAACATCTTAGGGATATTTTTACAGGGGATCTGACCAAAAATGTATCGGGCTGGTGCTATAAAAATCGATATTATAGGCTAGAAGTCTACTTCTGAATCCAGCTTAATTTCTATTGATTGAAGCATTCCTGGAACTCCTTTTTTGGATTTCTTCGACTTCTTGAAATAATGTTCCTTTCAAGTGGGATTTGATTTTTGGAAAGAGGATGTTGAAAAGGGGTGAGATTTGGGGAATACGGTTGTTGTCGGATCTCCGGGATGTAGTACTTGGCCAAAAACTGCTGCACAAGCCATGGTCACTGATGGGACCTCTGTGGTGTGGTGGGATGACGGCATTCTATGCTCTTTCCTTCCAAACACTACTATAAGCAACGAAAGTGAGCGAGAACGTTACGATAACAGTGTGCATGCGCGGCACAGTTCAAAATCAATCTTTGCCAGGTGGCATCACTCTGCGTATCTTAGTTCCGTTAGCTGGGCAACAATCAGGATACTGGTGATCAGACCTCGTATGAGCAATAAATCGTGTGAGTTTCAGCATACAATATTTATTCTTATTCGAAACATTGATAATAATTTATCGTCAGGTTTTATTATGCAAAAATGTGCAAACAGAAATCGATATTTATAAAATCATTGGAAACAAAGAGTAAATAATGCTGAACTGCTAATATAAATCCTTTTATTTCTCAGTGAATGTTGGAAATAGGTAACAGAGATGTGGTTCTATTGCAGGATACTGAGAATACTATGGATGGAACATGTGAGCAATGAGGAATTTTTAAGGCATATATAAATAAAAGAGGCAGTTGTGGGAAACATAATGAGGATAGAGGGCTTGACACTCATTGGACATATTAAAGGCAATAAGGGCGTATGGAAATATTAAGTAAACTACCTGTGTAAATGAATGACTCAACGTGGACTGGGAGGATAGTAGCAAACATTACGAAGAACTGCAAATGATAGGAGGGTCATAATTTCCCGCATTCTGAAGGGGCACGGCACATAGAAGAAGAAGAAGAAGAAGAAGATGAAGTGACAGTCTTGCTTTTTAAAAATTAAGAAGAAAATTTAAATTCTTGTCTTTCTCTGTCATACCTCTAAATAGTGTATGTGCAAAGTTCTATGAGTAGTGAAACGGTAGTGTGTATAGAAAGTGGAAGTGGCGGGCCGAGTTCGAATGGTGGTCTTCTCTATTGCATTTGCTTTCACATGTCTTGGGAAAGACATGAAGCTATCTCTTCTACTTCTTGCTACTTGTAAAATAACAATTTCAGCTAGGTTCTCCAGCTTCTGGCGACAGCAAATCCAAGAAACTGATCATCATATTATCGAAAGAGAAAGGAAAACTAATCCAATATCTTTCCCAAGAAGTCATGGCGATTCACACATTTTTTACCAATTCACCCCACGCAAGGTGATAATGCCATTAAGACGTAAGGAGTACTGGGGGTGAAAGACAATGAAAATGCTTTAGAAGGAACCTGAAATCCAATCTTAAACAGAAAACGAGGGATAAATCTCTACTTCTATTCAGTAGAACGGGAAAGAATGTAAACCGGGCGATAGGTGAACTTATCTACTCTTTTAAACTAATAAAGAAAAGGAACGTGTGAAGAGCCATGATCGCCTATGTTCTGAAAGCACATGTTATTTAAAAAATGTATGCTGTGTCTATCTGACAAGTACAGGTCACCCTAACGCTAGGATTTCTTATGTGTGGGTCCTAATTTAGAACAATTGGTCATATTTGTTTAAAGCCGCCATTTGTGCTTAAACACACTATTAGCTATTGGGCTGAGTCATAGCTAATCTTTTACAACTAATTTTAATGATGAATGCATCATTCTAAAGACTGATTATACGGGGCAGTTAAGAATTAATTTAGAGTACATTAGCGTATGACAATGTTCAGCGCAAAAGGCATTGCATTCATAAGGATTAATCGTCACAACCGACCCCAAAATCTGAGTTCCGTGGAAGAAGGTTAATATTGTACGTGT
>OZ010585.1:46335302-46417802 GCA_963932145.1 Acanthosepion lycidas
TTTCTAAAAGACAAAGTTTACAGCAGGAAACCTGAAACAATTGCCGAAATGAGAATAGCGATTGAAGAAGAATGTGCTGAAATACCAGAGCAAATGATACTGGACGTTTGTAGGTCTTTAAGATATGCAAAGTGTATTGAACAGAACGGCAACCATTTTGAGCACTTGATGTGAACTCATCATTATATGAACATTCTGCCATTGCCCCAAGTAACTTTTATTTTATTAAAGTTAATTTTCTCTATTTTTTTGTATATTTTACTCTCAAATTCTTTAAACGTGTATTCTTTCTCTTGTATTAATCTTATTTACAAGTCAAAATACATAAATTGAATAAGTTATAACGATTCAAAGAGTGTATACATTATTTTGGGACAGCCTGTATATATATAACAAAAGTCAGAAGGAGAAAGAAACTGAATGCGATTATAACTGAATCTGATATTGATTGAAGTCAACTTGTCGCCTTGAAGAAAATTGTTATATTACTTTTTGATTTCATCGAGCATATTGAATTTTAAGCGTTGTAGTAAAAAGGTTCTTATAAATCATTCCCAACACATTAGACCTGCGCGATTAATACATATTCACAGACATTTAGGTACCTATCCAGACCCCAGTATATGCATAGTAGAAAGTTAATAAAGCATATTTGTTTACTCTAATTCCAATCAGCTCTAGGATTGTGACTCAACACAATTTGATTGTACATTTTTTACACTTCTTTAGTCAGAAATCTATTATAAGCCTCAACTTAACAAGTATGCTCGCTTTCGGATGAGGGCATTGCTCACGTGTAGCGTTTTAGACAGTCAGGCATAAAATCAAGTCTCTCGGTCATAACATTCTATTCAGGTTTTGGGCCAGAAATTCTTGCCTTGCGGAATACTAAAGAACTATAGGCCCCTTGAAACGGATTTGTATTATCGCTTTGTACACGTGTTCTTCTTACTTTTTAAAAATAGTCTGGTCGATATCAATGTGTACCGGGGAAAATGTTACCAAGCTAAATATGGTATTTTTTTAAAAAGTTAAGGTGTCTCCTTTTTTGAAAATGTAAAAGTCCTTATTGGGATCACCTGGTGAAATTTAATTATGGGGGATAATTTGCAAACCAGATATGAATTAATGAACCTGAAATAAAACGTAACCATATTTCGCCATTATCAGTTGGCATATATCATTAATCATGTATATAGCAGGGAAACAGTAGATAACATTAAAAAAAACTGAGATATAACAAAGAACTGTCAGCTCTATATGCCTGTTAGTGAATAAAATATTGACCTAACCCCCACAATTTAAAGACTAATTGGTCTGTCAAATTGAATTTGACAAATAAAACAGTCTTCAGGGAGAGATAGAAAGAGAGATGATAGTCGAACAAATATTCTAGAATACTTCTGATCAATCGCTATATTGCTCTCAGACCTCGTTCTCACTGTGTAGGGCTTCGAGATAGTTAAGTTATATCTGTATATTTTGCAGACCAGACAACAAAACATCTCTAAGATTGGTACTCAGTTACCATTGTTATCACATCGATTAGAACTGTGCCTTTCCGTGTAACAAAAATTCAGCTACCATAGCGACAATTAAGGACTAAAGAATGACGCAAGGAAACGAAATATTTTAAGTATTCTAACTTGATTGGTGAAAGTTAACAAAAACGATTGTGAACGAAATAATGTATTGAAAGTTCTTAGGAGTTTATTGAATGCTGTCTCCATAACAGAAAGGTCGAGGATTTCACCGGTTTATAATTAGCGATCAAAACAATAAAGATGGGGATACTAGTTGGAATAATTCACTGAATAGTGACAATATTCTGTGCAAAACAACACTGGGGAGGCCTGAAAAATGCAAATAATAGTTCGAAGAATTCATTCTTCGTTTCAGACAACACCGGGAATATCAGAGAAGTCAAGGCTTTAAACGTAATGACGAAAACAACAAGCTCCCAGAAACAACTTCTTTGTACCGTGTCCCTTTGAGGAATGGGTGATCGTGGCTCTCCACAACTTCCTATCCATCGTGGCCCTTGGTAACTTCTGATATTTTACTATCCATCCGGTTTTGCCATCCATTTACCCAAGTTTGGCCTATAGTGATTTTCCAAGCGTAGCTTAGATGTGGCACAAGGCCGAAAGTATGGGGAACCCAGTGACGATCGAACTCACTTCTATGTCTTAATTTTTCTAGCCAGACAAACTTGCTAGCCATTACACCGCCTTGAGGCGCCCAAACAAGCTCGTCATATAGGTTACTCGCTGTTTCCATCTGCCACTCTTGTCATCGGTATGCACTGGGTGTATCAAATTCTCCAAGTCCTACTTTCCTCCTGGTAAAAATGTTGTCTGAATGTAACTTCCTTCTTACCAAAAGAATACAGAACGATTGAGGGAGATCTGACGCTGTGTACGTGATTGGCGTGGCCTGGCGTGGCCTGGCGTGGCCTGGCGTGGCGGGTCTGAGCTTTGAAGGTTTAAGCTCGTGAAATTGAGGAATGTCGCTCTGATTTAACTGATTGAAGAATACAGAAGATAATATTACCCTGTAACATATAAAAGATGAATTCAGGACGATTCAGGATTTGGTGCTACCAAGATTGAATGAATGAAGTGCGTGATATACCTGAGCACTTAACCTCGGCTCTTCGTTTTTGGTGTAATTGTAAACAAAATCGTCTAGTCGATCATTCTTCTGAATGAGTCTGAGTATCCCTGAATACTCCATGCCTGTATCCATGTAAAACTGAGATTAAAAGATTTGTAAAATCTTGCTATTTTATTACTGTATCTCCCTTTTCAGGTAGTTTTGATCCAAACAAGGCATGTATACCTGATGGTATCCCTGAAATAGTACTTAAGAAATATGCTGCTGAACTGGCTCCTGTTCTCTCTATGCAATAAATTTCTGGCTGATTCCTGCTTGTTGGAAATCACCTTCTGTAGTTCCAGTCTTTAAGAACTCAGATGAACTTCTATCTATTGTCTTATTAGCCTTTTACCGATTTTTGGAAAAGTACGAAAGACCCTAATCAACTTTAAATTGGTTAATCATCTCACATCAGGCATAAAATCTTTCAAGTAAGCAATATGGCTTTTGCTTCTCTAGGTCAACTGTTGATGTATTAACGATTATTGCAGAAAGAATCTATTAGGTTGGTGCAAAAATAATGACGTAATAATGTCGTTTTTTGACGTTAAAAAATAAGTCAAAAAACGACATTATCACGTCATTATTTTTGCACCCCTCTAATATATATAAAAATGCCGAAGCTCGGATTGTTGCTTTGAACATCTCGAAACATTTGACAGAGTTTGGCATACCTGTATTCTTCACAAGTTGAGAGGTTATGATATCGCTGGACGATTCAATATTTCTTATCAAATCGCAAAATGAAAGTTTTCCTAAACGGAGACTCTTCTAGATTTTTATGCCTTAATGCAGTGTCGCCTCCTTAGACTTACGGTGTTCCTAATTTTCATCAATGACCTCCCTGATGGCTTCAGCTGACAACTCGGTTTCTATGATGATGATATGTCTTAATAGTAAGCTTGATCGGTACAATAAGGTCAGATTGACAGCTGATTTCAAAAGTGACGAAAATCTGTTGTTAACTGGGGCAAGCAATGGCTCGTTAATTTTAACGCCTTCAAAACAAAACTGCTCTATATTAATCCTCTGCGTGACATCTTTCTGCCTTCCATCAGCATGGAAAGTGTCTCATTGCGACTTCTCTGCCGACATGATGTGGAAAAATTATATTAAATCATTAGCTATATCTATTGGTTCTGTGTCGTGTTAGACAATTTTCTCTACAGTATCTATCGTACAAGTTTATAAGTCTACTATTCGTTCATTCTTCGAATATTTTAATCCATATATGGTCCGGTGCTCCTACTATATATATATATATATATATATATATATATATATATATATATATATATATATATATATATCCTGACCTGATACTCACTCCGGATTCAGTGACTATACCACCGCCGTAATTTAGCATCCCTGAGCCTTTTTCTATACGTGATTGAAGTTTACAGCAAATCCTGGAATTTTTTCTACTGATATATTCCTGTCACCGAACAAAAAGGATTCTACAGCAATTGACAAAAATCAGAAGCCACATCGTTTTAAGATATGCTTCTCATTGCTTACTAGAAACAATGACAACCTATTTCTGAGCTAATCTGCCTGTCTGGGAAACGAAATTTGACATTCACAGGACAGGGTCGAAGGAAAACAGAAAGTAACCAACGTAACGAGCTTGTGTAAATGGACACCGGAAAGGGAGTATGAGAGATAATAAATAAACAAGTATAACTAACAGCTGCAAAGGATAGGAAGCCGAGGAGAACCATGATTGTCCATGTCTTGATGTGACGAGGCACAAAGAAAAAGAAAAAGAAGAAGAACAACAATAACAACAGCAGCAACAACAACGTTATTAATGCAATGGGGAGATAGTGTTTAGATGATGAATTAACAAACCAAAACTATGTTCTGGCATGGCTGAATTCGAAGACGAAGCTTAACAGAAATTCTATATTTGGAAATATTTATTCAAATTTTCACATAAAACAGAATATACAACAAAGCAAACTGCACACATCAAGAAGTGTCCTGATTCACTCCTTTAAGTGCAATAGTCAGTAGTCACCCAAGCGCATTATGTTCCAACCTTCAGCCGAGAAGCGGGCCTGAGAAGCGGGCCTGAGAAGCGGGCCTGAGAAGCGGGCTGAATCCCACGACATCTGAAGTCAACATTATTCTTCTTCTATGTGCTGTGTCCCTTCGAGATGTTGCCGATCATTGCTTCCTACAATTTCCTGTCCTTTGTAGCTCTTAATAAATTTTGTCATGTTGTTATTTTTGTGATGTTAGGACGCTCACTCCTTTTAACTTCCGTTAGGTCAACGAATGCTGGTTATCACTTCCGAAATGCTCATTACAGATGAGACTTTGTAAACGCATATACTGGTAATAGTAATACCTTCATATAATACTTGCACTAATAATACTTGTTCAAATAGTAATTACCAAATAGTAATTCATATAATGATTAGTATAGAGAAATAGTATAGTGGATAGTATAGAGAATAGCGATCACTAATTCTCATTTATATGTTTCCTTTTCGTGATCTACTTATTTAATAATGGAATTGACGTATTTGATCACTGATAATCTGTGGTCAAACTACAGTGTCGGCAATGACTATACATTCCTATACAACAGTTATCTCAACTTTGTTCTGTCGACCATTTACTCAAGCTCGCTTGGTAGGTGATGCGTTGTTTTCTTCTGTCTTGTGAGTATCAGATTTCCCAAACCCTCATTCTTCAATATGTGCCCTAGAATGTTGTCTTTTTTCTGATGTTACCTATAAGTGTCCTTTTTGTTTCCATTTTCTCTAAAACTCAGCATCCTTCTGTAGAACCACATTTCTGTTGCTTCAAGACTTTTCTTTATCTGTGAGGAGATTGTCCAGCATTCACTGCCATGATTTCGTTCAAGACCGCAACAGTAGAAAACAATTGTCTGCTAGAATAGTTTATTCACTATTTTTCGAAACCAAAACTTCTATTATCTATCTAAACAAAACTAAAAGTGTGTGAATCGTGCGTACGTTGACCGTTGGGCGCGTCATAGTTTCTTTCCACCGCTTTCTTTTTCCACCTCTCTCTTTCCACCTCTCCCTTTCCGCCTCTCTCTCTTTCGACTTCTCACTCTGTTTCAACTTCTCTCTTTCTACCTCTCTCTCTCTTTCCACCTCTCTCTCTCTCTTTCTACCTTTCTTTTCCCACCTCTCTCTCTTTCCACCGCTCTCTCTCTTTCCACCTCTCTCTCTCTCTCTTTTCACCTCTCTCTTTTCACCTCTCTCTCTTTCTACCTTTCTTTTCCCACCTCTCTCTCTTTCCACCTCTCTCTCTCTCTTTCTACCTTTCTTTTCCCACCTCTCTCTCTTTCCACCGCTCTCTCTCTTTCCACCGCTCTCTCTCTTTCCACCTCTCTCTCTCTTTTCACCTCTCTCTCTTTCTACCTTTCTTTTCCCACCTCTCTCTCTTTCCACCTCTCTCTCTTTCTACCTTTCTTTTCCCACCTCTCTCTTTCTCTCTTTCCACCTCTCTCTTTCTACCGTTCTTTTCCCACCTCTCTCTCTCTTTCCACCTCTCTCTCTTTCTACATTTCTTTTCCCACCTCTCTCTCTTTCCACCTCTTATTGTGTGGCTGCTTATTCATATTTCAGCTTTCCTTAAACCATAAAAATTTTAAATATTTAAAAAATATTTTTGCCATATTTAAAAAAATATTTTCAAGTGAATATGATTTAAAAATATTTTTTGGTATATTAAAAAATATTTTAAGTGAATAAGATTTAAAAATCCGAGTTGTTTATACAGTAAGTATATATGTATTTTAACTTTCTTCAAACAGACAAATTTTTTAATGTCGAAATCAATGTTTTATAATTTGAACCGTCTAAACCCAACAGGTCGCATGTAGACTAGCTAGTATATAAAACGGGTGGATGAGTTTGTTCGTATGTGCATGTATCTTCCAGTTTGAGAGCAGGGCATTTGTTTTGATAGGGTTAAAAGATCTCAGAAGATAAATGAATAAAAAATTGGGTAATGAATATACAATTCAAATAAAAGTTCTTATAAATTATTATTATCATTATTGTTTATCAAATTGATTAGTGGTAACAGAGAAAGTTGACCTGGTGTCAAGAAAAGAAAGATGGGTGTTTTGAAATGTTAAATTCGAGTAAATATTGGCATACTTGAAGCCTCACCTGTCTTTATTTTCTTTCTCTTTTCTCTCATAGACTTTCCCTCTTTTCCGTTGGCTTACCTTTATTCGCTTATCTTTTCTTTTTTTTTTCTATTGCTAGGGAAAAGCCTTTCTTTTTTTTTATTGGATTTCTCCTTTTCTTCATATCGACAATTTTCCGCCTTCTTTTCTTTTTTGAATTCATTTTTTTTTTTCAGTTCTATTTTGTCTGTTATCGATTTTTTCGTTCTTCCTTCTCTTCATCATTCAGTCAAAATATTTTCTTTTTTGCTGAGTTTCTCCTTTTCTTTACATGCACAGTCTAATACCTTTTTATCCATTCTTGTTTTCTTTTTTTCTATTTTATTTTGCCTACCGTCTACCTTCGCTTTCTTTCTTTTTATTAGTTTCATCGTGTCTTCCTCATTCAATGAAAAAACTTCATTTATTTTTTTCGTTGAACTTTCCATTTCTGAATTCACTCTTTCACTGTTTTCTTTTGTAAATCTTTCGCTTTCGCTGTTCTTGCCTCTCCTTTTCTTCATCATTCAGTCAAAATTCTTTTCTTTTTTGATGGATTTCTCCTTTCATTCACACTCACACTCTACTACCTTTTTATCCGTTCTGGCTTCGTCGTTTTTACTAACTTTTTTTTCTATTCTTTTTTGCCTACCTTCGTTTTCTTTCTTTTATTTATTTGTCTTTCTTTCGCATTCGGTGAAAAATCTTCCTTTTTTTTTTTGTTGAACTTCTTTTTCTTTATACCCACGATCTTCAATCTTTTCCATTCTGGGTTCATTTATTCTTTGTGTTTTTTCTTTTATATACCATACCATACCATACCTTCCTTCCTTCCTTCCTTCCTTCCTTCCTTCCTTCCTTTCTTTCTTTCTTTCTTTCTTTCTTCCTTTCTTTCTTTCTTTCTCCCTTTCTTTCTTTCTTTCTTTCTTTCTTTCTTTCTTTTCCGTTCTCCTTATTTGTTTTAATATTCTCTTCTTTTTTTTTCTCCTTCTTTCATTCTTTTCGTCTCCCCAGTTTCTCTTTTCCCATTTCCTTTTCTTATTGTATTTAGCCTCTCCAAGACCCAGTATCAGAATCTACATTCTTCTCAAAGGATTAACTAAGGTGATATTCGAGGCCTCGAGCAATCATTAATTGAGATTTTACGTCGTGTAAAGCCTGTTGACAACGATGCATGTGAGATTTTGAAAAGCAGACCGCTTAGCCGTTCGCTGTCTGGAGCAGGTAGAGGTGAGGTTAAGGCTAGAGACGCTCCATCATATTTTCGTGCGTCACGTGAAGAGGGGGTGGCGTTCCTGGAATTTAACAAATTCCGTCGATCGCATGTGATTTCCCCTGCCCCCTGGGCACTAATTCTTTTGTTTTCAACCCAAGTTGAATCTCGGGCTGTGTCACTGCAGATGGAATGCGCCAAGCCAGCAACTACAACATGCGACGAATTCACACCGACCAATACTCTGCTAGTATTTGAAAGAATTTATAAAAAAAAAAGAAAAGATTCTAAGAACTCTTCCTGTATAATTAAAAAAAGAATTCAACTTATTCCCTCCCATATCATCCTGAACAGACAAAGTATCTTGGATTGAGAACAAGATTTTTTTGTTTTTCAATTCATTTATTTACTAGGAAATCATTGATTGTATCTTAATGTTAAAAACAACAATGACAATGATACTCGCCAATAATAACAACTTTTTCGAGAATCAGTTTCCCATTGCTATAAACCCTTTAAATTTAATGGGAAAACGTGTTTGAGCTGACACACCTATTTTATATTTATTTTCTTAAACAGTTAAATTAACCTCAACTGGCTTAGATAATAACTAAAGAACTGTGCCTCCCGATAGGGATCGAACTTGTATCATATTTTTCCACCAGCAAAACCCCTATTATATTCAAGCCGAGCCGTTACCAACTTGCAAACGATGTAATACTGCGAACGTGAATAATAATAATAATAATAATAATAATAAAAAAAAAACACTTCTGAGTTTTCCATGTTAAAAAAGTAAATTTTTCTTTCGTAGAAATTCTTGATCTCATAACTTCTTAACTCATATTCTTAATTAACCTATTAGGGCATGGAGTCAAATTCTTAGAAGAAGAATGGCCTAAAATTCAGATTCTGCTACCAAGAAAGATTAGGCAAAAACAGCTATAATTTAAAGGAAAAATTTATGTGGTAATGACTTAATTTCGTTATTATTATCATTATTATTGAATATATGATAAGACAATTCAGAAGTGAGCTAGTAAGTTAGGGTTCCAGCTATGAGCAAATAGTGAAATCTTAAACTGCGGTTAAAACACTATGAAAGTATAAAAATATATTTTTATAGTAAAAATACCAGTAATTATTTTTTATCTAAAAAAGGACCAACAATAGATATTTAGAGCAAAATGACCAACAAGACAATTTAATTCAAAATGACCAGTAAGACATTTTATCTGTAGTTGAAGGCATACAGTTGCGTTCAAAATATATTTAGTTGAAGACATAAAACGGTGTTCAAATTATTTAGATTTCGGCATTAGAAATTGATATGCCGCGAAACAAAATCAACCAGCCAACATGGATGCTCTTCCAGAGTAAAATGAAAACAACACTATTATTTATTTTGACGTTTTCAGATAAAATAAAATCATTTGATGTATATTATTTCCAAAAATAAGACAATTGGCAGAAGGCAAACAGAGAGTAAAAAATTTAGTGTAAGAAAATCAAAATTTGGTTTTGTTTGTTTAACAGCATTTAATGCCAAAATATAATGTTCTTTGGAGTTTGGAAGCAACATTATGTTATTCTGCTTTCACAATTGAATACATGGTAGCTGATACTCAGATTTTTGCATATACATGTTTGTGTGGACATAACTTGAAGTGAGTTAGTGAATTTGTTTTAGAATATCATACAACCACAAATTTTACGTGATCGTTCGAAATTTAAACATTCGGCATATATATATATATATATATATATATATATATATATATATATATATATATATATATATATATATATGCCAAAAGTTAGGGGGCATTTTTTTAAGTATTTTATCCTCAAGCAAGGAAATAAAGCTACTAAGTTACATGGGGTTATTGAGTGTGAAAGAATAAGAAAAATATATTATATTATATAAGAAAAATATTATTATGAAACAGGAACAATAAGAGAAGAGGAATGAAGAAGGCCGTGGATA
Source organism: Acanthosepion lycidas (assembly GCA_963932145.1). Classification (NCBI taxonomy): domain Eukaryota; kingdom Metazoa; phylum Mollusca; class Cephalopoda; order Sepiida; family Sepiidae; genus Acanthosepion; species Acanthosepion lycidas. Next base: position 46,345,317 of record OZ010585.1, read on the forward strand.
TCAACTGAGTTAAATTGTTGACGATCAAACTTTACTTGGAAGCAAGAAGCCGGATGAGAGAAGTGCGAGAAAAGAAACAAGAGAATAGCAAGATGCTGTTACCGAAGACCTGACGGGTATATCAATCCATTTAAACTGTAAAATGATGAAACCTCGCCGCCAATCTAGTACTGCGCTTAAATTCATAAATTCTAGGTTCCATAGAGTAAAGTTCATCAGGACAATTATTATGAAAATATTTATAGAAAAGGCACAGGAAAGCCACATTAATGGAAAGAAACGCCAGGTCAGGACCAATGACGTTGCAGATTCTTCTTTGGATTTTATCAAGAATCTCTAAATATATAGCAGGAGCACCACACTAGATGTGGTAGCAATATTCCAAGCATAGGCAAATGATAGATTTATAGATATGTAAGACAGATTCTGGAGAGAATAATTTATTAGCACAGCACAGTGAACCAACTTTCTTAGCAGCAGATATAGTAACTGATTCAATATAATCGTTTCACTCCATGTCACTAGAGAACGTTAGTCCGAGAAGGCGTAACGAGCCACACTTCTGGAGGTTAGCATCAGCTATGCTGATGGAAGGCAAAAAGGGGTCTCTCAAATGATTAATATAGAACAGTTTTATTTTGGAGGCATTGCCCTAGTTATAGCAGATACTACGTGACTTTTGAAATCAGTTGCTAATTTGACCTTCTCGAACCAATAATATTTACAAACGAAATAATGGTGTCGTCAGCATCAACAGCTTGTCGTGAGGTGACATCATCAGGAAGGTAATTTTTTGAAAATTAGGAACGGCGTAGGTTCAAGGATAGAGCCCTGAGTAACACCTGTATTAATGAAAACGATCGAGAAGAGTGGCCGTCCAGGATAACATTCATTTCGCGATTAGATAAGAAAAATTGATTCGCGCAAAAATACTATAACCTTCTAACTATATATCTATATATTTAACTATCTATCTATCTATCTATCTATCTATCTATATATATATATATATATATACATGCACACACACACACACGCACACACACATATATATATATATATATATATATATATATATATATGAGTATAGAAATTAGTAGGAGGATTTGAAATCATAATGAAGTAATTCGTCGAGTCTAGAAGAATTCTCAACAGAATGTAGAAAGCGCTATACGGCCGTTTCGTCCTATATTTATGAGTCATCAGCAGTCCGCATCGACTACCGAGAATCGAACCCGGACCGTTACGATACGACGCAAGTGTCATAGCAACTGTACTCAGGGACGAAGAGGTTACTAATTAGAAATTACTGAAGAGCGGCGAGTCTAATTAGTAACCTCTTCGTGACCGAGGCCCGTTGGTACAGTTGATATGAGTCCCAAATATAGGACGAAACGGCCGTCGAGTACTTTCTGCATTTTGTTGAGGATTCTTTTAGACTCGATGAATTATTTAATATATATATATATATATATATATATATATATATATATATATATAGAGAGAGAGAGAGAGAGAGAGAGAGAGAGAGAGGGTGCGGCTTATATCTGGGGACAGATTTTATGGATTAGTAAAAACCTTGCTGAACAAATGAATATAATTATATTTGATTACAAACATGTAAACATGCAATTTAGCTAACTATTATTTAATCTTATTGAACAAAAATATCACTAGCATCAATAACTGCCTCTACACGATGTCAAAATCGGCTGCAACCTCTGTGTAATTGGTCCTTATTTATGTCAGACATTACTCGAACCATTGGAGTTTTAAGAGACACTTTGGTGTTATGAGGATGTTTATTAACTTCCTTCTCAACAACGCTCCACACATAATAGTGTAGTGGATTGAGATCTGGAGAGTTAGGAGGTCAAATGTTGTGTGTGATGTGGTCGTGCAAATTATCAGCCATCCAACCATTCTTGTGTTCATAGCGCCTTGTGGGATGGAACCGAGACTAGCTGGAATATGTAAGGCCTGCCGTTGCATATGTTGTCAATCCAGGGCTTGACAACTGTTTCTAGAACCTCAATATAAGCAGCAACATTTACTCTAAGACCTTGTGCGTTTTTTTTCCAGCTTTTTGGAAATTGAACACATTGATTGACCTCGGTTTTCATCAATTGTCTGCTTGACTTCCTGAATAAATTCCGATGTTCTCACTTTATCAGAACGTGCAGAATGTCTTTTACGTTTTGATACAGACATTGGGGAACTGTCAGCGTCTTCTAACTCTTTTCGTATCTTGTGGACAAAGGATCTTGCAACTCTGAGGAAATGTGCAATATCCAAATCGCTATTATCAGCCTTTAATGCCACAATCGCAGCATGCCTTTTCATTTTATTTGTAATCATAGGGTTTGCCATTCTTGATTTCTGAAAAATAAAAGCATTAGAAGTTAGTGGGAAGCAGTATTAATCTTAAATCTGTATGTCCTCAAATACCAGCCGCACCCTGTATATATATATATATATATATATATATATATATATATATATATATATATATATATGAATGATAAACTAGATGAGCGACGTTTTAGCCATGCAGCAGTTCCAACTTAATGCTTTGATTTTGGAGCTACACGCATTCATATCACACGCGTGTGCGTTGTGATGAAACCTGAAACTTATCTCGTCTGAATAATCAAAATGTTGTCTTCACATATACGTTGTGACAATGTTCCGAATTATTGTAGTGCGTAGCTAGTGTAATTTGAACCTCAAAGAATTGCCCCTAAGATAGAGTGATTGTTCTAGACTTCTACATCCTAGCACATTACGAGTTACGAAGCAACATCATCTAACTAACTATAGGCTAGAATATTATCCCAATTGCATATGCCATTCGTAATTAGGGACTTAGTCGTTAACGAATACATCACGTGTTATTTACGTTATAAGCAGAATGACTGAATAATTAAATGAGTTTTGTGCCTATGAGTTCTTTACTTTCAAGTTATTGTGATTTGCACTGGGGGGACTCAAGCAACAACTTCTCGGACTCTTGCTCAAAGGCTGAAACACTGTAGTGCGCTCGTACGTTTTACTTCGTAAGAGATGACAAAGAAAATATTTGCGTTAATCCCAGTGAATTTTTGTGGCTTGTCTAGTAAAAAAAATTGGAGTGACAAAAATATAAACAGTTCCAATCACAATGTAGGATTAACAGAATCAGATTTCTTCTTCGTAATGGTGTTACCGTCAAAAAAAAAGAAAAAAAAGCAATCATGGTGAATATTGTTATCATATCTTGCCTAGTGCCCCTGCTATATATCTCGAGATTCTCAACAAAATCTAAAGGGGGGGTCTGTGATGTTATCGGTCCTGATCTTGCATCTCGACCTCAGTCACTTTCCCAGCGCCATTACGTGATGTCCCATGTTTCTATTAAAATTTTCATCGCATTGGTCCTAATGAGCTTTCCTCTTGTACACCGATCGCATGAATTTAAGCGTACTACTAGATTTGGCAACTGGCTCTCTTTATTTTACTGTTGAATTAGCTAGATGTAACCGTAAGTTTTATTCTAATCGTTGCTTTGGTCACACACTTTCGCTTTCTTGATTCCTGCCAACGATCTTCAATAAGTTACAACATCAGTCGCAATCTTCCGTCTTCCTTAAACTTGTTCTTTTATTGTTGTTTCTCCTCACTAAATTCTTCTTATTCTCTTTCACTCCTCGTAATCCTTTGTGTTTTAGTGGCATTATCGTCTTGCATGGAGGAAAATGATTTTTAAAACAATTGTAATTAGTCTTTAGAATCAAGCAAATACAGAAATTCATTTTTTGATAAATGTTGTAATACGACGGAAAATGTGACACAAAAGTCCGAAGGCGTATTGAAATAAGTTAAAGATGCCACCCAAAAGCTAAGCAAAGTATTAAGGAATAGAAAAACATCATTGGAAATAAGGAAAAAAAGTGCTGAATTTCTATGTAATATAAATTCTTCTAAATGGCAATGAATGCTGGGCAATTTCCTCACAAATGAAAAAAATGAATTTCTGTATTTGCTTCATTCTAAAGACTCTAATTATAATTGTTTTAAAAATCATTTTCCTCCATGCAAGACGATAATGCCACTAAAACACAAAGGACTTGAGGCAACAGAGATGAAGTTCTATTGAAGGATGTTGCGATTTTGAGGAAAATGAAAAAAAAATCTTGTACTTATAATCAGAATTTAACAGGTGACATTTCTGGAGCAAATTGAGGAAAGAAGTCTTGGAGAATATGACACTCAGAGGACGTTGAATGTGAGAGGTGCAGAGAGAAACAGTGAATAAAGTATCTAATGAGTTGTGCAAATGGATAGCAGAACAGGGACTGGGGGAAAGGAAAGGAAGAAACATATCTTAGTAACTACAAAGGAAAGGAAGTTATGAAAAGCCATAATGACCCACTTCATGCAGTGATACAGCACTTAAAAGAAGAATTCTAATAAGTAGGTTTATATATTATAGGTTTATGAGTCTGATAGATAGGTTTGTATATTATAATTTTTATTGAAAGGAATGTTATTATTGACATTAAAAATAGACTAATACTCGTACTATAGCGTTCAACATTTTGATTTATTATAAAAAGAAGATTAACAGAAACGATATCTTTTTTTTCTTTAGGTAGTGTTTTCACACGAAATTACATAAGGAACAGAAAAAAAACACGTGGAAGATTTATTGGCAAATATTTCAGTCAATTTTTCTTTTAAAGAAAATAGAATTTATTTCTTTACTCTGCAGCCTTAACAATTTGCACCACATTGAGAAACAAAATATACCCACTACAATATTAAGACATTAAAGAAGAACTGCTTATTTATTAGTTTTTATTAACACTTCTATTTTTGATTGGTATTTAATGTCACTCCATTTGAAAATTTATTCTCTGAGAATTCTGTAAAGCAGTTTCACTAATGACGCATAATTGCTGTTTGTTTCAATATTATATTAATTTTGCCTTGTAAACAATATATATCTCTATGTCACCATGGATCTGCGTCTGCAATATTTATTGTTTTAATTCAGTAGTTGGTGGTAGCACCGAATCTGTTTTCCAGTTGAGAGCATATCAATCAACAATGGGGTATCCATTTTCTCGTTGCAGTCCTGAACTTTATTTTATTTATTTATCTTTGATGAGAGATCGATTGATGCCCGTGCAGCCCGTCTTCCATATCCGCACCACCAAGGAAAGAGAAGGGGTTTGATACTGGCGTCTTTGCAGGAATTATTGGATGCAAAGTCGGACTGCCTTTGACACACTAAAGATTTTATAGTAAAGGTTTACTTATGAGGGCTTACGGTCAATTCACGTTGAAACACCGGATCCCGTATGATCAAAGAAGTTAAGCAACTTCAAGCGAAATCAATAACTAGGTAATCTCAAGTGCTATAAGCTTGAATGTATGGGTGGTGTAATGGATGATAGCTCAAATTTGTTAATCGGAGAGCCGAGTTCCAATTCCAGTCGGGTTTGTTATATTCACTTACGTGCAAATATTCTTGCGAAAGGTCGGAATCCACATATGCCTACCCCAGTTAATTAGTAAAACTTGTATCACTGAAACCATTATTATCAGCAAGAAAATTTTCTCCGGAATCCTCTCTCATGATTTGGTGTGGATGCAAGCTGTTATTGATATAAATGTAATCATTGCGGTTTGAAGCAGTGGTAGAATAGCGTTTCATCGCGTCTAAACAAAACATAAGCTGATGTTTTAATTCTGCTCATGAATGTGCAGACCTTATTGTGAAATTTCTGAGTACCTCTTTACTTCCCGTTGCAATTTACGCGTTGGAATAGATTACTGTATTAGAGATTTACGTAGCAGCATCCTCCTCATTCGATCTCTAAATCCTGGGTTTGACGATAAACTACATCCGGCAGCAAGGCCTCTGATCGGGAGATTAGATGTTTTGAGGAGCGTGGAAAAAATATGTTGTTCCCATATTCACCCTGACCCGGGGTTGTAACACCTGTTAGGGTCCCAGCTATGAGTAAATAGTGAACTCTTAAACTGGGATCAAAACACGATGAAAGTATAAAAATATATATTTTGTAGTAAAAATACAAGCAATGCGTTTTTATATGAAAAAGGACCAACAATAAATATTTAGAGTAAAATACAATTTAATGCAAAATGACCAGTAGTAGTATCCGTAGTTGAAAGCATACAATTTCCGTTCAAAATATATTTAACTGAAGACATTGTGTTCAAATTATTTAGAATTAGGCATTAGTGGTTGATATGCCACTAAACAAAATGAACCAACCGACCTGGGTGCTCTTTCCGAGTAACATGGAAAAAAAAGCACTATTATCTATTTTGACGTTTTCAGATAAAATAAAATCGCTCGATGTATATTATTTCCAAAAATAAAACAAATTGGCAGAAGGCAAACAAAGAGTAAAGAATTTAGTGTAAGAAAATCAGAATTTGGTTTTGTTTGTTTAACAGCATTTAATGCCTAAATTTAATGTTCTTTGGAGCTTCGAAGTAACAATATGTTACTCTGCTTTCACAATTGAATACATGGTAGATGATACTCAGCTTTTGTGCATATACATGTTTGCGTGGAAATAACTAGTAGAGGCAATGATGTTTGTGTTTTATGTTGTAGTTTTGTTGAAGTAATATTTTTGAATAAATTTTGACTTTAAGAACTTGAGGATATTATATGGATTAATGTCATGAAAGAGTTCTTTCATGCTAGTTGGTTGGTTGATTTTGTTCAGCAGCATCTCAACCTCTATGGGTTATCGTTGTAGAGTGATTTCACAGTGGAGGCTCGTGTTTATACTAAGTCGGCCCCAAAATAGGTTCGACGTACAAAATGTTCGGAACTTGATATAAAAGGTATAACGCAGAGTAATCTAGTTGTGGTCGCTGATACTTTAGTATTCGACTAACTGTCGTCCGACATCGACTGACTGACTGAGCGACTGACTGACGATATTCAGTCACCCCCCGCACGAGGGCGTCATGTGGCACAAGGCATTTTTAACGTGGGATCTCCGAGCCCGTGGGCTCGGCCAAAAATATGCCCATTGAACCCGTATAAACGGGTTCACGGTCGGTTTACCTCCCCGAAAAAGAATCCGCCCTTCGGCGTAGCCTAATTCGGGTTCCTCCCCGCCCGAAGGTAGATAGTTCAACCGATCTGTCGTTCAAGACTTGAGCGACTGACTGACGATATTCAGTCACCCCCCACGAGGGCGTCATGTGGCACAAGGCGTTTTTAACATGGGATCTCCGAGCCCGTGGGTTCGGCCAAAAATATGCCCATTGAACCCTTTTAAACGCGTTCAGGGCCGGTTTACCTCCCGAAAGAGACTCCTCCCTTCGACGTAGCCTCCTTCGGGTTCCTCCCCGCCCGAAGGCAGAGAGTTCAACCGAACAGCCGATCGATTTGAACGACTGACGATATTCAGTCACCCCCCCCACGAGGGTGTCATGTGGCACAAGGCCTTTTTAACGTGGGTATTCCGAGCCCGTAGGCTCGGCCAAAAAATAGCCCATTGAACCCGTATAAACGGGTTCAGGGCCGGTCTACCTCCCCGAAGGAGACTCCGCCCTTCGGCGTAGCCTCCTTCGGGTTCCTCCCGTCCGTAGGAAGAGAGTACAACCGTGCAGTCGTCCAAAGGTTGAGCGACTGACGATATTCAGTCACCCCCCCACGAGGGTGTCATGTGGCACAAGGCCTTTTTAACGTGGGTATTCCGAGCCCGTAGGCTCGGCCAAAAAATAGCCCATTGAACCCATATAAACGGGTTCAGGGCCGGTCTACCTCCCCGAAGGAGACTCCGCCCTTCGGCGGAGCCTCCTTCGGGTTCCTCCCGTCCGTAGGAAGAGAGTACAACCGTGCAGTCGTCCAAAAGTTGAGCGACTGACGATATTCAGTCACCCCCCACGAGGGTGTCATGTGGCACAAGGCCTTTTTAACGTGGGTATTCCGAGCCCGTAGGCTCGGCCAAAAAATAGCCCATTGAACCCATATAAACGGGTTCAGGGCCGGTCTACCTCCCCGAAGGAGACTCCGCACTTCGGCGTAGCCTCCTTCGGGTTCCTCCCGTCCGTAGGAAGAGAGTACAACCGTGCAGTCGTCCAAAAGTTGAGCAACTGACGATATTCAGTCACCCCCCCCACGAGGGTGTCATGTGGCACAAGGCCTTTTTAACGTGGGTATTCCGAGCCCGTAGGCTCGGCCAAAAAATAGCCCATTGAACCCGTATAAACGGGTTCAGGGCCGGTCTACCTCCCCGAAGGAGACTCCGCCCTTCGGCGTAGCCTCCTTCGGGTTCCTCCCGTCCGTAGGATGAGAGTATAACCGTGCAGTCGTTCAAAAGTTGAGCAACTGACTCCCTCGTTACTCTCACTACTCCTACTTATTATAGGTAGGAGAGTCTATTAACTATAGAATAGGTGTGTTCCACTATAACAGTTATTCAATGCCGAAATCTAAATATTTTGAAAGCAATTGTATGCCTTCAATTGTAGATAAAATATATTGTTGGAAATTCTACGATAAATAGGTATTGGTGATAATTTCATTACACATATGTATTGTTGGTGATATAAAAATGTATTGCTGGTATTTTTAGTATAAAATGTATTTTTATACAGTCATAATGTTTTTTGTTGTTTGGGTGTCACTATTTGCCTGTAGCTGGGACTCTAACAGGTGCTGCAACAGCATTTAAAAGATGGTTCCACGCTCTTCAAAACTTCCAATATCAGAGGCTTTTGTTGCAAACTTGCTTGCTTACATGATTATTGTGTGTTCAGTAATTTCTAAATATAATAGATTTTTTGTATGTTCAATGTCTCTTAAGAACATTGGCGGACATGACTACCCACAGCTTTCTTGTTTTTAATATTTGGTAATTGCTATGATTTCTTGGAAACGATGGAGTGTTTCCCATCTCCACGAATTGTAATTCGGAATTCTTCTCCCAAGTTGGCACCCAAGGCTATAGAGTCAATTCTACCCTGCTATTTAATTCATTGTTGAGTAGGGGGGGCGAAGAGAGAGATTCCTAACTTCTCTTTTCTGTGAGATGCTAACTTTTATTTTTCGAGACAAATCAAACAATATGATTAATTTTAGTTGACTTTATTTTTTGCTGTGAGGCGTTCATGGCTCGCCACAGTTTCTCTCTTTTCAATGTCTGTGAATTGCCATACTTATTTGGGAAGAATGGTGGAGTGGCTTCCCGTTAGCATCTCTACATTCACTTACAAGCATGCCCTTAGGTAAGGTATGAATCTCCCTCTCCTCCCAGCAATGGATCAAATAATAGGACATGTATCTGGGAAAAGAAGGTTGTTATCTCCGAAGAAGTTGTTAATGCCATATTCATTCGCAAAATGAATTAACCTTACAATCCAAAATATGCTACAGATTTAAATAATTCACAAAGTGTTGATAATCCGTCAAAAAACAAATCAGTCAACCTGTTAGCGTTTCAACGATTCAGAATTCTAGGCTGGCTGTCACCAAAGACTAAAGAGTTCCTTCTACCCTGTTATTTAATCCCTATCTGGGGGGTGAATAAAAGAAATGACGACTGTGAAAACTAATGTTTATTTTTTGAGTCAAACCAGATAATATAATTAATTTTAGTTGACAGATTTTTTATGCTTTTAGGTGCTAATGACTCGCACATCCTCCTGATGTTTACAATCTGTGAATGTCACCCTGTGAAAAAAAATTGGAGGGGATCTCCGTTGCCTTCTTCAAGAATTGGAATTAAGAATAATCCTTTTCCTAAACTGGCTGCCAGCCAAGACTAGATTGCTAACCTATAGCTGCCGAGAGAGGGAAAATAGATAGATTCATGCCTTCTCCAAGCGCATTTGTTAGAAAGTAGATGAAACAGACGAGGCTGCAATTCCACGTTTCACGTCGATTACTGCAAAATGGAGTAGACGTACAAAAAAAAAAAAAAAAAAAAAAAAAAATGAAGAAAAACGACTAAAATTAAATTCTTTTAATACCATCTTCCTTTCGGAAGTTGACATTCATGGCTCTCCACAGATTCTTTTTCTTTATCAGCTGTGAATTGACGTGCCTTGTAGCAAAAAAATAGTCGAGTAGTTTCTTGTTAACTTCCCCACGGTCTGGGAAGTTTGAAAGATTTCCCTTCTTTTATACGGTTTCTACGTAGAACTTGAAGTGTGCCGATCTTTCCTGCTATTTAATCAATAACTTGGGGAAGGGAAGCTTGAAGAGACGAGTTCATGGCTTTTCCAAGTGCATTTGAGCGAAAAGTCAGCGCAGCAGGCTAGCTCGGATCTTGAACTCGACTCCCCAATTCTATTTTCTACACTGTTCGTAGATCCACCAATTTTTCAGACGAGCATTCTTATTTAATCTCATACAAAATTAGTTGAGGATATTATTCTGAATAATTCGTCGGGGAGAGATACATATTTTTATCAATAGTAAGTCCATATCGTGCTTTTTTGTCAATAAACTCCACGACAGTCTGTAACCGAAATCATTGAAACGATGCGAGCAACACACAACATAAACGTTAGTGTTCCATGGTAAAAAAAATTTTTTTCATATAAAATGGTGTTTAACGAATTATGACATAGCGGTATTTAAAACAACACTTTACTGTTATTTTCCTATCAAATTCGACTCTAGTAAACAAAAAAAAAGCAAAAAAACAAAAAAAAAAACAATGGTGTCCATGTATATGGTATGTTAATTTGGACTGCAGATATTCTCTCAGTTCGGCTTCGTTACAGTGCCCCAATTTTGGGGAAACTAGTGTTCAGGGTGTAAGTGGTTAGAGAAAGTGCGCTATCATCACTGAGCGGGCACTACATGCTAACTTTAGCGTACGTATAATTGTCATTGTATATTTTAGCATATATTAATACTATAACGTAAATATGCATTGACGGAAAATAAAATTGCAAACCCTGAACGACCATGCCGATTTTAATCTGGCTATAGTATGCTCCATCGAGAAATTTGCAGAGACCGAAACACTACAGAGCATAAATATAGGAGGCATGCATAAAGAAAAGAATAAAAGAAATCATGCTTCATGTCAGGATGATTATATTTTTAAAACGCTCATAATAGGAAAGCAAAAAGAAAAAAGTAATCATGCTTCATGTCAGGATCCTTATATTTTTAAAACGCTCATAATAGGAAAACAAAAGGATAAAAGAAATCATGCTTCATGTCAGGATGCTTATATTTTTAAAACGCTCATAATAGGAAAGCAAAAAGAAAAAAGTAATCATGCTTCATGTCAGGATGCTTATATTTTTAAAACGCTCATAATAGGAAAGCAAAAAGAAAAAAGTAATCATGCTTCATGTCAGGATCCTTATATTTTTAAAACGCTCATAATAGGAAAGCAAAAAGAAAAAAGTAATCATGCTTCATGTCAGGATGCTTATATTTTTAAAACGCTCATAATAGGAAAGCAAAAAGAAAAAAGTAATCATGCTTCATGTCTGGGTGCTTATATTTTTAAAACGCTCATAAAAGGAAAACAAAAGAAAAAAGTAATCATGCTTCATGTCAGGATCCTTATTTTTTTAAAACGCTCATAATAGGAAAACAAAAGATAATACAAAGATGGCGAGAAAACATGCACTGAATAAAATCATGGACGAACCAGTAGTATTAAAATCTGTGATAAGTTCAGTACTGGCCGAGATGAACAGAAACAGTGCAATTGGACTGCAATAGACATGCTGTCAGCTTTAGAAGATCTAGGGATTAATAAGATTACCGAAATAATAAATGGAATATACGACAACAGTGAAATACCGGAAAATTTCAGTAAATGTATCTTCATACCGTTGCTAAAGCGACCATGTGTAAATAAATGCAAACTTCATTGGGCAATCAGCTCACCGAGCCGCATAATAAAACTTAACAGGATTGCTCATAGCCAAATTCTCGAAAACAAGGACGAAGAGTGTGGCTTTATTTAAGAGACTAGAATAAGAAATGATACATGTATTTTTTAAAACCACTTCACTCCAAACAAATCAATAAAGCCACTAAGACGCAAGGGGTTACTGGGTGCGAGAGAATATGAGAAAAATACTATTAAGGAGAGAGGACATTCAAAGAACAAAAACTAAGAAAACAGAAGATAACCGTTGACATTACATTTAAAGTTTTGAAGATCAAACTTGACTAGAAACAAGAATGTGAAAAAGAATATTACAAGCGAGAAGTTTGATAGAAGGAACTGTTAGCGTCGAACTTATGGTTAGATCTAGCCATTTCAACTGTAAAAGGATGAGACCTTTCCGCCAATCTAGTAGTGTGCTTAAATTCATCAAGTCTAGGTAGAACAGAACAATTACAATGAAGTTGCCATGTTTGTGAACAGAATGTTATCAAAGCGAGCTATATACATGCAGAAAGACGCATACATATGTTTCATAGATTACACAAAAGTATCTGATAAGATGCAAGACATAGACGTACTTCAAATGCTAGAATAACTTCTTTTATATGGGAAAATGTTAAACTAACCCCTAATTTTTACTGTGAATAAATAGCCTGTGGGTAGAGTGTCTTCATATGGGTATGGGAAGGAGCACTAGGAGCCAGCGGACGGTATCTACAAAATTCTTGAGAAGCATCGACTTAAAACAAAACCATCGAACAAAAGAAAGGAAGTTGTGGAGATAAATAATTCAACAAGAAGTTGCATACGTCTGGCAGCCAACTTGTGGAGACTGGGTTAAAATATTTTCTGGGATTATCACTATTATATTTGGTTTTAGTTCTGATAAAATAAGACGAATTGAAAACTTAAGAACTTCAGTGAAAATTAAAGACGCTGAGAGAAAACTTACTTTTTTGCAATCCTAAAAATCCAACACTCTTCTTTTTATGTTTGGTTTTATACGATATATAAAATTTCTTCTTCTTCTTCTTCTTCTTCTTCTTTGGTTTCATCTTCATCTTCTAATTCATCTTTGTCTTCTTCTTCTTCTTCTTCTTCTTCTTCTTCTTCTTCTTCTTCTTCTTCGTTTTGTTCTTCTTTACCTTGGTTTTTTTCTTCTTCGTCTTCGTCTTCTTCTTTGGTTTCATCTTCATCTTCTTCTTCTTCATCTTCTTCTTCTTCTTCGTTTTGTTGTTGTTCTTCATCTTGGTCTTTTTCTTCTTCGTCTTCGTCTTCTTCTTTGGTTTCATCTTCATCTTCTTCTTCTTCTTCTTCTTCTTCTTCTTCTACTTTGGTTTAATCTTCATCTACTTTATCTTTGTCTTCTTCTTCTTCTTCTTCTTCTTCTTCTTCGTTTTGTTCTTCTTCACCTTGGTTTTTTTCTTCTTCGTCTTCGTCTTCTTCTTTGGTTTCATCTTCATCTTCTTCTTCTTCTTCTTCTTCTTCTTCTTCTTCTACTTTGGTTTAATCTTCATCTACTTTATCTTTGTCTTCTTCTTCTTCTTCTTCTTCTTCGTTTTGTTCTTCTTCACCTTGGTTTTTTTCTTCTTCGTCTTCGTCTTCTTCTTTGGTTTCATCTTCATCTTCTTCTTCTTCTTCTTCTTCTTCTTCTTCGTTTTGTTCTTCTTCACCTTGGTTTTTTTCTCCTTCGTCTTCGTCTTCTTCTTTGGTTTCATCTTCATCTTCTTCTTCTTCTTCTTCTTCTCCTTCTTCTTCTTTGGTTTAATCTTCATCTTCTACTTTATCTTTGTCTTCTTCTTCTTCGTTTTGTTCTTCTTCACCTTTGTTTTTTTCTTCTTCGTCTTCTTCTTTGGTTTCATCTTCTTCTTCTTCTTCTTCATCTTCTTCTTCTTCTTCGTTTTGTTATTCATCTTCATCTTGGTCTTTTTCTTCTTCGTCTTCGTCTTCTTTGGTTTCATCTTCATCTTCTTCTTCATCTTCTTCTTCATTTTGTTCTTCTTCATCTTAGTCTTCTTCGTCTTCGTCTTCTTTGGTTTCTTCTTCTTTTTCTTCTTCTTTTTTTTTCAGGACGTTGGCGATCATGGCTCTTCACAATATCCTATCCTTAATTGTGTCTTTTTCTTATCTCTTCTAAACCTTATTCCGCACTCCATTTACTCAAGATCTCTAGGAAGGTTATGCTTTGTTTTTCTTTGTTCCTCTTGACTACAATCTGTTCTGAGAGAATAAAATTTTCCAAGCCTTCTTTCCCCAATATGTGCCCTAGAATTTTCAACTGTCTCATACACCCATTATTAAAAAAAAATATTCAAGCAAGAAATCATATAAAGATGCTTTGATATAGATGCATTTCTTCTTCCTGAAAATGCCCGGATCGTTAATATAGTGATTTTCCAAGCGTAGCTTAGATGTGGCACAAAGCCGAAAGAAGGGGGCACTCAGTGAGGATCGAAGTCACTACTCAGTCGTAATTGATCTAGCGAGATAAGCTTGTTAACCATTACAGCGCCTCGATGTCCCCCCGTATCGTTAATATAATGTGTTTAAAATTTAAGTAAAAGTCACTGGAAAAGAAAAAAAAAAATTGATTAAAAGGAAAAAAAACCTTAAGAAATAAATCGATGTCATCATTTTCCTTATTCTGCGAAATGGCTGAAGAATAGCAATAATACGATGATGATGATCAGAGGGAAACGTAAGCATAATAGAAGATACCTGCAGAAATGATGATGATGATGATGTCTGCTTTGGCTATCCAAAAGAAAAACTATCAAAAGATATTAGGTTGGTGCAAAAATAATGTCGTTTCATCACATATGTTACTATGTGAGAAAACGACATTATTTTTGCACCAACCTAATAATTACTTAACAGACAACGATTAAAATACAAGACGAGTGTATCCCCTCTTATGTTGCCCCTCTATGTTGCCGTAAAAGGCAACTCCCGAAAGTGCGAGAACAGTAGGCAGCATTAAGAAATCATTTTTCCTGAAAAAAAAAAAACTTTTGTAAATTTCGTGTCTTACGGACATATCACATTGAAAAACCGCTCCTCGTATGATCATCGACGTTAAGCAACGTCGAGCCTACTCAGTACTTAGATGGGTGATGCTATTATCTAATCTTTAGTTAGGGGGGGGGAAGCGTGGTGTTCGTACAATTCCTAGGAATTTTCGTGAATCTAACGGACTCAATCCGATTTCGAACTCGGCTCGCTAATTTCTTGTCCCGTTTTGTGTGAAAGTGAATCTAACGGACTCAATCCGATTTCGAACTCGGCTCGCTAATTTCTTGTCCCGAGCTGCTAACCATTGCACTCTCTACACACCAATTGCTACTACTACTAATATTATTACAATAAGCGGAATTATAAGTTAAACGGATTGATTAAGTAATTGTTTCATAATAGTCTTATAATAAAACACACACAACAAAACTGGAAGAGTTTTTTCTTCAAATCACCGCGTTCGTAAAAGAAATCTCTGGAGATTTTATATATATATATATATATATATATATATATATATATATATAAAAGAGACACAATAACTAGAGAGAAAAAGCAGAGGCCGACGTCGACCCAACCCAAAATTACTGTATTTTATGGCAGAAAAATAAGTTTACCATCAATTTTCAGTCTTTAATGTTCCGTTTCACGTTTCTTTAATGATTGCTATAAAACAGAAGGCCTCACGCGATCGCCCCAGTTGAACAGTTACTGTTTAACGCCAACAGAAATGTTTAGATGGGTAGGTATGAATGTGAATGCCTGAGGGATTGTGTGTATGAATCAGGTTTTCATTTTCTAAGTATTTTAAGCGTTAGGGACATGAAAACGCTAAGCATTTTGCATGAAATTTTACATGTAGACTAATAATTCAAAAAATGAGTTAATCATGCTAGTTGTTGGCATTCGAAACTATAAAAAAAGAAGACATGTTTATAGGTGGTAAATACCATATGCTACACAGTCTTCTTAAGAAAATGACAGCTATTGTACCAGAATAACTTGACTGACGAAAATACTGCTTTTACTTCTGCCTTTCGGGCAATTATATTCACTGAAGAACGCATATGTTACTACAAAGACTTTCACATGAAAAAAAAAAAAAAAAACGGATTTCATTCATCTGTTACTTGTCAAGAAAAAATAAAGAAAGAATGTATATTATTTAACAAATTTTTTATTTGGAATTTTAACAATCCCTCCTTTTTTTCTTTTTTTCTTCTTTTCTCCTTTCTTTCTTTCTACTTTTTCAGAGTTTTTGTTTTGCATTGGCTTGTTTTTTAATGGCACGACAGCCTTTCCCAGGCTATTTACTGCCGAATTCTGTCGTTTTTGATAAAAAAAAATTTACATATAAGTTTGGTTTGTACGAAAGTAAACAAGACGCACAGAGGTTCGGTTTGCATTAGAGTCAAAAATGTAAGCATAGGTTTGATTTGCACGAGGCAAAAAGGTAAACGTGGGTTTGGTTTGCACTAGAGGCAAAAAGGTAAACGTAGGTTTGGTTTGCACTAGAGGCAAAAAGGTAAACGTAGGTTTGGTTTGCACTAGAGGCAAAAAGGTAAACGTAGGTTTGGTTTGCACTAGAGGCAAAAAGGTAAACGTAGGTTTGGTTTGCACTAGAGGCAAAAAGGTAAACATAGGTTTGGTTTACATGAGAGGCAAATAGGTAAACATGGATTTGGTTTGCACGACCGGTAAAAAGGTAAACCCGGGTTTGGTTTGCACGAGAGGCAAATAGGTAAACATATGTTTGGTTTGCATGAGAGGCAAAAAGATAAACATGGATTTGGTTTGCACGAAAGGTAAAAAGGTAAACATGGGTTTGGTTTGCACGAGAGGCAAAAAAGTAAACATAGGTTCGGTTTGCATGAGAGGCAAAAATGTAAACGTGGGTTTGGTTTGCACGACAGGTAAAAAGGTAGACATTGGTTTATTTTGAACGAGAGACAAAGAAGTAAACATGGGTTTGGTTTGCATTAGAGTCAAAAAATGTAAAGTTGGATTGTTTTGTACAAGAATCAAAACATGTAAGCGTCCGCTTTCTATTTATACGCGCATACATGTGCATGCGCACGAACGAGAGACGCTGGGAATTTTAAAGATGATTGCTCCAACATAGAAAAGCGGCCTTTCGTGAAAATCTCAACGAATAAAAAAAATATGTTGTTCTACTCATTAACTTTGTCACAACTACAACTGAAAAGAATTTATCTGAACTCGACATAAAATTTGTCACAGCCACATCTCAAACAATAAAATACTTAATATAATACAAAACATTGAGGCAAAATGTTGAAGGCGAAATTTACTCTATCGCTTTCAAATATTGCTAGAAATAATATATTGGAGAAACCTCAAGAAGTTTAAATAAAAGAATATACCAATACAAAAATTATATTTTACAAAACAACACATTAAATGCATTAGTTGCTCACGAGACCTACCACACTTTTGGCATAAAAAATGTTACTATAATTAAAAAGAGAGAATAATTCACTAAAAAACGAAAATGTTTAGAAAGTGTTTTAATCTCATAGTTTATTCACAGTAAATCTGCGTCCAGGTCTTTACAACGTTTCACCATTCTTGGCAGATGTTCTGTTACCACAATGTGAGATATTTAATAACAAAAATGACGGTAACAAAAAGAATCTAAATGAAATTGGCTAGATTATAGACCCAAAACCCGTTAAAAAAATTCTAAATTTAAAATTCCCAGCGTCTCTCGTTCGTGCGCATGTGCAATCGTATTAACGTAAACGAACTTCGTCTGATGTTGTCCTAAGAGACGAGACGCGTCACACGAAAACTTTGTCATACATCTTTCATATCTATAAGATTTATGATGTTAACTGCTAAAACAATAAAAAGGTTAAATTTTAAACGTTAAAATTTTTATGTATAGTATTTTATAATCATAAAATGAAATTTTCATGTCATGGGGTGCTTTTTTAGGTCCCCACCCCTGAGATTATGGGTTATTATTGTATATGGAGGATTGATTGGCGATGGATGAGTTTTTATGGCGCCACAGTTGTGTATTTTACGCAATAAATTTTAACAATAAAAACGTTAATTTGAACATCAAGCAGTCTCTTTTGTATTATCTACATGTTTTCTTTTTTCATTTATATTGTTTATGCTATGGTTAAATTTTTTTCAAGTCGTGTGAAGCTGTTCGGGTGGGGTTGTTTCCCACAGTCGACTAAAACATCTGATTATATTTATTGTACAAGTAAATGATATTTCTTTCCTAAGTCAGCCATTTCAAAATTCAACAACTTATGCCGTTATTTTTTTTTAGTTTTTATTTTTTTTTTTTTTTTAGTTTTTGCCCGGTAATGTTCAAGCACGTCTGAACCCAATCTTTCGTCTTGTTCGAATTTCAAATGCAGCATGAATCTTAGTCACTCGGATTTCAGAATCAGATAAGGTCTCCTGAATATGACTGACTGACCCATAGATCTGTGAAGAGATGGATAGAGAGAGAGAAATACGGGCGGGGGGAGAAAGACAGAGAGAGAAAGAAAGAAAGAAAGAAAGAAGGAAAGAAAAAGCTGTAGATTTGATTTGATTGGCATTTATTATTATTATATATTTCTTTTACGGTTTATCAACCCTTTGTTTATTATTCCGAGCCGAAACATTTTAGATTGTAAGAATAATTCTTTTTTTTTTTTTTGAGTTAATATTGCATTAACAATTGTTTGTGGATAACCATGATTTTTTGATGTACAAGTGCTACTATTTAATCTACATCTTGGCGGAAAAGATTGATTCATGAAAGAAAGCTATGGCGCCTAGACTGAAAAATTAATGGAATAACGACAATACTCCAATGTCTTAATAAGATATTATTAACAAATTTTTCTGTATTTGGCAATTGATGAATTAAATTGTTACGTAAGCATTAACGTAAAACATTAAATGAAACGAGTGACGAATTAGTATTATGAATATGAAGCCAGTGAACGTTGTTCGCGCCTAAACGTAATATTACAATGTTTAGTAAATTTCGATGATCTAGGTGACTAGATATTAATTTCTTTGTTGGTGAATAAAAATGGGATGTCTACTCAAATATGAACAGTCACTAATATAATGTTCATGGCAAGATTATATAACGCACATTTTCTTATAGCAAATATAGGTCAGCCAACTTTGAAAAGCAGATGCCAGAGACAAACGCAGTTTTGTTTAGAGCCAATTTTTAGATAGATTGAAAAATAATGAAGCTCAAATTTTGGGTTTTCTTCGTTTCTCGGAGGTTAGTACCATATATTACAATTTCATAAAACTCTGAGATGGTGCCCATGGGAAAGTTCTGAAAATTTGTTTTTCTTAATATCGAATGACCCATATATATATATATATATATATATATATATATATATATATATATATATATATATATATATATATATATAGTGGAAAGTACAAGTATAATAGCCGTATCCAAATATAAAAAAAGATAAAAAATAATGGAAGCACTTATGATAACAAAGGAAAAGCCAGCACTCATTAACTATGAACACGGCCACGATGTGCTGACCATATTTGGAAAATAAAACATTTCTGTAACTTCAGAAACATACATAAAAAATACACACATTAAGTTAGAGATAAAAGTAAACATTTTCCTTTGGTAATGGTTAAAAGAATAACCGAAGTCGCTCAGATATGCAAAACTTTTGGACAGTTTTTACACAAATCGTATCCAGAAAAGAAAACATTTGTACGTAAACAAGAAAAATTAAATATATATATATATATATATATATATATATATATATATATATATATATATGAAAAAAATATGAAAAAGAGTTCTTAGACTCATTGAAAAAAAATGGAATCAGTTATCAAACTTATACTTTGAGAAACTTTGTAACGAATGCCAAAAGTTTGAGCTGGAGGAATCGAGGCTAAAGGACGATATTTTGACGAGGGCAAAATTTAATCATAAATTTTTTTTTCTTTTTGTCATAATACAATTTATAATACAAAATCTTGTCTCACGTTTGTTAACCATGTATAACAATTTTCTCTTATTTAAAGTACAAAATAAGTACTTTTGGGGCCAATTCTAAGTTACCAAGGTGGCCTCAAATTTTTGAATTGTAATGTATATATTGCAATAAATGGAAGGAAGTGGAAGAAAGCCCAGGATTAAAGTCAATAGAGAGGATAAAGTCATAGGGAGAAAGTGTGAGGAAAGAAGAGAGAGAAAGAAAACTGGAGAGATAGAAAGAAGAAAAGAGACGAGTGAATATGGCACAATTAATAGTATACAAATTAATTTTATGGAGAATGAATTGAAAGCTAGTTTCTGTATGAATCCTATTCAAGCCATGCAAGAAAAATGAATTCTCTCTATTATTTTGCTTTTCAAGTGTAGTCGCCAAAAACCACCCCATTCTTACCCACTTTTCTTTTCGAGCCGCACCCTCAACGGAGTCAAAACCGGGCGTGGTCTTCTTACAGAGAGTCGGTTGAAAGAAATATTAACTCTTTCCACCTTTTATTAATTTAATTATAGGCTAAACGGTTAGATTTTGTTTGATATGTGTGTCGATGCAAAAGTTTCAAGTATTTCTTTTATCGAATTTTTTTTTCATATCGCAAAGTTATTTAGTCATCAAATAAATTTTCCTGGTTTTTAAGAACTTAAGTTACCTTAAATGTAAATTGTGTATTCTGTGATAAAAAAAAAAACAAACAAAAAAAAAAAAAAAAAAAAAAAAACGATTCAGGTTTTGATTCAATGTCTAATTGGAGAAATTTGTATATTTTGAAAATATAGAAACCGTTGAACAGACGTGCTGCATGGGACAAAACAGACGATTGTCTGAAAATATGCTACATGAGAAAGAAATTCTTATTCCAAATCCTCCATGTTTTCACTACGTCAGATTTCTGACAAGAGAACTTGCATTATATAAACATTCCATCCGTCTTTTCTATCCCACTGAACTCCCCAGACAAAACATTTATTCAATGCGGCATTGTGCAGTCATATTTTGTTAAGGTATGAACTTTCACAATGTGTCGTGTCCCATCAGGATGCTATCCCTGTCACTACCTGTTTTGCCATCCATTCATACAAGCTTGTTAGGTAGGTTACTCGTTGTTTCGCTCTGACTCTCTTGCCGTGAATATGTCCTGTGGGTACCATATTTTCCAAGTCCTCTTTCTTCATTATATGTCCTAGAAATTTCAACTGTCCCCTTCTGATTCTACGAGGGTGTGCTGAAAAGTTTATAAGCTGGCTATGACGGAGTGATGCTAAAGCTGTGAAATCTTGCTTGCATGCATTAATACCAACACTTCTTATTAATAGAAATTGCATTGTTTCTTTCCAGGTAAATTGACATTTGGCTGCTCAAAGAAGACTTCTAAAGTAAGTAATAACGACTTCTCTTGGAAATGGGCAAAAGTTAGCATTACCTGCAGGGAAAAAAATGGTTTAACTCCCAAGAACAATCATGCTGACATGATTACTACATTAGGAGATGACGCCGCAGCTTTATCAACAGTGCAAAAGTGGACAGCTGAATTTAGAAAGGGAAGGAAAAGTATTAAAGATGACCCAGTAAATCAAATAACCAATACTATTAGCTTATCTCGTGAGAGATTCAGAATCTTTTGCACAATGAACTTAGCATGACGAAGGTTTATGCTCGGTGGGTGCCACGTCTTCCGGTGCCTGTTCAAAAGCACACTAGGCTGTTCATATCACAAGAAAATCTGACATTGTTTGACGTAGATCCTGTTGGTCTCCTTGAAAGTTCCCTGGCCCAGGATAAGTGTTGGGCTCTTATCTTTGGGCTATAAACAAAGAGAAAATCCATGCAGTGTAAAAAACCCATCCATAGCTGCTCCATATAGTCTTATTTGGAGCAGTAAGCTCGTTTCATCTGCTAGGAAGGTGATGATCTCATTTTTTTGGGTGGGGGTAAAATGTATTGTGTTTATTGGCTATCATCAAAAAAAGGTCACATCATCGAGAGTACTATGAGGCAGTTATGAATCAAGACCAAATTGCCAGGTAAACTGGCCAAATGAATCTTGTTTCATCAGGTCAATGCTCCAGCACACAAGTAACTTGATTTCAATGGCTGCTGCGCGCGATTTTGCCTTTGAAGCGGTTGATCACCCGCAACTAATCTCCTGATTTCAGTGTGAATCCTATTCAAGCCCTACAAGAAAACTGAATTCTCTCTATTATTCACACTATTTCCCATCATGAAAAAAACACTTAGCTGGGAAACAGTATCTCAGTGACCTGCCGCCGATGACATCTGCTGCCGATGACATCTGCTGCCGATGACATCTGCTGCCGATGACTTTTTTTTGACATCGATGAACAGTTCTCTTTAAACAGTTTGATGTCAGTTTACCTGGAAAGAAACAATTCAGTTATTAATAAGAGTTAAAATTAATGGATGAATGATTTCACAGCACCAGCATCGCTCCTTTATAATCAGCCTACTAATCTTTCAGCCTACCCTCGTAATAGAAGTTCATTTTGTTTACATTTTCCTTAAGATTTTGTCGTTACTCCATGTTCCCTCCATCGTAGTCTCAGCATCCTTCTATAGAATTACATTTCTGTTGCCTTAAAAAGTTACCTTAAAAATCTTTTTCATTTGTGAAGAGATTGTCCTGCACGCAATGCCATATAGAAGGATTGATATTACATAGCATTTAAGTATTCTTTCCTTTATTTCTAACGAACTTTTCCTGATCCTTGATACTTTGCTTAGCTATAGAAAGCATCTTTCACAATTCCAAGCGCTTTCGGATTTCAGTTTTCTGTCTTCTGTTCAATCAACAAGGAAAAAATTCACTTCAAAACGAAACCAGTTCATTCCCCAGTTTCGATAGGGTTGAGATGCTGAAAGCTTTCATAAATCAGGCTACGATTATTTTCGTTTTGGAGTCACGTATTAAACTAATTTTACTTCATCAGTGATTCTACTTTTTTTTACGGCTTACAGGCATATCACGTTGAAACACCGGTTCTCGATCGACCACCGAACTTAAGCAACATCGAGTTTGACGTTAGATGGATGACTTCATGGGAACATATAACCGAACGATCCTTCGTGTCCAAATCGGTAAAGGCACGTCAAGCTAAATGACGGTTACGTATAGGATACAGGTCCGAATCCTGTCGGAGGACGAATATTTTCTGTGAAAATTTCTCGGACATTCAGGCCGGTAAATGTTGTTTAATACTGTTTATTATAAACAGAGCATTTACTTAAATATTTTATCTATAAAAAGAATGTATAAACATAAAAATGTCTTAAAATAATTGTCGGACTTTGTCCATTTTATAATGTGTGACGTTATAGATATATATATATACCGTTTTACTTCAAATATCATGTATATAAGTGTCACTGTACTTGAAAACATAATTTATATATTTACACACATACACACACGCATATATATATTGTCATCTACAGACAAACTTTTTCGCTGTTTCAAAGCTCATCATTGTAGCTAGGATCGAAACCTGACTGATTTCTCCCCTAAGACATTGGTTGAAAGACAGGCGAGTTTTTACGTACTCACTCTGTGAATAAACACGCCAATGACTGACAGTGCTCAATCCAGGGAAGTGAAGAGCTTTGTTTACAATTATTGTTTACAAATTCGAACTTATCTTTCAAGAGTGCACAACCTAATTTAAGTTTTGCGGGTGCGTATATATTGTCATCCACAGACAGGCTGTTTAACAGCTCATCAGTGTGGCTAGACACCCGATTGCTTTAAGCCAGGATCGAAACCTGACTGATTCGGCAACGGAGATTTTCCTCCTAAGCCATCGGCGCACGATCGTGATCTAATATAATTAAATACCTGAGTAACTACGTAGTTTAGGCAAATGAAACTAAACATGCTTATTGTTGAGCAAAATATGATTTATTCATCAAAATCTGAATGAGAAATTCAAAGGTATGTGGATTCTATGAATTATTTCACAAATTCCACGTATGCTTTTAACGTTTTCATTCAACAGCCGACAAGAAAGATGCAAAGCTGAGTTGAAATATATTTTCAAAATAAAATAACATATTGAGATTTGGGTTTGCACATAGAGTATTATGTCCACTAACCAACAAGAAGAACTTTCCAAATTTATTAACCGGCCTATTAAATCTACATATTATAAGAAGCAAACATGGATCATATATATATATATATATATATATATATATATATATATATATATATATATATATATATATATATATTAAACGTATTTGAATAGACAGCTCCCACTTTTTAAAAGTGCAAATCTACGTTTACCGTTCTATACATTTGATAATTTTAATAAAATAATGTGCTTTTCGACATATTCTTTATAGCGGAAACCACCGTTAAATTCCGCGTAATCTTACAACGCTCAGTCACGGAGGTCATAGGGTAATTTCTTAACAGTGGTTTTCCCTACAATGGGCACATATGTTGGGTCTTGCTGGCATGCATATATTCTTTAAGAATATCGAAAGAACAAGCCAATAGACGTAGTTTTTATTTAAAATAATATTTCATGTAATAAGAAATAATGGCAGATTATAAATAAAATCCATTATTTCCTTAGAAGAAATTATATATATACCTTATTATTATTTTTATTTTTATTTTCTTTGATTTCTGGCGTTTACACATTTCTTTCCGGGTCCCGCCCAGGGACCTAAGGTTAGAAATGGCACCATGACACTTTCCACTGACAAAAAAAAAAAATTACATAGATAAAGCCCTTCGTAAAGTGTGGGCTGTATTTGTCAGAACAATTTTTTGTATCTCCTTGAGGCATGAACTTCCAGGAATCCCTTCAATTAGTCTACTGCAATCTTTTCCAACCAGTTCTAGGGCTCCAACTACAACAGGGATTGTTGCTGTTCCCATATGCCACATTTTCGAGATTTCTATTTCAAGGTCCTTGTATTTTGACAGCTTTTTGAATATCTTCAAAAATACATTACAGTCTGCAGGGACTCCCATATCAATAAGGAAGCACCGTTTTTGTTTGTGGTCTTTAAAAACAATATCTGGGCGGTTGGCCTTGATTGTTCTGTCAGTGTGAATTGTGTAGTCCCATAGAATTGTAACAGGTCCTATCTCCGTAACCGGGTCTGGGTGGTGTTGGTACCAGTTTCTTTCAGTTTCCTTCCCGTTGAAATTACAGATTTTCCAGTGCAGATATTGGCCCACTCTGTCATGTCGGGTTTTATATTCAGTGGGTGCCAATATCGTGCAACCTGATACAAGATGATCAATCGTTTCTGGATATTTATCACAGAATCTGCATTTTGGGCTGAAACAATATTCTAGTATATGTGCTTGGTAATTCCTAGTTAGCAAGCATTGGTCTTGTGCAGCAAGGATAAAACCTTCAGTTTCAGCTTTTAACCCTGTACTACGTCGCCACTGATGGGTACAGGTTTTGTCTACGGCAGCTTGTTTGGTACGGGCAGAGTATTGGCCATGAAGCGGTTTATCTTGCCATCGCTTCTGTATCTGGTCGGTTGCATTCGTCTTTGCTGTCTTTATTTAAGTATTTTGCAGTTTCAGCCGGTGTATTGTGCTGTACTTGCATCTCTACGCCCATTTGAAACTCCATTTTGACCCATTTGAAACTCCATTTTGACCCATTTGAAACTCCATTATTATTATTATTATTATTATTATTATTATTATTATTATTATTATTATTGGTACCATCTTGCCAGAGAGTAATTTTAAGTGCCTTATTACCAAGTTCATTCCGTGATCTATGAGTAAAAAGGACTCTGTAGAAGTGTTATCTATGCACATTTGGGACGTTTCGTTAAGATGGAGAGGAAATTTCCAGATGATAGGTGGAAGTCCGCACACAGTAATCTTTATTCTTTTATCTTTGAGATGCTGTGTCCATCAATTTGACTCATGATTTTTCGGTAGCCATCTTTACCATACCCAATGTCTCTATCACAACAGCGATAGTTGTAGTTTCAAGCTTCTACATTTTTGTTACTTCGATTTCCACGTCATTACAATTTGATAGTTATTAACATTTTTTTTAAGAAACATTGGAATTCTGTGGGAAAGTCATATCAATTATCTGACAGATTCCCCTTTTGAAGTCTTTTATGACTATATCTAGTCTATTTTATTATTATTATTACTATTATTATTATTATTATTATTATTATTATTATTATTGTTATAACATAAGAAGGTGTGTTGAAAAATTATCAAGAATATGAACAAATGACCAAATATCATAGAATGTTTTGAGCTCTGTTATAATACCTTTCTACCCTATCTCTCACACGCATACACACATACACGCATATATATATATATATATATATATATATATATATATATATATATATATATATATATATATATACACACATATATTTATATATTAATTAATTAATACATATACGTGTACCTACGTTTTGATGTGCGACTATAGTTTCAATTAATTTAGCTGGTTTTTTTTAGATATTAAACATTTTGTAGGATGGACATTTATGGTGCAACACGATTTGGACAATTTTGTTCTTACACCCGGTATATATGTGTTAGTCAAATGAATGATAAGGTGGGAAAAGTCTATGTAACGCGTTTCGTCCCAGCCGGATGACATCCTTCTAGAAGAACAACACAATTATTTTTATTCTGACATTGATTTGCCAAACATTCTTCTGGTATAGAGGAATTTATATATCATATTTTCCAAGATATATATATGTATGGGCGTGTGTATGTGTATATAAATATAATTTGTCATTAAGGTAAACACCGTAGATTAGAGAACTGAAAAGGATTATTATAAAAATAAATATACGTAAAATCTCTATTATTCAATGTGACATTTCTGAATGAACATATAGTGCCTAAATATACATATATATGTACACACGCACACACATACATACATACACGCACGAACACACACACACAAATATATATATATATATATATATATATATATATATATATATATATATATATATATATATATTCCAATGTAATGAGAACGAAAATAATATATAAATTCTAAGGTTCACAGTATTAATTCAAAAGAGGGCTTAATACCGATAGTAGAGCAATAATTACTTATTATAATTTTTTCATATAGACAAAAAAATTTCCTCACCGAAACGAAGTTGCATCTTTGTAGTGAGTAAATTGTTTTTGTCCGTATGAGAAAATTATAATAAATAATATATATATATATATATATATGCATATATATATGCATATATATGCATATATATATATATATATATATATATATATATATATATATATATATATATATATATATATACATATATATGTATATTTAGGCACCATATCAAAAATGTTACATTGAATAATACAGACATTTTATGTATATTTATTTTATCATAATCCTTTCTAGTTCTCTAATCTACTCTAATATATATATATATATATATATATATATATATATATATATATATATATATATATATATATATATATATATATAATGAAAGTAATTCAATGTGTATGAAGGTGTGCCATATAAAGAAATTGAGGTGAGTTCGTACAGAATTACGAGCTGATCAGTAAGAAAATATTTTATTGTCGTTAACATTAAATACGAAAGTTATCTGGCCCACTTGTTGGGAGATCAATGTCGAAAAGAATATTGCCACACCCTCAGGACAATTGCCACAATCAACGAACAAGGAGAAAAAAGCTGACACTTTAACACACCTTTTTATTATTTACATTTGCCCCGAGAATGATGATTCACAACATTGAAGAAGAAACAGTCATAAAGAAAGAAAATGATTAAAAAGTAGAAGTAAATAAATAAATATCTCTGCTACTTTGATCTAACAACTTTTAGGAGTATATTACGTATTGCTAGATGATTATGTGGCGCTGATTTTTACAGCAGTCTTAGTGTTCTTCTCTTTAAAACCGCCATTCGAACTCTAACTTTTAACTGATTACTGGGTGGGGAGGCAAAATATGCACTAAAAGTTTTACTTATTTTTTTCATGAAGCAGTTCAACTAATTTTACGAAATCTGATGCATTTTATTGTCATAACCTTACATAATAAGTACCCGTATTTTTTCAGATAATTGTGTAAATGATGAATGTTGAGGAAAGGAGACGCCAAAGGGTGTGTGACATGATAAACGCAAATGTTTATCCACAGAAGCTTTCAGGAATAATTGGAGCATCCCATGCGGACAGTTTTTTAATCTGAAGAAGAGAATGACTAGAAGGGAAATTATTCAGAGAAAGCATGAAAGTTCCGGAATCAACAAAAGGCACAATAATAATTTCATCAACACTCTCAAATCCAAAATCTTAAATGACCGAACGAAATCCATGAGAAAATTAGCAACTAAAATTGAAAGTGGATGCTAAGTCTATGAGAACAGCAATGAAAGATGACTTAAAACTAAAATCATACACAAGAACGCCAAAACATTTGCTGACACGACCCATGAAAGCCAGAAAAAAGATACAAAAAAATTATCTTAAAATTACTTATCTTAAAAGAAACAATTCTCAGACGAAAAGATCTTTACTTTTGACGCTGTTCTGAATCGCAGGAATGACAGATACATTGCACACTCAAGAACTCATTTCAAGATCATTTTCAGAACGAAGCATCTAGCTCAAATTATAGTCTTTGTGGTTGTGGCCTCTGAATAGGAAAAAAAGCCTATCAAATTTTACAAACCTGGTGAAAATGTTAATGTCTATTACAAGACTCTGAGATACAATGTATTACCATGGCTCAAAGCCAACTACCCAGAGGGAAACTATGTATGTACTCGGGATGGTGTCCATCCCCATACAGCCAAAAAACTACAGAATTTCTGCAAATCCAATTTTACCAATTTTTGACCATCACACTTCTGGCCCTCTTCCAATCCAGATCTCAACCCTCTAGTTGATGCTATTTGGAGCGTTTTAGATCGTGTTACTAATAAAACCTCTCATCAGAACGTTAACTCTGTTATGGATACCATCAGAAAAGAGTGGAAGAAAATGTCCTCTGTCATTTTGGAGAAGAGTTGTTGGAGTTTCATGGGATGATTGGAGGTAGTAAGTGAGAAACAAGGAGGACATGTCGAATAAGATGTTTCTTTCGTTTTGTATTTTTTATATTGGAGTCATTCGTATTTCTTTAAATAAACCAATTAATCAACTCTAAGACTTTTTATTTCAATACCAAAATTCTGCAAGTTTTGCCTCCCGACCTATAAAAGTTATATTACGCACTCTTTAAAAACCTAAGAAACTTAACTAAAATAAATATAGAGACAAGTATGAATTTCTTATTCGGCATTATTTATCAAAACAGGAGATCTAGTCAACCGAATATATGTTTAGAGTAGTAAGAGAGATAATATATTTTCCTGGTTTATCAGGTCACATCTCTAGTTACAAAGGAATTTAGTTTTTGAGGGATAGTTTTAGAGTGGTATAAGGTGATGCAGCTGGTGGGAGGGAGAGGGCTATAGTATGATCTATATTGGAAATGGACTGTAGGGAAAGCTTGTTTTTAAATCATTTTTAATCTATGGAATGATACATACATACATATATATATATATATATATATATATATATATATATATATATATATATATATATGGCTGTGCGTGTGCTTTAGAAAAATAAATTAAAAAATTTGAGAAAGAAAGTGATAATAATAAAACTATATGTACGATGGAATACGTGAAAGTCAGTTGGATGGTTAATTTTTTTTTATTTCCTTATCGACGTTTCTCCTTTTTGACAAGGATATTATCAAATGAATTGAACTCCAACAGCAGCGAATCATAATAAAGATAAAAATGAAACATATCGAAAGTGAAAGTGAAACATATCGAAAGTGAAAGTGTTGCTCAGGGATTTATAACAACGTTTGCTATTCAGAAATGAGTTTCTGCTGCCGAGCTGTTTTCCGTCCCCAATCAGAATATTTCATGAAAAAATATCAGGATGAAAAAAAAAAAAAATGGTGCAAATCTTCCTGGAAGTGACTGCAAGCCTAAACTCACACCTAAGATTGCGATGAAAGATTGTCAATGAATGCACGAACCTGGAAATTATGCTGAGAAATATTGTTTCTGGTTTGTCAATTTATTGAGTAAATGTGTCATGTCGTACAAAAAGCAGAGATCCAATAAAAATGTTCTAAGTAGTTACTTAAGAAAAAATCATATTTAATCAAAAGTCATCATCAAAGTTCGAATTAGTATTGATTTTTTTTTACTTCAATTCTGTGGAGTGATGAGCCTGAATTTGAATCCAATGGAAAATAGTTTGCTTTTTAAGAATGATAACAAGGCTAAAGGAAATTGTAGCAGCTTAGATACTAGCTATAGAAAATATGTACTTAAAATTATTGATGAAAAAGAGTATTTCTATTGAGTATTATCGGAATAGCGTGTATAATTTTGTTCTTGCTTATTTTGTTATTCATAATGTAAATGCATTGATTAAAAAAAATTCTGAAAATGATTATGAGTATTTATTCGACGCTAATAACATTTATATATTAAAAAATATTTCTTTGAATATTGGAAAAATTATTATATTTCTTTTAAATGAAATTCATTGTACGGTGCCGGTATTTTTACTCCCACCGTTTGTACAAACTTCTCCAACACACCAGCAATGCTAAGAATTCGTGGAGCAAACAGATGCGAGATATCTGGATTAACACTGAGGCGAGTGTTACATTAGAGTCTTTCTTCTCTTTATCAAGTCTTGGTGTTTATAAAACCCCGTGGCCAAACCGCGCGGTTGGACACCAACCCAGATATTTATATTTATATGTCCCCCGCCCAGTCAGCTAACATAAATTGATTTATCTGATATTGGCGATCTATACACCACACACACACACACACACACACACACACACACACACACACACACACACACATATATATATATATATATATATATATATATATATAAAATAATTGTCGGACTTTGTCCATTTCATAATGTGTGACGTCATTTGTTTACATTTGATACGCCATGAGCAGATATGAATGTACGTGAGAGATTCATCGAAGATTGAAGTTTCGACCTTGCTAACCGAACGCTCGTTCGTGGATAAATCGGTAAAGGCACGTCAGCGTAAATGACGGTTCCGTATAGGATACAGGTTCGAATCCTGTCGGAGGACGAATATTTTCTGTGAAGATTTCTCGGACATTCAGGCCGGTAAATGTTGTTTAATACTGTTTATTATAAACGGAGCATTTACTTAAACATTTGTATCTTCAAAAAGAATGTATAAACATAAAAAATATCTTTATATATATATATATATATATATATATATATATATATATATATATGGCATATGAGGATGACAGTCCGAATAATGTGAATAGTGTAAATCATAATGCCTCATCTCAGAGATATAGAAAAATGGTGAATAAGTTGTAAAAAAAGGGAAGAGTAGTGAGCAAAACTGAATGAATAGGTCACAACAGCAAGAAGGATCATCATTTCAACTTAGAGCTAAATCCATTCTTATTGTTCAAAGTAGGTTACAATAGTGTTATAGAACCCTTGGAGAATTCCAGTAAGATATCTTTAATCATTTCTAAGATACAACTATTCAAGTCTTGATCTAACAATTGGACAGGAGGAGATTCTCGCGCTTAGTCTTGTATCATCATTAATTAATATTTTATACCGTCCAATATTTCGTATGTAACTATTAGTCAGCCTGCACTATTCCACACCCAGAGACGAACTAGAGTTCGACAGGCGGATCCTACACGAAACGCCTGCAGCGTGTGAGAGACTGACCAAGCCATACATGTTTATATCTATAACATTCTCGTTTTCATGCTAGCAATACCGAATGAAAGTGTGAGGTCACCTACATCTGCATTCGGTGGTCATTCAGAAGTTAACCCCCTGGTGAACCGGGTTTCCTTGATACCTAGAGTGAACTGAGTGAAATATCTATTCCGACATCATACTACAAGTTCCGTTGGACTAAGGTACAATTACCATAACGTTTCCTTATCCTCTTTTATATATATGAGTATATTTAATCCTTACTTATATATATAAGTCTTACGCGGCCTTGTATGCGATAAATTATATTCCAGCCTTCAACCCCTTTCCCAGAGACGAAACATGGCTCGCCTCTTACTACTTCATCGCGATTTTCGCG
Source organism: Acanthosepion lycidas (assembly GCA_963932145.1). NCBI lineage: Eukaryota > Metazoa > Mollusca > Cephalopoda > Sepiida > Sepiidae > Acanthosepion > Acanthosepion lycidas. The sequence continues at coordinate 46,377,458 of OZ010585.1, forward strand.
GAAAATTCCTTAGTTCCACTAGTTCTACTCACCATGTCAAATATTAGGTTGGTGCAAAAATAATGACGTAATAATGTCGTTTTTGACGTATTTTTTAACGTCAAAAACGACATTATTACGTCATTATTTTTGCACCAACCTAATACACAGGGTTGAGGCATCCTCATTTCTTTAGTATACAATTGGTAAGAGTGAAGTTCCATTGAGACAACTTATTCCCAAGAGACTCCCTAGGCAAGTCTTCCTTAACCTCTTCAAGTCTAGGGTCACCGTTAGTTATTCTCCATTTCCCCATAATATTCGCTTCATACTTCCCCCTTTAAAGCCCTTACAAAAACCCTCTATTTTGTATGGCCCTTGAGCCTTGTACTGGTGAATAAAAATATTAAAATCATTTATATATATATATATATATATATATATATATATATATATATATGCGGCGCTTTCACGCAATCATCAGGCAGTCGTGAAAGAGCATGTAACTATCAGTTGTGGTCGGTCACTGCTTCCCTGTAATTTTGGACGTAAATATATTAAAGTTCTGCCAATTCCTATGGCACTGAACACTCTTTTTTGTCAATGTGCAATTTTAGGCAGGCACTTTTTGGAGCTGCTTATCCTTTTCTCTGTTTATACACACACCCACACACACATACACATACACACACACACATGTGCGTATATATATATATATATATATATATATATATATGAGGAAATATAGTTTTAAGGTGTGATATAGTTATGGGATAAAGTGCTCAATATCAGAGATAGAGCGTATATAAATATAAAGGTGAACATTGAAGTCAACACTCAGAGGCGACAGGTTGTTTTATGCTGGCCTGGCCATTGCGTCCAACATGAAACAACCTGTCGCCTCTGAGTGTTGAATTCACTTTTATATATATATATATATATATATATATATATATATATATATATATATATATATATATATATATATATATATATACGCACATATGTGTGTGTGTGTTCCTGAGTCTGGAAATACAGACGAGACAATTGTGCGAGACAAATTCCCAGCTTTCTCTTTGGCTCCAAAGGAGTCCCACATTTTTATGACATGTCTACTTACGATACCAGGAAATTCTTTGTCCTGCCATCTGTTTGTTATGTATTTTTCGTTTTATTTTTTGTTTTCTTCTGTCGTCTATCTACAACGAGTAAATCTTGTCGCTAAGCTCATCTGCAATAATTTCATTGATTATTTATCTCAATTTTCGGTGTGTTGGAGGCCTGTTAAAAATATGTCTAAATTACATGCGGCATCCGATGAGCTGATATTAATGATCGGAAGATAATCTAAAAAAAAACAAAAAAAACCGTCAAGTTGCACAATTAGGGCATCGGGTTACGCTACCATGAGCAACAATCTAAAAATTCCATTATCGGCCGTCATATACTGAATATGAATAGATGGATAGACTAAAAGATGAATGAAGTGAAGGATGGAGTGTTGAATCTATCTATTTATTTATCTATCTATCTATCTATCTATCTATCTATCTATCTATCTATCTATCTACCTATCTATCTATCTATCTAAACTTGTTCAAATCTATCTATCTAAACATGTTCAAATCTATCTATCTGAAGTTGTTCATATCTATCTATCTACAGGGTGCGATGGATAAATTGTCGCCTAAATTACGCAAAAATGCAAATAACACTGACATCGCATTTTATCAGATATATTTACCAAAATTACAAAAAATATCTCGAAATACTAAAGAGTAAATTTATTCAATAAAATCGTCATTGACTTCAACCACGGCCTCCAATTGTTACTTCTTTTCCGAAAGTTAAAGTGGGGCCATAAAGTCAGGCTTAACTTTCGGAATAACTTTGTTTTAAAATTTCCTTAAAATCATTTAATCACCAGTTACTTACTATCGCCTGAAGAAGTACATCATAGTATTGAAACATGAAAGCTTTTGTGTGGCGACTTGAAAATGTTTTTATTATAATCACTTATAGTAAAAATATAATGATATATATATATATATGTGTGTGTGGATATTAAAATCAACACCGAGTGTCGATAGTCTGTTTCATACTTGAACGTAAAATTCAGGCCATGGGTTTTGTGTTTTGGCTCGGCTATTTATATATGCTGGCAAATGGTGCATTGTGTGTATTAAGGTTTATTGTGTTATCCTGAAGGATTATTGGTTGGGTAGTAAAAGTTATGTTTCAATTTATTCTCGAAGCTATCGAGTATGAATAATTGTGGATCCGAATGTGGTTATTTGTAGCTATTGTATAGTTTTCTTTGTTAACTTTTTACTCATCATTTATTATTTAATACTTTATTATATGTTGTTGATTATTATTATTAATATTACATTTCATTGTGTTTGTGTGTACATTCTTAGTTTGATACATATATATATATATATATATATATATATGCGTGTGTGCGTGTGTATGTATGTATGTATGTATGTGAAACAAAAATCTAGTTTTAACGTATGCTACATTATGGCTAAAAGTGCTCAATATAGTATGCAAATATAAAACTGGACACTGAGGTCAAACCGAGCGGCGACAGACTGTTTCCTGTTCGAACGCAATCTTCAATGCTATGTATATTGTTTGTTGTCAAGATTATTTATATATGCTGGTCAATAGTACATTAAGGGTAGCAAGGCCTCTTGTATTATCCTAATGGTTATTGGGTAAGCGTTGACTGCTATGCTTCAAATTTGTCTAGGGGCTACTGAGTAGGAATAATTGTGGATCCGAATGTCGTTATTTGTAGCTATTGTATAGTGTTGTTTTTTTGGTTTTTTTTAACTTTCTACTCATTATTGATTACTTTGTTTATTTCTTTCGTGTATTGATTATTTTATTTGTTAAGTTGAAAATATTGGCTTTTTCTGAAGACGGTTACATTATACGTTGAATATAGTTCGCTCCTGACTGGCATAAATTTAACAATATGAGATACGCGGACGATCCGGTGGTGATAGCAGACAAAGAAGAGAAACTGCAGGATCTCCTAGACAAAATAGTAAAGGAAATCGAAAATAATTGATTAACCAGCAAATGCAAGAAGACAATGAATTTTTGTCAGCCTAAGATGCGAACTACGAACTGGAGATGTAATTTTCAAACAAGTATAGAAGTTTAAATATCTGGGAAGTGTTTTAACAGAGAATGGAATACGTAACACCGTAATACGAACACAAATTGAACTAGCAGAAGATGCCTTCCAAAAACTAAGCAAAGGATGTTACTATAGTATGATATCTAACATCCATTTTCTACTATAGTATGATATCTACTATTCATTTTCTTCTTTACCAACTGTTGAAAGTATGAAATATGTTAGAGTTAAGAATTAGGGGTTAGATTTAGGAGTTAGGGTTAGGATTAGGATTAAAAGCAATGAGCAGTGAATTGGTTATGTTTTAAAAATCATTAACAATTTTATATGCAAAAACATAAAAAAAATCATCAAATAATAGTAAAAGGTCATCGTTTTTCCTGAGAATTTTCCAGCAATGAATGCATCATTATTTACGGTTGGTTGCAAATGCATTAGTAGATACCATACTATAGTAGCACCAAGAAAATACTAAAAATCAAGAAAAATTCGTAAGAAACAAAGAAAAGAGTGTTGAAATGGCATGTAATACCAATCCGCTTATGTTAGTGAATGCTGGGCATCTCCCTGGCAGACGTACAGATGAGTGGAACAAACACAAATGTAGTTTTACAAACGTCGCCGTCGTTGGCAGAATTCGTTGCTGAGCATTGGGGGTGCCCATTTCCTTTCGTGTGAAATTAATCCTATGTTGGATCTGAAGAGACGTCCGTAGCCACCGTATGGTAGGTTAGGAGGGTTCAAGTGATGAAAATCTCTGGCTTTTCTTTGGACTATGTCTCTTCTGTATTTCTTCTGGTGTTTTCGAAGGGTGCTGTTTTTTTTTTTTGGCGGGGGGGGTGTTTGTGGACTGCTTTTCCCCAATTGGTTCTTTCTGCAGCTTCCGTTGCCCAATTGACCGGATCGATTTTTGTTCTCAGTAAGGTGTTTTTGAGCTGATACTTGAATCGACAACGTGTGGCTCCACGCGGTTTCTTGTTAAAGGCGAAGCTCTCAAACTGAAGTCGGTGGTGTGTTATAATGATTTCTAGGCTCTCCATTGCCCTGAGAACTTCGTTGTTCCTGATCCGGTCTTGCCACCTGTTCCGCAGGCTATGATTTCATTTGATGCTTGCGGAGGTAGAGTACTAATGTGTCACAGGCGTACAGGAGAATCGAGATTACAACAGCTCGGTAGACAATGTACTTGGTGGTTTGTGTTAACCCAGGATTGCCGAAGACTTTTGAATAGCTTCCCGTATGCTGAGAACACTATGGACTGAGTGTGTAAGCAACCAGGGAATCTTAAGAAAAATGGAAACAAAAACGACATATATTTCTTTGAATCAGAAAGCAACAGCTGACATTTATTGAACAATGTGGAAGGAAAGCTTGGAGAATTTGACACTCACGGGACATATCAAAGGCAAAATTTACGGGGAAAGGCAGCTGACCACCTACCTGACGGAACCAGGAATAGGAGGTTTGGCAAAGCGACAAGAGTTACAACATTTAAGAGGTTATAGTTACCTATAGTCACCCACGTCCTGAAGGGACACGGCATGTAGATGATGATAATAAAGTCGACAATAAGAAGTTTTGGGGCTCGAACTTATGGTGTCATTTCAAGTAAGCTGTCAGCTCAAAAACAAGCACGATAGAATAATTCAGTAGACGCGACAAACACAGTGACAGGGTCGGGGACAGATTGTCGACATGATAGGACAGAAAGGGAAAACTAACAAGCGTCAATTCGGAAGGTTGCTTCCTCTTATTAATCATTATCTGACCTCTGTCAAAAACGGGTCACTCTTATCACTATGAAAGGTCTATTTCGTTAACAAGAGACCCAATGCGAGAGAAGAGGTTTTAAAGCTTATCTAAAACAAACTCCTATCCCCACCTTTATCTTAAAAGCCATTCGGGTAACTGTAATTACATTTTAGTGGGTCTAATTGTACAAACGATTCAGATTCAGAATATGGGACGATTGAATACATTGTCCATAGTTCTAATCAAGTAAGTACCGATTTAATTAGATTGGTTATCAACGGTTACCATGGAAGAAGAAGAAGAAGAAGATGATGATGATGATGATGAAGACGGAGATGAAGAAGAAAAATAATAAGAAGACGACGACGAAGATGAAGAAGAAGACGAAGATGAATAATAATAATAATAATAATAATAAGAAGAAGAAGAAGAAGAAGAAGAAGAAGAAGAAAAAGAAATCTTTTTTATTTTTGTTTTATTTGATGACAGCTTCAGTATTTGTTACATAATAAAAATAATACTCATAATAATAATAATAATAATAATAATAATAATAATAAGAAGAAGAAGAAGAAGAAGAAGAAGAAGAAGAAGAAGATGATGATGATGAAGCAGAAGACGGAGATGAAAAAGAAGATGAAGAAGAAGAAATCTTTTTTTTGGTTTTGTTTTATTTGATGACAGCTTCAGTATTTGTAACATAAAGATAAGTTATTTATTTATAAATAACTTATGAATAAATAACTTATCTTTATGTTATTCATCATTGAAATAAATTTCAATGATGAATGCTAGAAACGGTCCCAAAGAACGTAAGGAATTGCAAAATTAATGGCTCTAATGAGATTAATCCATTTTCTCATTAAAAATAATTTGAGAAATAATTTTATAAGAATTCTTCCAGATTAACGTTCATTAGACCTTCCGCTAACCACGACAGTTTATCAGAATCGAAAGATATTGATTCTTTATCATTTTAGAAGGGGCCCTGCTCATAATATAAATCAAGTATCAAATCGATACATGAAAATTTTAAGAGGTATCTGTACTTTGTTTTTATTTATGAATGAGAAGTTTGAAAGCGTTCCTAGATCATTGATAACTGCGTTCTGCTGATGTCCTTTTGACCAATTCGAATTTTCATCGTTTTTTTTTTTTTAAATAATCATTGTTTTTTTTAATTTCTTAAAACCTTTTTTAAAACTTTGTTTTGTCTTTTTTCGGGATCACTTGTACAAACATCGAGGGATTAAGCGATGTAAGTTAGCGTTTTACTCTACTGGATGTTTTGATTGTAAAAGTTGAATAAAAACTGAGAAGGATATGTAAAGGAAGGATTATATAAAGATTATAATTTATTATAAAATTATATATATATATTTATATATATAAATATAAAAGTGAACATTGAAGTCAACACTTAGAGTCGACAGTCTGTTTCATGCTAGAGACGCAATCGTCAGACCACCTCAATTATTTACACTATTTACATCGTTCGGACTGTTGTCCTGATCTTTATTGCCATATTCATGACGTTTCGCCCGTTGTACGCTTCGACCTTTTTCAGGCGAAACGTTGTGAATATGGCAATAAAGATCAGGACGACAGTCCGATGTAAATAGTGTAAATAACTTAAAATTAATTTACTTTGATTGGAAAGAGTTTTTTTTTCTAAAATAGCTGATTAGCGCCCTTTCCTTAGTTTCATCACAATGTTATTCTCTTCATTAAAAAAATCTTCCAAAAATGAAATATAATTTTTCTGAAACTTTATTTGAGAAATATTAGCTGATTTAAAGTATAATTAATCTGATTTAAATCAACTATTGTTTATTTTTAAGTTTAAAATATCGCAGGAATATATTTTTAACTTGAAAGTAGCTGTTTATTTAAGGTGTTCGTGGGTTTGACAGGCGTTAAAAAGGTAAATGAATTAACGAATGCTTTTATATATATATTTAAGTACTGAGTAATCTTAAAACTTTAAAAAATATTATCGCTTTTATTTTCTGATAATGATGTGTCTGGCCCTCCGTATATAAAAGAATAGGCACATTTATGCACATAAAAAAATCAACATTCTTTTAAAAATATTGGTGTTTGATAATTTGTACTAAGCTTTTTGATTTATGATTAGTAAATACAATTTTTACTTAGTAACAATATCACCTAACCGAGTAAACTTTGAAACTTTATAAATTATTTTAATTAATTTTTTAAAAAGTGAAAACAATTCATCTAAAAATTCATTATTCATCGGAAAAAAATGTTTTTAAGACAATAGTCTCTTTAATATATCATATATATAAAAGCAATTAAAAGTTTTTCTAATTAAATAATGTCTTAGTTTAATTGCACTTTTTATTTTAAAATTCAGAGCAGATTTTCGGTAAATGGTGTTACTGTTTGAAAAAGGAATTGATGATTTACATTCTCCAGTGAGTCTTACTTTAACTAATATAAAGATGAAGAGGAGCAAAATTTTAATTTCTGGAAATTATCATCAGCTAATTAATGTGGGACGTAACAAATGTAAAAAAAAAAAAATATATATATATTTCTAGCAAGATTTTCTAAAAACAAAATTCTAAAATAATTTCATTTATTGGTGTAGAAGTTCTGAAAGTTTCATTAAAATCCGACAATTATTTGATTTTTGCAAGAATTTCCAAATAAATGTGTTTTTACCCCAAAAAGACACGAAAATGTCCTATGCTGATCTTTGGTGCTCTCGCTGACGCAAGAAAAACAAGATTTTTAACCAAAATTTGTAACGCGCTAGGAAGGGTTAAAAAAAATTAATAAAATAATCAAAAACACTTTTAATGATAACATAAATATTTTGACAATAAAAATTTGTTTTTATCAATATGGGGGCTTTTTTCATCATACTATGCTTTTTTTCAGCGAATTATTGTAGGCGCCTAAATAAAACTTATTCATCAAAATATAAAAGTAAAAAAAATACTTTCATAAAAATAAATAAACATCATAGTCTGTGCAATATTTGTTTCAGTTATGGCCGAGTTGTCGTAAATACCTCAAATATTTTATCATATATCGCGAAAATGATTCTCTGTACGCAGAGAATAATTTAGCTTCATTCATATATATATATATATATATATATATATATATATACACGCATGAGGACTGAACTCACTAACCTTGTTTTACGAGAGAAACACTTGTTTTGTTCCTCACTACAAGCAAAGCCTTATCATCTGGCATAATCGCTACAAGACGGGTTTGTTCAGATGGCGACGTTTATGAGTTCAGTTTAATTTCACTTGTCGAGAACTCGTCAGAATCTGCAGGCATAAAATGTCCGCAGACTGTTTGGCGGGAAACGCCCTAGGATCGCGTCACATTTTCGACATTATCGTCTGCAGGTCGACGGCATTTTCTTCTTAACTGTTGCCCAGCGACGGCCAGGCAGACGTCGCATGTTGGAAAAAAAATTTGACATGTCGAGCTAGAAAAGCAATTGCTCCGACTATTTCTGTACCAAGAACACCTAATTTTCTCGCTACGTCAGCGTGAAAGCCAAGCAAACAACGCCTTTTAGCCATAAGCAAAGAACACAGAAATTTTAAAACGTTTCCGCATTTCTTGCTGGGATAAAGGTATATATACAGTGTGCGATGGATAAATTGTCTTCTAAATTACACAAAAAATGAAAATAACACTGACATCTTATTTTACCAGATATATTTGCCAAAAATACAGAAAAATATCTTGAAACACTAAAGAGTAAATTTATTCAATAAAATCGACATTTGTTTCAACAACGGCCTACAGATGATTTCGGAATCTTCTGCAACTCATCTGGACGGTCTCCTTGTTAAAGTTGGTGAATCTTTGCCTTCATCTTTGGTGTTACAAGGAGTTTTGTTGGTTTCTCGCTCAACTGCGCCCCACAAATAATAATGGCGGAGGTTGCAGTCTGGAGAGTTAGGTGGCCAGATGTAAGGATTGATATGGTCTCTTGACCCTGAGCAGCACTACCTCTTCAAGGCACTTGATGTAAGCTTCCGAGTTGAGTTTGATGCCCTCACCAACAAATTCGGGAGTTCCTCTCTTATCAGAATAATGAGAGTGAGTTGCTGAATTGGATCCGTCTTAATGAAACACCCTTTATAACTCGTGTTTCTCTTATTCAACAGATGATATCGCCCTGGGTATTTCAAGGACGATAAAAGTAAGATGGTGCCATTTACCATTATCTTTGTATCTGCTAGTCCATGACTTTTGGCACATCAGTGTATATCACGCACATGTATTCATGTGCGTCTATACATACATGAATGTTTGTATGTATTATTTGAAAGCACTCATAATGGCGCTTAAACTATCTTTGTACAAAAGTATGCACGTAAATGATATACAGGGTGTCCATAAATTATCTGTAAAATTTTAAAAGTGCCTTGCCAATGATAATAGAGGTAATTTTACATGTTTTATTAGAAAACTTTTTACATTATTCGGACTATTGTCCTCATCTTTGTTGCCATATTTATTACAACGTTTCGGCCGTTGTACACTCCGGCCTTCAGGTGGTTGGAATGTCGAACTGAACCCTTTATTTCGCTCACTGGGGTAGACTGTTCTAGTTTCACGTGCCAATGGATGTCAGTTATCAGTTATCTCCCGTTAATTCCCCGCTCCAACTTCTCCACCGCCTTAACCAAGTATTGAACTCACACTCTTTGGGTTCTGCCACTGGATCTAACTAACGCCTTTATCCACTGTGCCATGTGTCATTGAGAAAGCATGTAAAAAAAAAAAAGTTTTATTTAAATTACATCAAAACACGTGCATATGAGCCCCATCGGTTGTAATCAATACATTTAGATAATGTTCAGTTTCTGCTTTCTTGCAAGGCACTTCTCGTTTCCATAAATTTCTTGTGCCAGACATGAATACGAACATGAATTATACTTTGAAATTTAATTCCATTGGACCTGTGTGTCCGATTTGGCCTCTATGAACTCGGAAACACATTACATTTTCTCTTGCGATGTCATTTTAATCAAAAGTCAGGAATAATTTTAAACATCTACCTGAAAAAAACAAATAAAAATGAATTAAAAAAAAGAACTAAATATATATAAATTAAAAGTTTAATAATATTTCTTTAGCACACACAGAAGTGTATTGATGGATCTTAATTCTAAGAGATACAATATACAATGTGTGTGTGTGCGTTTGTATATTAATTAATATAATCTCTCTCTCTCTCTAAATATGTATGTACACACACATAAACAGGCACACATACACAAACATGCGTATATACGTATCTGTGCGCACGTGTGCGTGCATGTGTGTGAGTGTGTGTGCGTGTGTGTGTGTGTGCGCGTGCCTTTTCAACACTCTCCGCCAGTAAACAAACGCTAGTGGTTTCAATGGCTTCGCTTCGGGATGTTGAGAGATTCACTTATAAAATGGCGCTTCGTTCTCTTGGACGTCCTCTATCGTGACTTATAAAAATACGAAACGGTTGCATCATTTTTCTGAATCAACTGGTTACTTTTTTCTTCGAGTTGAGAATTATCTTTGGCTTACTGCATTTACCCCCCACCTACAAAAAAAAAAAAAAAAGCAAATGGCAAGAAGGGTGCCAAAAAATAAAAATATGGAGTGGGCTAAATAAAATGTTAAAAGTGGTGGACTGCTTAATATGAAAGAATTTAAAATATTCCTTCCTTTTTTAGCATGCTGGCTCTTGTAAAGGTAGAGTAGGAATCAGGTGCTTACTGGAGCGGTACAGGGAACCGACCATTTTTCCAGCATCTTTAGCGATGGATCGCATGTAAAAGTTCCACTTGAAATAGAACGAAATTGGTTTTTGAAAGTGAATATCAGAAAATAAACTTTTTTTTCAAATACAGGGTAGCCCAATATTTGTACTGCTATAAAAAAAATAACTTGTATATTTACATAACGAGGCGCAGTGGAGTAATGGATAGAGGTTCGGATTCAAAAATGAAAGAACTGAGTTCGCATTCCACTCAGATCCATTACATTCACTTACGTGCTAATCCTCTTCTTCTCTCCCCAGCAGGACAGTTCTATAGTCTTGGATGGCAACTGTTCTACCGCAGAAAGGAAAAAAAATCTGCCTCGTCAGTCATGTATCGAAAGATACATGATCGTCTGAGCATGTATCACGCATGGCACATAACTGACTGACATGAAATAAAATTTCTGTATATGACAATTTATCATTAGGACATTTTATGGGTTTAATAATAAATGATGGTGTCAAACAAATTTCCTTCTCTTACTGTTTCGTCTGTGTGCGTTCTTTTCAAATGCTGCGTGACTTTTGGGGTACCCTGTGCATAAATTTAAGTCAAGTCTGGACAGATGACGTTGGTGTTCGTGCTAAATAAATCAAAATTGAGTTTCCTTCAAGTTTTCGCAAAGTATAAACAACATTTTAAGTTAAACAGTTTTTTTTTTTTTTACAGGAGCCAAAAATCGTTCTGCATAAAACAAAGCAAAACGTTTCCGTTCGAATCCTTTTTCCAAAACTTAATCATGTATCTTATATGTATGAAAGGCCATGGTTAAATATATTGTATGCAATGCAAGACGATTTAAAATATTTCATTTACAAAGACTGGATGAATTACTTTATATGCGATAAAGCAGAGGGCATAATATTCTAGTTATTAACATAGACGGGGAAGATAAAAGTATTTCATATGCAATGAAAGACATATTAAATCATTTCAAATGCAATAGAAAACGGGCTAAAATATTTCAGGTGCAATGAAGCGTGGGATAAAATGATTTATATGAAATGATGTGGAGAATAAAATTAATTATATGGAATGATGGATAAAACAAACGGTTCATTTTAGCTTAAACGGAATTTTTTAGGAAATGATATTTTTAGAATAGTGTTCGTACGGTACAAGGCCTGGAAGCCACCTGAGGTAGAGGGTTATATACTAAGAGACAGTTTATGTGGATATGTGGGGAAAGTTAACAGTTAACCGTAGACTTGAACAGATTAAGATTGTAGTGAACAGGGAAGCACCGTCTTTGGGAGTCGGTTCCGCAAAGCAGCGGTTTGTGGGAAGATGCTCGAATAGAACTTACAAGTCAGCAATGGAAAACGAAAGTGGTCCGCTACAAAGTACGTAGCATAGTGGATCTTAGCCAGGAAGGTTAGAACTGGTGGAACTGGGGGATGTAGTTTGAGCACTTTTCGTGGAAATAGCGATAGAGTAGCGAGAGGCTTGCGATATTTCATCTGTGAGAAAGTGGCTGTAGGGAGAAAAATAATTTGTCACCCACAAGGACGCAGAGACAGGTTTTGGACTGGAATGTGGAGACCGGACAGCTTCTGCCCATATATGGAAACAATCTCTCCATTTTCAGACTGTTCTTGTCATTGTAAAGCTAGAGCATATCAAGGGGAGTCAGGTAAAGGGACTCAATCATTTTTCCAGCAACTTTACAGATGGATCGCATTTATTTTAAGTCCCAATAGACGCTTAAGGCACGGGGTCTCCGTGGGGGGGAGCATCTGTTCATCGTGATTTATGATAGTTCTTGATCCGATTAGCAATGATGGAAGGTAACTAGTTTGGCTTTCGAGGCATTGAAAGTTTTTCACTCACTGAGATTTTAGACCTAGTTCTAAGGAGAGATCAGCTGCCAATCTCTGGTCAGTTAGAGTTTTGGAGATGCATCCATATACTGTTGTATATGGGTGAATAGTTATTCGTAAATGATCGGACTATGCAGATGCACTTGAGCAGATCATTTATGTAAAGTAGAAAAACGGTTGGTCTGAAAAGCGACTCCTGGGTGGAGGCGTCTCCGCTGATTGCTAGGTCCTATAGAAGATAGTATTTCAGTACTTTGAATTCAGTGGTCTTTGTATTCATTGATCAAAAAACGAACATATCCTATGAAGCAGAAAATATCTGGAAGGAATAGTAATTAATAGCCTTCCATTGATAAACGTAAATAGGAGTAGATAGGTCCACATTCCACCCCATTCTTTTGACCAGGAATAGTGGTTTATCCCTTGTTTCTTGTTTAGGATGAGGTTTCCGATTACTTTTAAAGTCTTCTCATTTTCTTTCACTCCCAGTAGCCCCTTAGTGACATCATCGCCTTGCTTGGGGTAAATTGATTAGAAAAATACATAAAAAATACACCCAAAACGCACATTTTCATATCACAAATGTTCCCAAAGCCCAGAGATAATGTTGTTGACGATGTAACCTGTAGGGCCATTATTTTCATAAATGAATAAAAATAAAATATAAAATAATAATGAAAATTATAAATAAAATAAATTTATTAAATTGGTGTGTTCGAATTAGTTTGAAGATGTTGGTTTACTCCTCGTTTTGGGCATTCGAAGATTTGTTGGCTCTTTCTTTCTATCGATTACTGTCAACGAAAAGATGGTTTTCATTTTTCCCGCTACAGAGATTAGCAGCAAACTCCTTTCACTCGACCTTCGTAACAAAACCAACAACAACAGCTGCCGTAGTTCGTGCAACAAATATTTTATGCGCAATGAAAAGTAGGATAGATAATTTTATATGCAATTAAGAGCATGGTAAATTATTTTATATGCAATTAAATATTTTATGGGAAAAGCGGGTTACAACAAAATATTTTATATGCAATAAAAGACAAGACTCTCCTTTTATTCTTTATTTCTTTTAATTCTATTATAAATTGGGAATTTATCTTTCCTCCGACTCTATCCGTCTTTCTCTCACATTATTATTCTCTCGCTGTCTCTTTTTTTCTCTCATTCTCTGCGTCTTTCTCTCTGTCTTTATCTGAGTATCTGGCTCTTTCTCTCAATGTCATTTTTCTGTGTGTTTTGTTTCACTAATCCAAAGTGTACTTATGAGCTCATCTAAGTGTTATATATATGTATACATACACGCGTATGTATGTGTGTGTGCGCGCATGTGTGTGTGTGCTTTTCGTAATTCTCTGTCGTGACGTATATTTGGTCACTTGTGGCCATTTGAAGCTGATTGATTGCACTGTTTAATCAGGATTTTGCGTTTAAATAACTTTATTTAAAGCGTTCAGAATTTTTTGCGTTGATTTGTGTAAACTTTTTTGTCACTCAAAGAGAATTATCATCAAAATACAAAGGATTCAACAGTTTTCACGCACACACAAACAAACTCGGGCGCACACGGACACAAGCCTGTAAGCAGCCACACACACACACACACACACACACATACACACACAAAGATACAGAGAAATCAACATTTCATCGTATCTCGCCTTAAGCAATCATCAGTTACCATACAGTGTTGATTTCTATGTCCATAGTATTTATTTCCCATAAATATAGCAAATTACAATTAATATAATTATATATAATTACGTAGATAGAAAGATATATAGATGTGTGTGCATGTGTGTGTATGTGTATACAACATCTATAACATTATGGAAATACTGGCAGTGGGGTCAACACATCCACTTTTTGTTGGAACTGGGAACTAACAGTCTCTTGGCATCGATCTATGATAATGTTATAATTCTATGATAATACTATAATTTTATGATCATACTATGATAATTCTATAGATCTATGATAATGCTATAATTCTTGTTTAAAATCATTATTGCTATTAATTCTCGAAATGAATCAGAAAATTTAATTTTCCATTTTTTCGTAAACATTAGATTATAAAACTTTTATATCAGCCTTATATGCCAAAAATGTGTAGGTCTTGTTCCAGAAAAGAAAAAGAAATATAAAAGGTAAGAAAGAAATAACAACACTTTTTACCCACGCCTTTCAAATTCGAAGGACTGAGGAAAAAGAAGGAAGGAATTCTCGAGCCTATGTAACACTTTCTTTGGACCAATAAAAACCTTGTCTTCACAGAAATTAACCGGTGAGCTGAAAAGAAGGAGGAAATAAATTCGTGATCCTATGTGAAATTGTTCTGAAGTTTGAAAGGCTGCCTTTCGGTTCCTAGCGACCAGCGACCGGCGTTGAAGTTCTTGCCAGTGTAAAATTATTTGCCAATTATATTATCGGCTTCTAACCAAGCATGAATCACTTCAAAGAATTTTCCTTTAACAATCTAAGAAAGCTATATATTTTAGCTATCTCTCTTCCTCTTCTGAATCTATGCAACCGTATATCCCTTCGGTGAGCAACGAACTCACTTACTTTTGTTTTAACCATTTTTAATATTATTTTGTGTCAGATCATTTAATCTGTTACACGAACATTATTCTTCATGACAATTCGTTAAAACTACAGACTTTTAAAATTTCCGATTTATTTTCCTGAAACAAGCTACTGACACAACTTCAAGCGTGTAAATTCGTAAATAAATTCTTCATCTTGTTTTGTTTAAATTACTCGTGTATTTCCTCGTCATTATCATCCTCCATTAATCTTCTTGGCATGGGTAAATCAACTGTTCATTCTAACCCTGAAGCCTCACGCCGCTATAGAACCATACATCCGCATGTCAGACTGTCTTTTTTACCCCATATAGTTTAAAATGTCAGAAAAAGACGTTGATCAAGAAAAGCAATCATTTTAGTTCAGACTTTAAAATTCAAAAACTCCCAGGCACTTCTCTATTTTTCGTTTTTTTTTTTTTTTTTTTTTTTCTTAATTTTTGAAAGATTTAAGATCTTCTTTGGCAACAGCTGTCGGATTTTTAATCCAACTGAAAGCTCAGTTGTGAATACCGTTTGACATGGCAAGTGCGTCGTTCCTATTTTAGATGAGCGTGCTATACAATCTTCAAGCTCACACAACCATGACCATTATGACCAGAGTTAACTTGAAGAAAACAAATATCTTCTCGATTTCTTCCTAAATAAAATGATGCAGTTTTCCTCTTTCCCACGGGTGTTGCTTTTCTCAGAGAGCCTAACCCTCAAATCCAGTTGTTTCCCCCCTGGGAATTTCTACCCGTATTTTGACGAAGAAACCCGTTACACACACACACACACACACAAATACACACACACATATATATATATATATATATATATATATATATATATATATATATATAAACATGGTGTGAGAAAGAGAGGGAGAAGGACAGAAAGAGAGAGAGAGAGAGAAAGAGAAAGATATATATAGAGAAGTAGAAACAGGTTTGGTTAGAAAAGACAGAAAAAAAAATTATTTACTTTTTCAGTTAACGGTAATAATCCGACGAATGTTAAAAATTAATGAACGCATATAATCTCCGAATGTTTATGATAGAGCGCTCGGCCATATTTCTGATTATTTACAAGAGCTGAGGGTGTAATGCTCTAGTGCCGGCTTTCAAATTCAAATACTTTCAAAAATCGACGTTGACCATTATGAATTAGATGACGTCATAGACTGACATACAAGACTTCATTGCTTCCACCCATCGTCACTTACTGAATATATTTAAAACTGCATTTCCAACGGTTGAAGGAGATTTTGCCTGTTCACTGACTACTTGATTAGGTCGTCCGTGGAAACGACCCTATGTGCCATCATCGGATTTTCGCTTGCGTATTTATTAAGACTCACAAGACGTTACTCTATATGTTTCCGTAATTCGTTCTTTTGATTACCGGCGGCTCTGTAATAGTGCATTAAAGATGCGTAAGTTTTCTCTCCCTCCTCTCTTCACTCAATTTGAGGTGTTAACATCTGCTGATAGAGTATAATGTTTTGCTCGTAAATTCTTGACTCATCTGGAGTATATTTGCTTGAGTTTCCCCTTACAGTTGAGTCTCTATTGTGTGATATGCATATAACTCCGTCCATGTTTTCTGCTATTATCTTTAAACTTGATCCCTACAAAGTGTGTGAACTTGATGTAATCCTTGCAATAGTACTTAAGAAATCTGCTCCAGAACTGGCTCCTGTTCTCTCTAAATTCTACGATAAATACCTTGCTGTTTTTTGCTTTCCTGCTTGTTGAAAATCCTCTTCTGTAGTTCTAGTCATCAGGAACTTAGCTGAGCCATCTGATTCTTCTCTTTTTGACAAAGTACTAGCGGTTCTAATCAACTGTGAATTGGTTAAGTATCTCACATTGCAGGGTCTTCTTTTAGATAAGCAATATAGTTCCCTTCTCTAGGTCACCTGGTAATGTCTATTGAGTTTTAGATAAGAATGGTGAATTTCTTCACGAGTTGAATAGTTATGGTATTTTTTATTAATTTTTAAATTGATTCAATCTTTCTCATCAAATCGCAAAAACTTGAACGGCTACTCTTCAAGACCATTTTTCATTAATGTAGGTTTTCCCCCAGGGCTCTATCCTTGGATCTACGTTGTTACTAATGAATAAGCCCTTCGTGGGTGTGGAGCTGTACTTGTGAGTACAATTTGATGTATTTCCTTAAGGCATGGGCTACCAGGAATCCTTTCATTCAGTCTATTGGAACTTTTCCCAATCAATCCAATGGATTCAACTGCAACTAGAATTGTTGATGTTCTCATGTTACATATTTTTTTTTAGATTTCCACTTCAAGATCCTTGTATATTTATAGTTTTTGGAAGATCTTCGGAGATACGTTACAATCTCCAGGGACTTCAATGTCAATAAGAAAAAAAAAAGATTCTGTTTTTGTGGTCTTTGATCACGATGTCTGGGCGATTAACTTTGATTGTTCTGTCTGTATATATTGTAAAGTCCCATAAAATGTTTACAGATCCTATCTTTGTAACCGGATTATTATTATTATTATCATTATTATTATTATTATTATTATTATTATTGTTGTTGTTGTAAATAATCAACTATTATTTGACGGTTTTCATAATTAAAATGCTAAATTATTCAAATAAAAACATTTAAGTGCGTCAATATTATTTACTGATTGATAAGACGTGTTGAAATAGTGTAATATGCCATTTAGAAACTAAGTAGAATAGTAAGGAACAGAAAAATCGTGCTGAAAACAAATAGTATAGGGCTCAAACTGCATGTAATATCAATTCTTTCATATATCAGTGAATAAAGGAAAATTTTCTCGCAGATGAAGATAAAACTTGAGCCAGTAGAGATCTGGTTCTGCAGAAGGTTGCTTAGCATACTATGGATGTAGTATTTAAGTAACAAAGAAGTTTTAGGAAAAAAAGTTAACAAAAAAAAAAGACAGGTATAATTAAAATCAGAAAGATATAGTTGACATTTCTAGTACACATAACGATGAAAGAGGTTTTGTGCAATGTGCATCTTTTTTTTTATTTACAGTGGGTTTCGCCCTTTACAATGCCCGAGGGCACATGAGATAAAGGGTTACGTTTGGAGGTCATTTTTGTGTATAGGAGTGGAAGATAACGGTTAACCCTAGCTTGAACAGGTTAAGATTGTAGTTATCAAGGGGACAGCCTATTGGGAGTCGGTTCCACAGGGAAGAAGGTTCGCGGGAAGAAGCTGCTGAAGTGGAACTTACTTCTCACCAATGGAATACGGGGGAAATGTGGCTGGTTTGATACTATGTAAGTGGCATGGCGTGTTCTTGCTGTGAAGGTATGCATCGGAGGGGATCAGGGAATGGAGGTCATCGGAGCACTTTCTGTGGAAGCAGCGAAAGACTTGCCACATCCCGCATGCGGGAGAGAGGTTGGAGAATAATTCGTCACCGACAAGAGCTCGCAGACGCTTTTGGACTATATCAAGGATGAAGAGTGATGTCTGGGAAACTCCCACCCAAATATGGCAAAGGTATTTTTGGCCTGATCTGGCTCTTGTAAAGGTAGAGGATAGCAGGAGTCAGGTATTTACTAGTGCGGTACAGAAAGTCGACCATTTTACCAGCATCCTTAGCAATGAATAGTATGTAAGAGTTCCACTTGAGGTCGAGTGTGAGCTTGAGGTCCAGTAGACTTTCAAGGCACTGTGCTTCCTTGAGAGGAGTACCGTTTATCCTGATTGGTGGTAGTTCGGGGTCATGAGGAATGTAACTATTAGGTTGGTGCAAAAATAATATCGTTTTACGACGTTAAAAAATACGTCAAAAAACGATATTATTTTTGAACCAACCTAATAGCTTGGTCTTCGAGGCATTGTATATAACCAGCCAGTTTTTACCTCATTGGGTAGTTTGCGCAAAATCATAAGAAAAATCAGTCGCCAGTCTTTGACCATTGAGAGTTTTAGAGGTGCGCCTGTATATAGTCGGATCAACCGACATAGATGTTTACAAATGATTTGAGTATATTCCTAGGCAAATTATTTATGTAGATCAAAAAGAGGGTTGGTCTGAGGAGTGACCCCTTGGGAACACCTGCGTTGACCACTCGGGCTCCGGAGAACTGGCCACTGATAACTACCTTCAGGACCCTACCTGTTAGAAAGGATTTTATGATCAAGAAGATTCTTCCTGTAATTCCATAACTGGAGACCATGTATACTAAGCCTTTGTGCCACCCCTTGCCGGAGGCCGTCGAGATATCTAGTACGATGGTCCTGGAGGTGTCGTCAAGACCCTCACTAGTTCTGTGAGTGATAATACAACGTCGGCAGTGGATTGAGCCGACTGTTCATCGCTGAAGTGTTTGTTCTTTTCCAGTTGCTCGAAAACCTTCTTATTGATTATGGCCTCAAAAATCTTGCTGGTGATACTGAGGATACTGGTGGCTCTGTATTGAGAGTGGGAAGATCGCACGCCCGTGTCCTTCAAAACCAGGCATACTTTTGACACTTTCCACAGGCTTCGAGGGGATTTCTCCTTCAAGTAGGGATTGAATAACTTTGCTAGGATTGGGGATAATTTCCTGTTGATGTTCTTAAGGACAACTACTGGAATTTTGTCTGTACCAATGGCTTTCTTCGGGTCAAGGTCTTTGAAAAGGCTAGTGACTTCTCGTGTTGTGATGTTAATATTACAGAGACTGTACTCAGTGATAACTTAGGGATGGGATGGTCTTCGTCATCTAGTGTTGGGTTAGAGGCAAAGATAGAGGCGAAAGGGTTCGCCTTATCTGTCGAGTAAGATATTCACATGGCATACTGATGACAAAGGGGATTGATTGATTATTTGACTGATTGATTAACTGATCGGTTTAATTGATGCAGGTTAATAAAAACAGAAAATATTTTTAGATTGTAAACATTTCTTAGAAATAATAAAGATTTACTGAGTCAAGTCCTACTAATTGACCCATAGCTGGGGGAGAAGAGGTGGATTCATACGTTTACCAAGTGAATATAACGAACCCAACTGGAATTGGAACTCGGCTACGCGATTAATAATTCCGAGCCGTTATCCATTACACTACCTGTACATCCAAGTTTACAGCGCTTGGTATTCCCAAGTAGACACCCATCTTGTTACTGACCCGGTTCGATGTTGCTTAACTTCGTTGATTGTACGAGAACCGGTGTTTCAACGTGATATGGTCGTAAGCCGAAAGTAAGACGAGCAAACAGAAATAGCATGTAACCTAACTAATGTCCTTGTGTAAGTGGAAGACAAAACAAAGACTGGGAGGGTTAAAAGAGACAAACGTTACTTACAAATGATAGGAAGTTGTGGAGAGCCATAATTGTTCACATCATAAAAGCACTTGAAAGAATATCGCTAGAATCAGTCTTATAACGATCAATGCTTTTAAACCTGAAATTTTACCCCCCTCACACACACACACACACACACACCCACACACCCTAGATCAATTGTTTGGATTGATCTCCCGTGGAGTCAAGAACCCTTGTGTGCACACGATTTGAAAAGCCGATTGCGACCTCCAGCAAAGAAAAACATCCGCCTATCAGTTCAGACGAGGCAAACATTAGTTTTATCGCCAAAGCATATCTCTGGCTAATCGACTGACCTCTGACCTCCTGATGTAGCTATTTCCTTTTGGAGTTCACATGGAATTAATGTACTTCGTGGGCTCTGCGTTATACACATGGCATTAATTCCACTGATGTCAATTAGTCTTTTTAGGTCGAAATGGGATCCTACCACATCCCCGTCTCACTCGGTCGTAGTGCCCGACTAGTAATTATTCACACGAGACACAAAGTTTACCTTTATCTACTGTATTCAATCGTGTATAAGTCGACAACAATAACAGCAGTAGTGACAATTGTTTCATAATTGCTCTTCCTATTCTTATCAATATCATAACACATTCTCTTATTTACCTATGTATTTGCGATGTGCGTCACACTTCCTATATTTCTTTTAAACGCTTTGGTTTTACTATAGTACAATCTCCTAATAGAGGCTTCAAGGAACAGAAATGTGGTTCTACAGAAGGACGCTGAGAATACGATAAACTGAAAATGTGAGCAACAATTGTTCTGGAGACAATGGCAACAAAAAGTAAACTTATACATAACATCAGGAAGAGATAAGTGAAATTTCTGGGGCCCATAAAAGAGGGAAGAGAACATATTGAAGGTAAGATAGAGAAAATTAACACACAACCTATTTAGCGAGCTTGAGGAAATGGCTGGCGGAGCTAAGTTTGGAAAAGATAGCAAAAAGACAAAAGTTATTAAGAGCTAAAAATTAAGAGCAAGAAATTGTGGAGAGCCATGATCGCCAACGTCATGAAGGGAGACGATACATGGAAGAAGTGTTCTGTGAAATTTCTTTTTAAAGGTCCAAGTTCCCCACAAGGTAGAGTTACTGAATGAGGTTGTATTAGCGGTAAGTGAACTAGATTGGCGGTAAGTGAACTAGATTGGCGGTAAGGTCATATCCTTTTACAGTTGAAATGGCAAGATGTAACCGTAAGGTCTATGCTAACGGTTTATTCTCTCACACTTCTCGCTTGCCTCGTCTTGCTTCGTCTTGCCTCGGCTTCTTGCTTCTTAGTCAACTTTCATCTTCAAAAATTTAAATAGGATGTCAATCGTTATCTTTTGCCTTCTTGTTCTTTTTTTGTTCTCTCTCCTTAATAGTATTTTTCTCATATTCTCTAACACTCAGAAGCCCTTTGCGTTTTAGTGGCTTAATTGCCTTTCTTGGAATGAAATGACCGAAAAAAAAGTAAGAGGTAAGAAGTGCAGTTTATGATGACATATGGGAAAGATAGCATTTAACTCTAGATTTGAAGAGGTTAAGATTGTAGTGATCCGGAAAGTATCCTCTTAGGAGTCGGTTCTATAAAGCAGTTGTCTTCGTCCTAATAAGTTTGAAAGCCGACCACTGAGTACGGTAGGAAAATTGAACTCAAGCACCACTGCCGATCCAATTAAAAAAAAAAAAAAACTGCATGTTTTATTTTATTTTTTTGTTTCTTTATCTGTCTCTTAATTAAATATTAATTAAGTATTGATTTGCGTTTATTTTCAAATATTTCTGACTGGAATTTCTTTCGGTTATTATTTTTATTACTAGGACCCATAGCAACTACTTTTGTTGCTGTTGTTATTATTATTATTATTATTATTACTATTATCCTTTGGTTCGGGTTCAATGACTTTCGCAAGATGTAGGGTAAGTTTGGTTTATTTTGTTTTACGGCATATCAACCTCAATGAGTTATTTAATGGCAAGATTTTTAGGATAGATTCGTATGAATAGAATATGTATCCTTTATAAGAAATCAGTTTGTAAATCAGTTTGCAGTCAGATTATTATTATTATTATTATTATTATTATTATTATTATTATTATTATTATTATTATTATTACCAGCATCAAGTCATTGATACTAAGATTTAAATCTGGTTCCGTTTTCCTGATTTGACCTTCCGTTTTCATCCTCGCTTTCATTAATGAA
Organism: Acanthosepion lycidas; assembly: GCA_963932145.1. Lineage (NCBI taxonomy): Eukaryota > Metazoa > Mollusca > Cephalopoda > Sepiida > Sepiidae > Acanthosepion > Acanthosepion lycidas. The sequence continues at coordinate 46,400,066 of OZ010585.1, forward strand.
CATTATCCTCCATTGTCTTTGTTTCGGTCACAACCACAGCAATTACTTGTGACCTGTTTTTGATTAACGTTCTGTTTCCGGTTCAGAGTTAATAACTCATTCTTGTCTCTAAGATCAAATATAAATCGAATAATACATTTCCGTTTTTCCGGGAAAGAGAGAAAGTGAGATTGCGTTGGGGTGGGGAGAAAGTGTGGTAGAAAGAGAAATAAAGAGTGAAGTAGTGGAAGAGATTCAAAAATGATTTCTTTTCTTCTTTCGAGGCGAAATTATTCCAGCTGTAGCTCAATGGTTATAACAGTGGACTGTATACGCAGAGACAACCGTAATTTTATCTTCAATTTCGTTTTGTTACCATTCATTGACGTTTTTTAAAAATGGCATATTCGTAATAATTCCATGAAATTTCTTTTCCTTTAAGTAACAAACTTATAATAAACTTACTAAACCTGCATAATGTTATTGAGCTATTGATCGAGCGAGCGATTTACCCAACAATATATCCATTTACTGATCTGACATTATTTCTTATGAGTATAAAAGGTATTTTTAGTCGGTCCAGTTGTTTGAGTTGACATTCCTATCAATTAAACACCGAAATTAGTATCAACCGGCCGAGAAACTGAAAAGTCGGTAGAAATGAAAAATATGCTTCCCGACAGGAAAAAAATGGAATACGGGTTCGGAGGGAGCATATTTTTCGTTAGTGACCTCTTATCGATTTTAAATTTTAATTTCAGTTTTAAAAAATAATACCAGATATGTCAACTCAAACACGTGTACTCAATAAAAATAACGTTCATGATAATATATATATATATATATATATATATATATATATATATATATATATATATATATATATATATATATATATTTCATTAAAAACGACAGAAGGTACTACGGTTAAGCTTTTTATTTAATTTTTCTTGTGTTTGAACAAGAGCTTTCTTTTCTGGACAAAGAGTGTGTAAAAACTGTCCAAATATTTTATATTTCCGAGCGCTTTCGACTATACCTTTAGCCATTAGTGTATGTCTTAGTGTGTAGTAGGGATGTTTTAATTTCCGAATACGGTTAGCATATTGTGGCCTTGTTCGTAGTTAATATTGTTAAGAGTTTTTTTTCTTTTTTATTATTAAAGCTTCCATTATTTGTAATCTTTTTTGCAGGTGGATGCAGTTAATATATTTGTTTTTTCTACTAGTATGTTTCTAATGGAGTCTGGTAAGTTTGTGTGTTTAAATGGGTTCTAATGGAGCTGTGATCAGATAGGTGTAACGTAAGCCGTCTGAATAAGCATTTAGTTGTGTAACTGATGTAATTATTTATGAGTCCGGTTTGATCAGGAACACAGTTCCTTAAGGGGCATTGAACTCATAGATAATGTTCATTCTTTGTAATTTTGACTTAGTTGATGTGCTATTATTTTTGAGGATAAGGTTAGCTGTCTTAAATTTTTTATAACAGATAATTAATTATGTAATTTTTGACTGTGTGTTCATTATCGTTATTACTTACTCTGGGGAGAAATAGTTTAATTTGGTCTATAAGGTGGTTAGGGAAGCCGTTATTGATTAGTGTTTCTTTAACATTATTAAGTTGTTTGAGGAAGAGTAGTCTAGAGGATTAATTCTGGTGTGCTCTTTTTATAAAAAAAAAATTAAGACAGCTAAACTTATCGTTGAATCAGTTGAGCATCTTCCATTTTTAAAAAGATATTTCAACCCTCCCGTTACAACCGACTCGGGCATTTTGTCTGACTGAGACGTCGATTGGGGTATGTTTGGTATCAATTCCTCGGTGGCTGTCTAATTCTAAATCCGATACGAACACAGTCTATTCTATCCACCAGAGTTGAATAAGACTAACGTACTTAGTGTTGGTTGAAATAAATCTATACACAAATGAGGTCATTGTGTGTGTGTGTGTGTGTGTGTGAATATAAAAAAAAATACATTTTTATGTTTGACATTCTTTTTATAGATACAAATATTTAAGTAAATGGTCTGTTTATAATAAATAGTATTAAACAACATTTACCGGCTTGAATGTCCGAGGAATTTTCACAGCAAATATTCGTCCTCCGACAGGATTCGAACCTGTATCCTATACGGAACTGTCATTTAGTTGGACGTGCCTTTACCGATTTGGCCACGGAGGAGCGTTCGGTTAGCAAAGTCGAATTTCCTGTGTTTAAACTTCAATCTCCCATGAATCTCTCATGTATGATTGAAGTTTAAATATACTAACCGAACGAATATTTTTAAGCTGGTCCTTGATCTAAGCTTTCGACTCACATCAGCCATCTTCAGAGCCGTTATACGGACATTCAAACAAAGATATTCACCATCAAAGATCATATTCTGTTATGTCGACACAGAAGATTGCTAAAAAAAAGAATGGAAATCTATCAAGACAGTTTTTCTGAACCTAACCCTAAACTTACCAAGATAGTTTTCCTTGCCTCTTCGTTTCTATATTTCCTTATTTCTGTCTTTTTTTTTCATGTTTTCTTCTTTTATTTTAGCTCCCAGCATTCAGTAAACAATCTAACTTCCAAGAGGAAGAAGCCAATAAATTGGGGCATCTAGATACCACGCGACCTGATTGTCTTCAGGGCTCGTGCAAAGATCCTATGATATCACTCCCTGAATCTATTAGGTTGGTGCAAAAATAATGACGTAATAATGTCGTTTTTTGACGTATTTTCTAACGTCAAAAAACGACATTATTACGTCATCATTTTTGCACCAACCTAATATGATACACACCCACACTCTATTACATCTCAATTTTCATAACGTAGAATTCATGTAAAATACATTTTTATTTTAACCTAATTTTGTGCAATCATTGATTATATATAATATAGGTAAACAATTCAACTAGAAAAATTGAAAATAAATACAATGTATGTAAGTACAAACTAGGCACGTCATTATAGATCATTCCATCTTCAATAAATCAACAATATTTTGCGGCAATTTTTTTACATCAGCTTGAGGTTTTTCTTGTTAAAAACTTGAATACTATTAAACATTCAACATTATGGATAAAAAAATATTGAATTTTATATAGTGTTTTTATGAGACTCAGTATGAGCAAAACAAATTCATGGATTTGGACACCACCACCAGGATGACGTCAAAATCCGCGAACATTTTTCATTCTTTAATAGTCTGTTGTGCTTAGTTTAATTTGTAATATATATAAATGTAAAAAAAAAAAGAAGCAAATGTTGATAAGATAGTGAGTGTCACTAACTAATGTCCCTAGTGTATTTTTTTATACAGGAATACAATATTACATTTTCAACGCACAAGCACATATATATGAAAATATTATAGAAAATAAGATTTTACAAACACAGTTTTTACTGATAAAACACAAGGCTCAATATCAACTCAAGGTAGAATGTCTCTGAATGAGGCGTGTGGTAGGAATGCAATAGCAGGAAGGGAAGGATATGAGGATAGACAGGATAGATACATTAAATTCTATCTCATGCACATAGTTAAAAGTGAATTTGTGTGAGAGAAAAATCTGTGCAATTGATTGCTTGATTTGTATGTTTTTTACGGCTTATCAACATTTTGTAGATTATTTAAAGCCAGAAAATATTTTTAGATTGTAAGAATTTTTTGGGTGTTATAATGACTTCTTACTGATACAAATCCTACTAATTAACTCATATCTGGGTGGAGAGCAGGTGGATTTATCCATTTCCCAAGAGTATTTGCGTGTAAGTAAATATAATGAACTCGACATGAATTGGAAATCGAAGAGCCGATTTCCAATTCTGAGCAGTTATCGATTACACCAGCCATCCAAGCTTATAGTACCTGGTATTCCCAAGCGGTCACCCATCTAGCTGTGTGTGTGAGAGAGAGAGAGAGAGAGAGAGAGAGAGAGAGAAAGAAAGAGAGAGAGAGAGTTTAAGTGTATGAATGTGCCTGTGCGTGTGTAAATATGTAGCTATATATTTGTGTTCTTTTGTGAGTTGAAATATACTCTCTAAACCTTTATTTATTCTGTTCTAAAAACATCGCTAAAATGGTGCTGTGTAATTAACTGAACACTCTGGAGGTCAAACTCATGATTGACCAAGCAGACGGTCCGTCAGAGATTCCAGGTAGAGAGTGGAAAGGAAAGATAAATGTTTAAGGGTTAGGAAGAAAAGGGATACCGCTTGTGTAAATAAAAAAAATAAAAAAACAAACAAAAACAACGTGGTTCTTATAGCGCTCTGTCTCTCTCTCTCTCTCTCTCGTGCGCGTGTGTGTGTATGTGTGTGTGAGAGAGAGAAAGAGGGAAAGAGAGAGAGAGAGAAAGAAAAAGAGAGCAGAATTTTATTTATTCTGTTGTAGCGAAAACAGAAATTCTTGTCTCGGGCCGTGTAACTGACTGAACCAGGAACTGCCAAAGATATGTAGCTGGGGATGGTAGTTTGAGGAGAAAGCCTAATTATAAATGGTCAAAAGGCTTTAAGAAAATAAAACAATATCCCACTTAAACTTGGCATGTCGTGAAGATTGACCGATTCGTTAACAATTTGGCAAACTTCCGCTATTTACTCACTTCCCCACGACGGAAGGATGTGACCCAAGGTCGGTTTAATGTGGGATACTGTACATACAGGCCAAGCACAAAAACTACCCAGTTCCAGCAACCACTGTCACGCTGTCGACAGTATCCACCAACCCACCCTCTTTACTGGAATGGAGAAATGGCTGCTGCAGGGGTGGGATCACCAGGAACTAGGCTTCCCACATAACTTTACAAAGAGAAAAGAGGAAGAGAGAACAGGTAATACATTTTGATACTGTATTAATCGCCATTTGCACGATGGCAAATTGCGACACTATGCGTACATAGAGGCAAAGGATGAAAACTACCCAGTCGCTGCAGCCACAGTGAATCTGGCCTTGGTATCCACCAACCATCACTCTAGAGTGAAATAAAGGAGATGCTGCCGCAGGGTTAGAATCCCTGGGACCAGATATCTGCCAAAGTTTTTTTTCCCCCGCAAACTCTCCAAAGACAGAAACATGGTAGAGAGGTAAAAAAAAAAAAAAAAAAATACGACACTTTGATTCCAGCTCTGTCGGAGTTATCTCCTCCTTACTTTTCTAGTTTTTGAAACTGTTACTAGAGGACACTCTCCAGTTCTATAAATACTTGGCGATATCTTTTCCTCGCCCTCTTTCTCTTCTCACTTTCAGCTGAGACTACAACGATGTAAATCTCTCGTGGAGATTTGCGTTTTTCCCTTTGGGGGAAACGCCATGAACAATACATACACAAACACGCAACGTACGTACGCAAACTCACTCTCACATACATTGCATCAAAAGTTTACCCATTATTTCGCACACACACATGATAGTCTTTGTAATTTGGAACCTTTGTTTGTTAATATATTATTATTTGTCTGTACATATATATCGGTTCTTGTAGTTTCTGTCATTTCTTTGTGGTGGTTTCAATCACAATGTCCGCCATTTTTTGTTGTGGACCATTTCAGGAGACACACGTATTCATCTAACAACGCGTAAACACAGGGCCCGCAGTTGATCGAAGGTTGAATATAATTACTCGCTTTTCCACGGTTGAAAAATGTGACAAAAGGTCGTTTTTAGCATTGGGTCAGCCAATCCAAAAATTGGCAGGTCTCTGCGATCACGGTCATACTGTTGTGGGTATTCTACAGACCCTTTTAGTGCAATGAGGGTGTTTCCGTCAAAGGATTGAATCCATGTGAACAAGCATCCGTCAAAGCTCTTTCTGTCATCAGCCCGAAGACAGATGAAGCACAGATATTCTACTGTGATCCTAGCCCGAAATATGAGTAGCTTCCTGGCACTCTTCTTCTTCTTCTTCTTCTTCTTCTTCTTCTTCTTCTGCTTCTTCTTCTTCGTCATCTTCTTCTTCTTCTTCTTCTTTTTCTACGTGCCGTGTCCTTTCAGTACGTTGGCGATCACGACTCTCCACAATTCCGTCTTTTGTAGCACTTAATAAATTTGGACATTTTCTCATCTCAAAAACCTGTTCTGTCGTCCATTTACTCAAGCTCATTAGAGGGTTCATGTGTTGTTTCCTCTGTCCCCCTTATTTTCAATCCGTCCTGTGAATATAAAAATTTCCAAGCCCTCTTTCCCAAATATGTGCCCTAGAACTTTCAACTGTCTCTTCCTGATATTAAGCATAAGTGTCCTATTTACTTTCCTTTTCTCTAAAACTTCATCGTTGCTCACATGTTTATGCAATTCTCAGCATCCTTCTGAAGAACAACATTTCTTTTACTCCAAGTTTCTTCTTCATTTAGATTTTCCAGCAATCACTGTTTTGTAACCTAGGGAAGGTTACTGAACAGAATAACTACACGAAGGTTGGTAATGAGCGATAATACTTAGGACACGAACAACATAGTTAAGATTTGCCACCGGCGCATAAAAGAAGGCAATTGCTAGAAGTGAGTCAAATGAATTCCACAATGAATCTCCAACTGCAAGGTATCTACCAACCGTCCCACGTAGTCAGATGTGGCACAAGGCCTAATTTAATGTGTGGTATCCGAGCCTGTAAGCTCGAGCAAAACTTCCCCGTAGACCTCATATAAAACGGGGTCGGGTAGCTGTTTCCCGAGACAAAACTCTGCCCTTCGACATAGCCACGTCTGGGGATCCTCTCTGGCCGGAGGCAAAGAGTTTGACCAGCACAGCTGGAGACGAATCTCTAACTGCAGACCAACATACAGTATTTACTACTGTAGTTATATGAATGGGGACATACCCAATATCGTCGGTAAATATGTTACAACACACTGCCATATGGAAGGACTTTATATTACGTAACATTTCAGTACTCTTTTCTTATCCTAACGAAATGTTTAGGTTTCTTAATACTTTCCTTAGTTTTTGGAAGGTGTATTTCGATATCCAGATACACCTTCCGTCCTTTGTTAAAAACTTCTCAGATATTTCAAATTGTTGTAGTTGTTTGATTTTGGTATCTCCAATTTATAACTTGCATGTTAGGCTCTTCCTTTTGCTAACAACCATGCAGCTGTCTTCTTGCAATTAATGTTTAGTCCATTCTTCTCGCTTTTCTTCATTACCTTCTGTGAGAGTTATTGTAGTTCCTTTTCTGTGTCTGCTATCACCACAGAACCATCTGAGTATCTTTAAACGGTCATCAATATAGCTTTACTTTACTCTCTGTCTGTTACTGTTGCGCAGCTTTTCTGGTTGACTTGCTGTCTGTCGCCTCCTCTGAGTTTATTTATTAAGTTGGGATCCCTTAAAGGCACGAATCGCAAAAAGGAAGATAAATATTTACTGTTGATTATTGTTACAGAATGCCTCAAAATGGCAAACTACTGGTTAGAAGTCTGACGACACGAACCAAGTGGGGTTAGTTTGATTCTAGTGGAGGTGCCATTTTATCATTGATTGGTTTTCTTTGTTTAAATCTAGAATAGAATGAGTCAAGATGTCTCGCTACAGCCAGATTCCTTAGTGAGACAAGCCAGCACGTGGTGATGGGTTGTTGGTCAATCAGGTGACATCCGTCTTCTCTATCTCGCTTGCTCTTTAGCTTTCTCCAAGAAACGATGTATGAAATAAAGCTAGTAAAAAGAAAATTGTCCGTTGTTGATTCAGTCTTTTTTTGTTGTTGTTGTTGTTTCGTTTGATATAAGCGTATAAAATTTATTAACGGGATGATTTTTGGCACGGTCAAACCAGTTGTGCCCAGAAGGATTTGTACCCTTATACGATTTATGACCTTATACGATCTGTTAGATGATTGTTGATCATGAATCTTTCTTAAAAAGCGTTATAGTGTATTTTACGCACCGTAAAGGAAGAATATACGTGTTGTAAATGATAACTTTGATTTTGTAGGGAATACGAGAAGATGTTAGGAGGGGTTTGTTCTTTTTAAACGCTGCTCAGACAATATTTATTATTATGTTGAACAAGAACTGAACCTTTATTCGAAGATTTAGATTTTTGGCCAAGATAAACAAATTCACTTGATTAATTGGTTAGGTCAGTCTTGGTCTAAAGAGGTAGTAATGGTATGTTGTAAATCCGGTACAACCTGCTAACAGCCAGGGTGGATGTAACTTTTTAAGCTGTGGTGAAGGCAGAAGAAGGAAAACTCTAAATTGGACCACTGTGGGTGCGTATATAATTGCGCATACATGGCTGGATCGAGGTTGTTGGCATTGGCTTGTATCTAATCTAGTGTTGGCAACACGAATAAATTAACGCCAGGTGATAAATATTCTGGATGGTATTTAATATAGGATAAACGACCTCCCGAATCTTATGTAGGATAATCCACCTTCTGTAAACTTTTAAAAAAATTTCCATCTCTTCCAAGATATCCTGAATCAGCACAGAAGAGGAAGTCTCATCAAACCACATGACAATGCCAAATACCGATTCATGAGTTCAGAGTGAGGCGACCTCCGAACCCTCAACATGCGACAAGGAGAGATAGTCAGATGAATCTATATAGAGGGATGTAAACGGGATTGAACCGGGAAGAAAGTATAAAAAGAGAAATTACATCACTTTCTATTGTCAAAAATTCTTGTTCTTATCCTTCTTCTTGATGAATCGTGTCCCCTCAGGACGTATGCAATCATAGTTCTCCATAATTTCACCCGCACATACAAGCACCTGATATTCCCAAGCCGTCAGCCACCTTGATACTCACCAGGCTCGCCATTGCTTAACTATGTCACATTTTATTTTGTCTTTTTGTTATTTCTCCTAAACCCTGTTCCGCCATCCATTTACGCAAGCTCACTAAGTATGCGTTATCTGTCTATATTTCTGAGATGAGGCATTATATACACTACTGTATGTTCAGTTCGACATTCCAACCACCTGAAGAAGGCCGGAGCGTACAACGGTCGAAGCGTTGTGATAAATATGGCAACAAAGATGAGTACGATAGTCCGAACAATGTAAATAATGTTGTGCGTTGTTTTCCTATGTCTCTCTGGTCTTCAATCTGTCCTGTGGGTATCAGATTTTCCAAGCCGGCTTTCATTATTATATTCCATAGATATTACAGCTGCCTCCTCTAGATGTTAAGTACAAATGCCTGTTTTTTATTTTTATTTTCTCTAAAATTTCGTCGCTGCTTGAATGTTAGGTTGATGGTATCCTCATCATCCTTCTGTAGAACCAAATTTCTGTTGCTTCAAGTCTCTTCTTCATCTTTGACGAAATTGTCCAGCATTCACTGCCATATATTTGGACAAATATCACGTAACAGTTCAGTACTATCAGCATGAAAATTTTTGTAATTTTATGTCAGTAAATAAAAGACGGTTTTGAACATCCAGACCCCCGTACCTAATTAACCATTTTTTTTATTATTATTCTTATTCTGATTTTGGTTCTTTGACGGCAAGGTTTACCCTTTCTCATTTTCCTCATTTTCTTTCTTTTTCGCAAAGACTCTGCCTTTCCCTCCCATTCTTAACTGCAACGTTGCGTACGAATTGTTGGATGGCAAAAACAAAGTTACAACAAAATGTCACAGCATAAAAAGTGAATAAGCAAAAGAGAAAGGATATTTGAAAACGAAAAAATATTGTACTTATCATAAGTTGTTCGTTTGTCTAAAAGATTTCGTAAAGGATTTGTGCGGTAAAGATGACAAGACGAAAACATGCCTCTTTCTTGTTTACAACTAACATAGAAATCAAAAACCTACAAAGGAACCTTCCTCTTTTTTTCGAGAGTGAGGACAATAACAAAAGACATGTTACTGTGGGCGACTTTGCGTTAACAATGATAACAGAATCCCTTTCGAGTGCTTCACATCGTTCCAAACTACACAGATGTATGCGAAGACACGACATTCTTAATGCCTGACACCAATGCCTTAATCATTTCTCTATGACTCGTCTTTTCGTCATTCTAAAGACTTTTTAACTTTCTCTTTTCCTCTCATCCCACTTATCAATTTATTCTTTCGTTGTTGTTTTTACTGCTTAATCCGTTAATACTACCTGTAAAACCCGGTATTAATTATAGAAATAAAAATAAAAATCATGTATTAATTAAAATAAGAATTAAAATACGATATTAATTATACAAATGAAAATGAAAATACGGTATTAATTTTAAAAATAAACATCCTATATTACTTATAAAAATAAAATCCCGCACTAAATACAAATGAAAATAAAGATAAAAATAACAATAAAATAAAAATGCAGTATTAATTATAAAAATTAAGATAAAAATCCTGTATTAATTTTAAGACAAAAATTTAAGACAAAAAATCCAGTATTAATTACAAAAATTAAGATAAAAATCCGGTATTAATTATAAAAATTACAAATAAAAATAAAAATCCAGTATTAATTATAAAAATTAAGACAAAAAATCCATTATTAATTATAAAAATTCAGATAAAAATCCGGTATTAATTATAAAAATTACAAATAAAATTAAAAATCCAGTATTAATTACAAAAATTAAGATAAAAATCCTGTATTAATTATAAAAATTTAGATAAAAATCCGGCTTAATGTCGGATTTTTATTTTAATTTTAAGACAAAAAATTCAGACAAAAAATTCAGTATTAATTATAAAAAATAACAATAAAAATAAAAACCCATTATCAATTATAAAAATTAAGATAAAAATCCGACATTAATTATTAAAATTAAGGCCAAAAAATCCAGAATTAATTATAAAAATTAACATAAAAATCCGGTATTTATTGTACATTTAAAAAAAAAATGGTGAAAACTAATTGGTTAATTGCAACCGCCCCCCCTCTTCCCCCTATCTCTCTCTTACTAACGTTTTATTCACTTATAACCACCTTCTAAAATCTCCCTATTTCCCGTTCCTATCTATCTATGTCAGTTTACTAATATCTATCAATGTCAATTTGTTTATCTCTTTCTGTTCCGATTTATCTATCACAACTTCTATTATGGCAATGAGTGGCTCTTGAGCCTTGTATTCAGTGAAAAATAAAATATAAACATAACTAACACTCCCTAGGAGACTGGAACTTTTGGGATCCACGGAAGTAATGAAATTTTGCAGAAACGGTACTGATGTAGCCATTACTGCAAACTTGTGGAGATTCTCGTTAAAAAAACATTGGACAGGTTTTTCATTATCGACACTAGTTTGCCATTATATTTGTAATTATTTATTTACTTTGCTTGCTCATTTCTTCGGCCTTTGAGGATACTTGACATCATTTAATTTTCAGTCTAACATTTTCGCGGTTACTCCTCAATATTTAATATTTTTATCGATTAATTATGTATCTCCTCTCACTTAATCCCCTTTTTCCTTTCTGTCTCCACTCCCTCTCACTCACTCTATCTCTCTCTCTCACTCTCCTTATACGTAAGGAGAAACATTGATGGTTTTTAGAAAATGTTCACATCAAGCTTAATCGACCGACATTTTGAAGGCAGGAGAACTTTCTTCGTTCTTTTGTTCTTTGTGTCCCATGGGTGGGTCGTGAGTACATTTTCTTTTGTTTTACACTCACTAGGAGTTTATTTACATAGATTTATTGTTTTAGTAAGAAAATTATTTTAGTCTTCCTCCTTATTTACCGCCAATTCACTTTTTAAAATTTCGCCGTTTTTATTATTGCTGGTCCAACTAATATTTCAGAAGAAGTACTGGACAATAATGGTTCCTTTAAAAGAATGCGCTCCGTTATTTTTAAAACCATATATAAATTCTGTGGTAAAATTTTTTGTTCATATATATATATATATATATATATATATATGTCTATATTTCTGAGATGAGGTATTATGTACATTATTTACATTATTCGGACTATTGTCCCCATCTTTGTCATATTTATTACAACGTTTTTTTTCTGAAAGGGTTTTGTGAAAGGGTGTTTTTTTTTCAGAAAAAAATAAAAAATAAAATAAAATAAATAAATAAATCTCCATAGACGCTTAACCAGACTAGACGATGTCATCTTCCGCTTTAAACTTAGACACCCCAACCTTACCCTGACTTGACATCTGTGAATGTAACTGAGACATTGATACAAATTATTAACACCTTACGCCCCTTTTTCTTTAAACAATTGCTCTAGCCGTTACCATAGAAATTTTGATTTCAATAATGAATATGCTTATAAAACGCGTAAACTTCAGAAATAAGTTATTCCAAAAAAAGATTTCGCTTGAAGATAGAACAGAGCTTAGTACTTTAATTGAATTTAATTCAAATAATTATATTGAAGTTTTCGGCTCTTGTTTTGAAACATGAGAACTCTTATGTAGCGTGTTGGAATCATATTTTTAAATAAATAATTATATTTATGCTCTACTTTTCTATCCAGCACTATTTTTTAAAAATAATAACAAAAATACTAAAGAACTTTGGGTTATTTACCTAACGAGTTCTTTCCTATTTTCTATATATTTTTCACACACACACACACACACACATATATATATATATATATGCAGTTTTTATGTTTTGTGTCGTATGTGACACTTCAGTCCCGCTAGTGACCTGCATACAAGCCCACATATGGTGCAACAGCTCGAATCTCGGGACATAGCAACAGGAATATTTGCCGACGCTTTTCGTCGATGTCTTTCGTCTCTCATACGAATGATTTAAAATTTTCTGTTACCACTCTGAAACAAATATCTTTAAATTTATTTCTTTCCAATGCAACTCGCTCGTAGAAGTATGAGGCACAATGACAATTGAGAGGTTACTCTTTAGCTTGTCTTTATACCTGAGCCATGGCAAACCAACAATCCTTTGTCTACTGACAAGCTGGCCATTGATGAGGAGCTTAGGTATTCTCTCATCACTCGTCCTTGCAACATAATAAGCCCATCGAAGTTGTGACTGCATCAGGAAAGATTCAATTCCATTAATGCTGCATTTTTCGAGAAGAACAGCATTGGACACCCTGTCGCCAAAAATATAACCACAGATCGCGCGTAGATAACTTTCGTGGAAGCTGACTGAGATATATATATATATATATATATATATAGATAGATAGATAGATAGATAGATGGGTAAAATCCGTTGGGATATTGTCATGGGTCCTTATCTATAACTACAGAATGAACTCTTCCTAACACTATGTATACTACGCCTCTCAAGAGAGAAGGACGAATCAAGCCGAGTCGAACCCTCTGCCCTTGAGCAGAGAGGAACTCGGACAAGGCTCCGCCGAAGGGCAGAGTCTCGTTCGGGGAGGTTGACCAACCCGATCCCGTTTATACGGGTTCTACGGGCATTTTTTGGCCGAGCCTACGGGCTCGGGAAACCCACGTTAAACTTGGTCTTGTGCCACATGCAACCCTCGTGGGAGGGTGTCTAGATACCGAATCAAGCCGAGCTTCTCGACTTGACGGTCGAACTCTCTGCCTCTGAGCAGAGAGGAACACGGACGAGGCTCCGCCGAAGGGCAGAGTCTCGTTCGGGGAGGTTGACCAACCCGATCACGTTTATACGGGTTCTACGGGCATTTTTTGGCCGAGCCTGCGGGCTCGGGAAACACACGTTAAACTCGGCCTTGTGCCACATGCAACCCTCGTGGTGGAGTGGCTAGATACCGAATCGAGTCGAGCCGATAATAGTTTACTCCAAACCAGACTGACAGTCATACTAACACCTTCCACATCTTGTATTATTATTTCGTGTAATATACCTTCGTTATTTCTACTCTTGTGTTCGTGTTGTTCTTCCTTGGTCCTAACCTGGACCATAACAGATATAAACTGTGAATCCTCATAACATAAAATATTAAAACTGATCAACAAAGAGAAGCTCAATGTCCAGACGGTTAGATGTACACTATTTTAATTTCTCGTTTCTTTCTTTTTTTCTTTTTTGTTTAAATTTCTTTACTTTTTCTTTTTTTAACTCCTACTTTTACTTCCCCTTTGTTTTAAAATTTTTTAAGCTTTCAATCTATTTCTTATTTACCGGTGTTGAAAATCCCTGCAAGTTAGATTTCTTCTTGCGAAGTGAAATAGCCATTCAAATGAGGTCATGTAATATATATATATATATATATATATATATATATATATATATATATATATATATATATATATATATGATAAAATATAGTTTTAACGTATGCTATATTTATGGGTTAAAGTGCTCTATGTCAAGGATAGAGCGTATGCAAATATAAAAGTGGACATTAAAGCCAACGCCCAGGGGCCGCAGTCTCCTTCATGCTAGGTCAGCGATTGCGTTTAGCATGAAACAGACTGTCGCCTCAGGTCGTTGACTCCAATGTCCACTTATATATATATATATATATATATATATATATATATATATATATATATATATATATATATATATATGACTGTTGTTATGAATCTATCCCAGTTTGTTCATATCTATTTATGAGTTTTCTTATCATAACATATCTTCTATCTATCTCAATTTCTTCATATCCATCTATGCAAGTCTGTTCATTATCTATTTCTGATTCTATTTATTACAACCACTATCACGACAATAACTATTCCTGACACGATTTTCTTCTTATATGGCCGTTAATGCTGGACAATCTCCTCACAGATGAAGAAAAGACATAAAGCAACAGAAATGTGGTTCTACAGAAGGATGCTGAGAAGTACTGATAGTTTAATGGGTATAGACACTGGACGTGAAATCGGCGAACTTAGTTAAAATTCTGATTTGGTCTGGTAACATGCAACCCAGTACTACTTGCCGCTTGGTCAGATCATCAGCGACTAAACCGGCTCCACTAACAGGTTCTTCCAGTGAGGATGGTAGACACACAGCAAGATTAAAATCTGCCAATGGGCGGACGAAGCTTCTTTTAGGGCTAACGACACAATGGGGTAGACTTTAAAATCACCATTAAATAAATTTAAGTAATACTGTTTTAAATTTGATATATTTACAGAGAAAGAGAGCTTAATAACGGAGAGAGAACGTTTATGGATATAGTGTAGGCATAAGAATCAATAATGCGTGATGCAGATTCGTATGTATATATCTATAAACGCACTGTCTTCGATATTGAGCTCTCTTCCTTCATGAATATAGCGAATGCTGAACACGATATATATATATATATATATATATATATATATATATATATGAGGGGCTTTGAACCTCTCAGCTATGCATGACCAAACAAATTTGGATAATACCTTTAAACACAGATTTTTCTCTAACTCTCGAAAAAGACACAGCAGCTCAGTTTCGTATCCTAATGTAAACTAAGCAATTTCTAAAGAATTTGGGGGGGGGGTCATTTATTACTTATTAATGCGACAGATTTTTATTACTTAAATGTTATCTTTATTGGATACTTCTACTGGAGTAGACGCTCCGTTTATTTATTAGACAGTAAATTTATTTATTTTCATCTATCGGCCTGAATTTTTGAGAAATTTTATTAGAGCAAAATATGCGTCGTCAGACAAGATTCGAACCTGCTTTCCTCTAGAGGAAACCATCATAGATCTAACGTGCTTTGAATATCTCAATTACAGAGTGCGTCGATTAAACAGAGATTTTTCACTGCATTTCGAAATAGACATATCTGTGTTTAAACACGCACACACATATATATATGTATAATGTTTATTCAAATTTATAACATATGAATCAAGTGATATCACTTGATATGACACCAGAAGTGTAAAAAAAAATGCAACTGTAGTTTTTTGAATAGATATTATTAGCTCTACTCGGTATTGAGTACTCTCTTAAGAATAGTTTTTTTGGGAATTTTATTCCATGTGTACCAACCCTGTACTTATATATATATATACTTATATATATATATATATATATATATATATATATATATATATATATATATATATATTCAGTTGTATGGATATGAGTTTGTGACATTGGGTTTCACGCTTTTGCGATCATCAGACAAACTCTGATGATCGCAAAAGCGTGAAATACAAGGTCACAAACTCACATCCATACAACTGAATATGTTATCTCTATCACTGATATTGAGCACTTTCAAATAAGCACCCTAATATATATATATATATATATATATATATATATATATGTGTGTGTGTGTGTGTGTGTGTGTGTGTGTTTGTCCGTGTGTTTGTGCGTGTGTATGCGTATGTTTGTTATACTTATAGGGTAAGAGTGCACAATACCGGAGACAGGCGGTTTTGCAAGACAATGTCAACATAGGAATCAACACGATGTTGTGTTGATTCCTATGACCTCACGCACTCACTATATATATATATATATATATATATATATATGTGTGTGTGTGTGTGTGTGTGTGTGTGTGTATACACGCCAATGAACAATGCTAAATCTCTGACGCTGACTTGTTTATCTCTTATGACTGAGAAGCACATAGGCTACCACCTGGATATTTCCTAACAAATCAAGAAAAAAGAACGGTTCAAAACTGGAAATGTTCCCTCGGGTGGGATCTCAACAGTAATCCTAATCTAGAGGTGGGGGATTTGCTAACTTCATACGTGGACGATTTAGCTTCATTTGGAATAGAAAATGAGCACCCAAGGTGGCCGATTTATGTCTGCGATTTTTAAACGCCAGGCGTCATTTTGGCATGGAAGCCATATACACTTGATTATTTGTTATGCAAAGAAGTCGAACGTATTTTTGGTGAAGGCACGGCAGGTGATCGGGTGGGGCTTCTTTTTTGAAATGTATACACATGTTTAGACCCTGCAGAGCTGGCGAGGCTTGCCGTTTAACACAGCGTGGAACGATGCCATGTTGTTGCCGGCTCGATATGCCAGCCTATCACTTTTCATGTCATTTTTTCCAGCACTTTTTATTTCTCTATCGTAAGAGTCGAGTCTCCAGCACAAATGAAGATAAAATTGCGGGAATTTGAAGTATAATCCATTCGTTTACTCCTTTTTAGAACGGTAGGGATTTTTTTTTTTTGTTCATTTTGCATTAATGATCAGTAGTCTGATCCAAAGATGATTCTGAAAGCGACTTCCGAGACAAACTGGATATCTACACTTCGATGAATATGGTATTTCTAAAGTCGAAGCAAATTAGTGAAATTTTAATATTCACATCTGCGTCCTGGGTATGACGATAATCTACACCTGGCAGCAATGCCTCTGATCAGGAAGTTTTGAGCAGCGTAGAACGATCCCTTAATTGCTGGTCTTCCCAAGTCCGCCCTGACCCGTTGTAGAAGTACCTGTTAGGGTCCCAGTTATGAGGTAAATAGTTAACCCCCAAACTGGTGTCAAAACACTATGAAAGTGTAAAAATAGGTTTTAATACCACCAATACAAAATTATTAACAGCAATACATTATTACCAGCAATGCATTTTTGAAAATAAAATAGAAGTAATAAAAATCTTTAAATAATTAAACAAGCATTAATTTAATTAAGCATTAAATAACCCATTGAGGTTGATAATCCGTAAAATAAACCAAGCCAAACATTCACATCCATCCATTTTTATACTTCACATTTTAACAGGTTTACTAATTTTAACTCAGTCTGGCACAAGGCCGCAGGTGTGGGACACAAGGAGAGCTTGCGAGCACTTGTACCGCTGCGAGGCACCTTTTAACCTGTATCGATATCTAGTGTAGTGTGAATGTGTACGGAAATTGGGACCAGCATGCTAAGTTCACTTACGTTCAAATACCCTTAAGAACGGTATGAATCCATTTATTCGCCACACCACCATAAGG
>OZ010585.1:46420302-46465302 GCA_963932145.1 Acanthosepion lycidas
TTATGCAACGAAACAGTCAATGTGAATTTGAAAGCGTTAAAATATTCTAATCAGAAATATAATTTAATTTACATATTCAAAGCAGAATGTCTGAATTAAATTTGCCTGTAAAACCTTATAAAAGAAAAAAGCATTTATTTTTTATCATTTATTTTTTTTTATTGTTTGTTTGTTTTTTTAAATAAATTTATAGGAATAGAACGAAAAACAAAAGAAGCAATTGACTATAAAAGGTATGAGTTATTTAATCTGTTTCTTTAGAAGCTTATTTTGAGACATTCTCTTTGTGTCCATACCCTCAAACCCGACTCTGCTTTACCTCGAGGAAAGGCAAAACACACACTGTCTCTCTCTATCTCTATCTATCTCTCTGTCTTCCTCTCTCTCTCTCGCCCTCTCACCCACTCACTCAATGACTCACACACTCTCTCTCTCTTTCACACACACACACACACACACAAACGGGTATATATTAAAAAAAGGAAAACAAGGACTATAATTCGTTCATATTATTTTCTTGAGGCGGGATATACACATAGCGATCTCAAATGTTTTCTGTTCGGGGAAAAAGAAACATTTTTAGCTTCGTAAAGTTTATGAACAAAAACTCTGTGTTCCTAATCTCCTCAAAGATGGCGTGAAGCATGGCTACAAATGGCAAAAGAAAAGAAAAAAAAATCTGATCTCTATTGCCATAACCAAGATGATAACACTCATTGCCAGAGATTTTATCGGAATTTTTTTTCAGAAGTGTTCTTAATACTCAATTAATTCTTTTTCGGAAAACACCCTTCACTTTCAGGGTGTTTTCCTACACCGTATAAGTCATTTATTCGATGGACTTCTTGAGGGTAACATTTTGCTTGATTCCCAGTTTGTTAATTGCATTGTATTGCTAAATACTCATTGACTGTCCACACCAGTCGATCAAGTAACAACAAATCAACGGATGATGATGGATTTGTTTTTTACGGCTTATCAACCCTTTGCAGGTCATTTAAAGGGTTTCCAAATGAAGTGTGTGACACGAATGTAAGAGTAAGAAGGGAAGATTATGAGGATAGGGTGGATATATACATTAAATTCTTTATGCCCTCATGTACACTTTTGAAAGTGTATTTGTGATTGAGAAAAATCTGTGTAATAGATTAAATGATTGATGGATTTGATTTTTGTTGTTTTTTTTACGGCTTATCAACCTTTTTCGGGTCATTTAATGCCAGAAAATATTTCTCGAATTGTAAGAATTTTTTGAGGGGTGGGGAAGAATGATGACTTTTACTTATTCATGTCCTACTAATTAGCTCATAGATTGGGGGAAGAGGTGGGTTCATACATTTCCCAAGGGTATTTGCGCGTAAGTGAATATAACGAACCTGACTGGAATTGGAACCCCGTTCTCCAAATTTCCGATTCCAAACTGTTATCGATTACACCACGCGCACATCCAAGCTTGAAGAACCTGATATTCCCAAGCGCTCACCCATCTACGTACTGATTACGTAGTACTACTAGGCACTACATCTGGGTGATTGGCTTCGATTGTTCTGCCTAGGCGCATTATTATTATTATTATTATTATTATTATTATTATTATTATTATTATTATTATTATCTTCTTCTTCAACGCGGTCTTTCGTTTCCAACAGGAGATCTTGCACTATTGGTGTTCTCCATCAAATCGTAATCCTCAGACAGGAACTTTTCGCAGAATATTTGCAGAGCCAAGCAATGCAGACGTTTAGGCTTTATTCCAATTTTCTTAAAGTAGATCTCTAAATTCGGTGGCATAAACCCCAGTGGCCAATGATAACATGGAGCTTATTCAATAATTAAATTAAGAACAAGCCTCATTAGCCGCATCTTGCTACGTATCACACACTTCTTTGTGAGAAAATGAAGATTGATTTCAAATCATTGTTATAATTTATGGAGAAAAATGATGTATTTCACTATTACACAATATTCTTACCGATGTGACCTCCATATTCTGGATTTCTCCTTCTATATATTGGATAGGAGTCATTCACTTGTTCAAATTTAAATTTAATATAAATCAAAGGAAATACAATTTTCAGTGGGGCTGGATGAAAAATCAGCTTGATCTGACACCACCTTTGGTATGTATTTGATGCAATATTTCATTGAATAAATTGATGAGCAGATTTCAACATTGATATGACAGTTGAATTGTCGAACAATTATGTACTGTAAGGCATTACCCACTGATTAGTGATTTCTTGATCAACTTGACGTCCATATTGTCTCATTTTGATCTTGCCTATGTGACCTCCATCTTCTGACTTTCTCCTATATTTTACATAAGAGTCATTCCTTTTTTAAAATTAAAATTTAATTTAAATCAAAGGGGGAAAAATCAAGTGGGAATTTTGTGGCCCCTCCCCAAGGGATCCCCTTTGATCAAAATTAAATATACTTATCCAAGTACGCGAGGAGTCATTCTTTGTTGGAATTTAATTTTAATTTATAGCAAAGGGAAAAAAATCAGAAAGGGGTTTGTGCTCCCGGGACCTCCTTTGATCAAAATGAAATATACTTATACCAGTACCCTGGCTAATGTAATTTCAGAATATATATGGTGATGGGGTCTATCTCCAAAACCCTAGTAGAATTTCGATAACAAACAGACAGACAGCGGCTACAACTTCATACATATATATAGATTATCGTTCGTCAAAAAAAAGTAGAATTTTCACTTCTTCCTTTACTACTTTAAGTTTTGTTGTTGTTGTTGATGTTGTTGTTGTTATTATTATTATCATTATTATTATTATTATTATTATTATTATTATTATTATTATAATCATTATTATTATTATTATTATTATTATTATTATTATTATTATTATCTTCCTTTTCTATTGTTTCAACAGTACTTGGTTTTCTCTTTTTTTCTGCTACACCTTTGACAAGAACTTTGTAATGTTACAATTCTTATTTTCAAATTTTACTTTTTTTTTCTTGGTTCTAGGTATAACGATAAACTACATCTGGCAGCAAGGCCTCTTATCAGGAGAGTGGAAATTTCGTTTCGGGTCGGTTTGGTTTGGTTTGTTTTACGACATATCAACGTCAATGGGTTATTTAATGCCGACAAATTTTTTATTACTGGTAATATCTTTTTCACAAAATGTATTGCGGGTAATATTTTTTCCCTCAAAAATCTAATTTTTGGTAATACTTTTTTCAAAAATGTATTGCTGGTAATATTTTTTTAAGTGTATTGATGTTAAAAAAAAATTTCTTCAAAATTCATTGCTGGTAATATTTTTTACAAAGTATTTCTGGTATTAAAACCTATTTTTACACTTTCATAGTGTTTTGACCCCAATTTGAAGGTTAACTATTTTCCCATAGGAAGGACCCTAACAGGTGCTACCACCCCGGGTCAGAGTGGATATGGGAACACCAGCAATTAAGAGGTGGTTCCACGTTTCTCAAAACCTCCTTGCTGTCGAACGTAGTTTATCATCTTACTCAGGACGCGGATGTAGTTTATCGTCATACCCAGGACGCGGATGTAGTTTATCGTCATACCCAGGAGGTGTTTTGGGTCGGTATGAAAGAGATTCTGAATTTCACTCTGATGGCTTCTTCTAAGTAGCCATGACCATGTCGATTTATGTTAGGAACTTTTTTTTACCATAGTTCCAAGTTTTATGTTTCATTCTCTAGAACAGGTTCTGCGTATACCATTATCCAGTAGAGTTAAAATTCAGTCGCTTGAAGAATTTCACGTAGATCACCTTTCCTACCTAGTCTTGCCTATTCTATGATTTCTTCTCGGTTTGTTTGCTACATTCGCTGATGTTATGCTTGATTATCTAACCTTTATTGCTCCACTGTCAGCATTTGCTCTTTGCCTCTCCTTTATCTATGTTGGCATTTATATACATGGTTCTTATCCCCTTGCTTTGGGCCGCATTTAACAACGATTTAAGCTTTCCTCTATAGAACCATATCCAGGTCGATATAAAGGGTGTTTCATTAAGACTTGTTTCGTGGGAGAGAGGGAGAAAAGTGACAAATAAATTAAATAAATGCAACATATAATTTCACTGGTCGAATTCCACGGATTGCAAAAAAAAAAAAAAAAAGGGATTAAATCTGATAGAATAATTAAATAAGGAACAAATAGAAAAACTTTTATACATTTTACATGTTTCGCTTTTACTTTAGCTTCATCAGAAAAGGAATTATGGGAGAGAATGCTTCGGTATTTCGAATTCAGTGCTGTTTGTTTTCATTGTTCAAATAAATATGACGTGTCTATATCTTGTGGCGTCATACACACACACACACATACACGCACACACACACACAGACACACACCACACCACACCACACTACACCACACAAACAGAGATACTGACACAAGACATAAACATAACATTTGTTTGCCTAATTCACTTTAAGAGGTGGTCACTTCGAACTGAATTATTTTGACGTGACAATAATTATCGTCTTTCTTAGAAAGAGACATTTAACACATTAATCACATTTTCACAGAATAACTTGATATCGATGCTGAAACCCGGGTTTGAAATCGGAGGCTGATCTGATTCGGCTTATCAAAGATATTTTGGTCTAGGAAGATGTCCTCGTCTTCGAGTCTAATTCAACCCCTGTAAACAAGCCAAAATAGAGAAATCTTATACCCCGAAAAATGCAGGAAAAATCTGCCTCGTCAGTCATGTATCAAAAGATACATGATCGCCTAAGCGAGTATCACGCATGGCACATAACTAACTATAGCTTTTTCAAACACAACAGTCTGCGATAATTGGCACGGTCGGATTAAAATAAAATAAAGACCGATTGAATTATCAGAGAAACAATAGATTTTTCGCAGTAACATTGCTTTATCTTCACCTCACTTAATGACTGTGAATACAAGTATGTTGACGGGCGATAAGAAACTGGTTGTCCGCAAGTCAAACGTAACACTGATGTTTACCTTAAATTCGCATATTCCTGCTAATATTTGCTGCTGTAGTCCGAGAAAAGCCTAGATCCGTTGTCACGTCGGAGATAAAATCCCACATTTTTCTGGCCCCCAACAATCTTTTCTCGGTCAATCGATGTTAGATTTTGTTCGTGTCCTTAGTTGCCACAGCTACACTGCCTCTTTGCCTATTGCATCTCCCATACGTCGCCCTAATTATATAAGTTAAAAATCCGAAAATATCCAGTGTAATGGTGTCTCTGGTTTTATATAAGAAAAATTAAAAGCGGGAGCTGGGAACTTCTGCGCACACACACGCTTAATGACTAGCTGAAAGCAAACGAAAAAACAATTGCTTTTTATTAACCTAAATCCCTCAGTTCATTTCCCAGCAGATAATTGAAAACTATCTGGATGTCACCTTCACAGAATTCAAGTAACTAATTGAACGAACAAGTTAATCCAAGCGTAAAAAGCCATCAAGTAACGACGAAGGGTTCTTTTGAAACTTATGTATAGCTGTAATTTTATAAACTGGGATTTGTTTCCATGGCCGCTGATAAACAAATGACCTTTGTTTCTTTCCAGAGATAGGGCACTGATCAATTTAAGAATTAAATTAATTCTTTTTTTTTTTTCACTGATACAAACAACTTCGACTAAAAGCCAGATAATTGGGGCTCTCATCGGATATGAAACTTGCAAGGTAGATTATTGTGTTACCATCTTCTACATATCAGGCAAAAAAACTTCAAGAGTCAAGAGAGACGAAGTACAAGAGACAAAGAGACAAACAGCTTGTAAATCAAACAGAAAAGAAAGAGAATATTTGTATAATCTATAGAGTATTGTTTGACTGAATTGTGTTTTGTGTTATAATTAATTCAGCATACCAACTCTCGTATTAACTGTAAGCTTAGTCAGCGACAGCCCAGTTGAGTTTATAGTATTCAAGAGTTTCAGTTACAGTTACTTAAAATATAATAAGAAAAATAAACATCGATTGATCTCGTAGAAAATATCAGAGAAACAAATTTTTCACAGTATCATACCTTTTTCTTTGGCCAACATTCGACAATGTGCGTTAATAACCGGTAAGATCGCATAGAAATCGCATTCGATGGTTCGAAAAGTCAAATTAGCATCTGATCTGAAAAAAAAAAAAATAGAAAACCTACAATCTGTTGTTAACTGGGGCAAGAAATGGATTGTTAATATTAACGCCTCCAAAACGAAACCTCTCTCTTTTAATCGCCCGAGAGAACACATTTTGTCTTCCATTAGCATGGCTGATGCTAACCTCCAGGAGAATGACTGGTTGCGCCTTCTCGTACTAACGTTTTCTGCTGACAGGAATTGGCATGATTATATTGAATCAGCTGCTAGGTCTGCTGCTAGGAAAGTTGGTTTACTGTGTCGCGCTAGACATTTTTTTTCCTCAACAGAATCTATCTTACATACTTATAAGTCTAAGATTCGCCCTCACTTTTAATATTACTGCCACATCTGGTCGGGTTCTCCTATATATTCAGAGATTCTTGATAAAATCCAAGGAAGAATCTGCAATGTTATTGGTCCTGTCATGGCATCTCATCTTTAGTTACTTTCCAGCTGTCGTAACATAGCTTCCCCGTATATATTCGATAACTTACTTCAATGAAATTGTTTTACTGAATTTTCCTCTTTGGTACATAGACTTTATGAATTGAATGGCCAAATGTAACCGTTGGTTCTATGCAAACACTTTACTTTCTCGCACTTCTCGCTTGTGGATGTCTCCTCCGGCTTCTTGTTTCCCAGTCAACTTATCTTCCGCTATTCGCAATGCTTCTTCAGATTTCAATGTCACACTTTCCATATTCTGTTAAAACACCTATTTAAATTAATGTACTTGTTTGATTTTGGCTTCAATTTTCTAATTTACAGGTTGGTCTGTTCCTTTTGCTAATAACTATGCATTCTGTCTTCTTGCACTAATTTCTGTAGGAGTTCTTTTATTTTCCTTTCTGTGTCTACTATCAACACTATGTTGTCTTTTAAGATTTTGTCCGCCAGTAATAAATCCCGGTAGGACTTTAAATCTGTAATTAGTATTATCTTGCAAAGTTGGAACTCCAGTTCCTGTACGATCACCAAAATTAAGCAACGTCGACCCTGCTCATTGCCAAGATGGGTGACTGCTTGGAAACACCATGCACTGTAAGCTTGAGTGTGCGGCTGGTGTAATGGATAACGACTCGCAATTGTTAATCAGAGAGCCGAGTTCCAATTCCCGTTGGGTTCGTTAAGCCGTAGAAAATGAATTAATCAATTAAAAATTAAAGTCAACTCTACAAAGCCAGCAACAATTGCAGAAATGAAAGTTTCCATATGGCAAGAATATAGCCAAATATCTGTCGAAATATTGATTGTTGCTTGCGATTCCATGGTGTCGCGTTATCAGCAATGTGTCTGAATCATAACGGACATCAATTTGAAATCATCCGATGGCAAAAACTTAAGATCACGCATTTATAATAAATACTGTCTTCATATGCATTATATAAATTAAATAGAGTTGGTTTTAGTTACTTGAATTTCTTGAGAAAGCTTCAAAATGTGTATACATTTTTCAGACACCCTGTATATATGGCTCTATACGTGTATCAATATATGAATTTGTGTTTGTAAATATACAAACCTGTTGTAATCGAATGTCCCAGACATGCCACATCTGGTCGGGTTCTCCTTCTGAAATTCATAAAGTCTGTGTAGCATAGAGGAAAGCTCAACAGAACAATTACCTTGAAAGTATTTAAAGAAATGTCACAGGGAAGCGACGTTACGGTGATGAGAAAATGATTTTACTCCCAAGCCTTTCTTTTATTTCTCTATGTCAAGAAAGTATTATTTTAATTTGAGAAATGGATGGAGACCTAAAGATCAGGGATCCTTAACAATAAATAGGTCGGTAGATCGTTTTTTTGAATCAAGAACGAATACGAATTGTTCGTGAGAGAAGGAGCTATAACATCCACGAGAAAGAGAGTTATAGAAGACAATAAATGTAGTCGGGGTGACAGCCACAGCAATAAACCGTATTTCGGACCCATTTTAATTGATTTTTCCCCAAAAATAAACCGCTAATAACCTTTCTTTTTATTGTAAATATCCTGTTTTTTGGTTTGTTTTTTTTTTTTTTTTTTTTTTTGTCTTGCCTTCATTTAAAATATAACACTTCTTTTCATTATCTTTACAAGTATCTCCTAATAGGTTGCAATTTGTTCGGACACATAATGTAACTAACTTACACATCCCCTCACGGAACAACCAATTAACAAGAGATTAACAATTCCATTGCTTTGAGCGTACTTATACATCATTTAAGGTTTTTGATTGATTTGTTCTTTACGGCTTATCAACCTGCTTGAAATTATTTAATGTCGAAAAATATTTTTTGGTGGGCGGATTGCAAGAATGTATTGAAGATAATAATGATTTTCGGATGTAAGTCTTACTATTTAACCCCTACCTGGGAGGAGAGAAGGCCGATTCATACTTTTTCTAAGAGTATTTGCACGTAAGGGAATATAACAAACCGGCTAAATTTTAAACTCAGCACTCTGATTTCTCATTCTAAGCCTTTATCCATTACCCCACCTGCACACCCAAGCTTATAGCAGACCGGTCACCCATCAAAGTA
Organism: Acanthosepion lycidas; assembly: GCA_963932145.1. Lineage (NCBI taxonomy): Eukaryota > Metazoa > Mollusca > Cephalopoda > Sepiida > Sepiidae > Acanthosepion > Acanthosepion lycidas. The sequence continues at coordinate 46,428,951 of OZ010585.1, forward strand.
CTGACCAGGTTCAACGTTGCTTAAACTTCGATAATCGAATGAGAACCTGCGGTTCAACGTGATATGGCCATAAGTCTTACATTGTTTACTGTCGTGTATATATATATGTGTGTATATGTAAGTTGGGGTGTCATTGTCCTTTTTGTACGTTTCGTATGTATTAGTGTGTATGTAGGTCTGCGTACCTCAACGGGTGTACGCATCTATGTTTGCGTTAGCACAAGTGACATTACGACGACGATTCCTCCCTCACCACTTTCATAACAACACCAATACACGCAATCTACATAAATATAAATTTTTTAAAAATTAATCAGTTTGTCTGACGATCGCAAAAGCGTGAAACCCAAGGTCACAAACTCACATCAATCTATATATGCGTGTGTGTGTACTAAAGATGTTATATGCTAACTAATCAATAATAGTATTTCCAAACTAGTGTAGACATATAGTAACGTACAATACGACCTGTTTGTACTGCTTAGTATCCGATCAAAGCCAAAATAGAGGCGTACATGAGGAATCATCGTCAGCGTTTTTATAATCCGTTATCTTTCATAAATGGCAATTTCATATTTTCCAAAGGTAGCCAGCATACCCAGGCAACAATTCTATAACAATAGACAGTGAAATTGTCTATTAATGTTGTCTTTCTTGCTCGTTTTTTAAACTTGTGTTTTAGATGATACTATTGATGGGTCAACTGATATTATATTCTCATTGCCAGATGTGCTTAGAATTTTATTGATATTAATTCAATATTGTATTATGGCAGTATAGGCTTTACGTTTAATGGAGAGAAGTTTTATCCACAAGAAAATTTCATATGACTACTGTAGGAAAAATATGGATGCTGTAACAAATATTTCCGTTCTAATATAAAAATATGGATTCATGTAAGTTTCTGCTTTCGTTCTCCATTTTCGCAAATCACTGGTTTTCGAATCGAAAACTCGATTACACTTCTCTTAATAAACAGTATTCGTAATGGAGCATTGGCTCATCAAGACAACTCCTCACACACATTTATTTTATGTAATCTGTTCTCTCGATGCTGATAGGAAAATTCCAATTTCCATAGCAGACATTTCTGAAAATTTGCAGTTCTCAAAAGTTTACAAGAAAAATTCATAAAAATCTCTGAAATAATCAAATGAATGCTCGAAAACTTGTCACACACTTTGACAAATATTAACATTTCGAATGAAAGAATAACAAGGAAACATTAAATAATTTCTATAGAATCCTTGTAAAATCAGGTATTTGTCTGTATTGGGCTTAGAAAACAGCCATTGTTACTTCTGAATTGATCTCTATTTATCTTTAAGGAAAGGGCGTATATAGTATTCCTAATTTGCATTTAGAATTTACTAGCAGTATGGCCCGGCGTTGCCCGTGCTTGATTCCAAAATCGTACGACTCATACAGCAATCGCTATCACTTGACTTAAAATATTTTTGCCCTTCTTTGCCATTAAAGAAGTGCCCTTGCCGTGCTGATGTTGCTACATGCCTTACTTCTTGCCTACCTCACACTGCGAATTTTTTCTAAGCTCTATACTAAACATTAAATCTGTTACGAAAAAAGAACTAAACAAAATGAACACAAAACGATCAGCTTTAAAAAAAGGACTCGTAACTGGAAAAACCGAATGAAAAAAGAATGTTAACAACAAATACTTTTTCACGCCCAACCCATTTCTGCGGAATCAGAATCAACGTTGAGTTTAAGCAAGCGAATGAGCCAATTGGAGTAAAGTGCCATGCAGATTTAAAATTTTCCCACTTGTGACGAATGCAGATATTGATTTTTTGCATGCTTGCATGCTAGTTAACATTCGTGTCAGTCAGCTGTTGGCTCTCACGCTGTTCAATAGAATCTTCCTGCCTATTCGTGGCAGCAGCTATAGGCTCTCACTCTGCCCAGTACAAAATGGCTGCAAACTACATGAAAACTGCCGTAGAAGCATGAAAAAGTCGATTATTTCCACTATTGATGAGAGTTGGGAAATGCAAAGTCGGCCTTCCCACCAACTTGGAGCATGTGCATGTAAATTTTGGTGCAAATCCGTCGAAAATTGCGGCCGTGCATTCGTTACACACACACACACACACACACACACGCATCCTGTTTTTTATAGATGGAGATTCTACTGAAGCATAAAACAATTGTTAAAAAGGCAAGTCATAAAACATCCCTATGATTAAAGTGGATACCCGATATATATATATATATATATATATATTTGTGTGTGTGTTTGTGTGTATAGGGAAAAGGTTATAATTGTTCCAACGAGAGACAAATGTATATTTTTTTTACAAAAAGAGAAAAATCGTAAACGTTTTTGATTATAATGTAGTTTTGTTTTAGTGTATATATTATATCTTGTTCTTCATATGAAGCGCGTAGAAGAAAAAAGAAGAAAAGTTTATTGTAAAAGAGAATACACTACTGAAAGACAGGGAATCGGGTGGCAGGTTAGTAATAAATTAACAAGAGATTAACAATTACAACGCTGCCGTACATTCGTTACACACACACACACACACACACACACACACACACACACACACACACACACACACACATCCTGTCTTTTATAGATGGAGATTCTACTGAAGCATAAAACAATTGTTAAAAAGGCAAGTCATAAAACATCCCTATGATTAAAGTGGATAACCGATATATATATATATATATATATATATATATATATATCTTTTTTATTGAAATGGAAAGATGTAATCAAAAGTTCTACGCTAATATTTTCTTTTCTCGCACTTCGCGCCTGTAGAACTCTCTTCAAGCCTCTTGCTTTTCATCCTACTTTGATCTTCAAAAATTTAAATGCAGTGTCAATCGTTACCTACTGATTTCTTGATTTCTCTTCATTTGTTGTCCTCGCCCTTTGATAATATTTTTCTTTTTCCTATTGGTGGCAAGATCTTATTTTATCATTTGAAATGGCTAGATATAACCGTAAGTTCTATGCTAACAGTTTCTTCTTTCGCACTACTCGCTTGTGGAACTCTCTTCCAGTTTCTTGCTTCCCAGTCAGATTTGATCTTCAAAAATTTGAATGCAATATCAATCATTATGTTCTATTTTCTTAATTCTTGTTTTTTTTTATTGTCTCCTCAATAGTATATTTTCTCATATTCTCTAACACTTAGTAATCCCTTGCGTCTTAATGGATTTAGTGCCTTGCTTGGGGTCAAATGATAAAAAAAAAATTCTTATCCATCTTATAAACATACAACCAGAATTCGCGTTGCATAATGAAATAACTAGATTCAATATCTAATTTTAAAACAATGATTGTTAAGAAGCAAAGTCTTACAAGACAATTAATGAAAAGAGAGAAGAAAAAAAAGAGACAAGGATAAAGAAAAAACATAATTATTGTAATTTTATTTGAACATGCTTATTAAATTATTCCGTCGCAGATTCCCACAATCAACAACCATTATTTCTAACCTCTACTCCTCTCGGCAAATGGCACTCCTTCCCTCCTCAACAATAAGTGTAACCAGAAAATATTCCACCAAAGATCTATACATATGATGTGTATGCATATAAATATATATTTTTTTTAAAGAATTAGAGCAGAGGTTTTGAATTTTTTGTTATCAACAAATAATTCAAAACGTTCAATCTAAATCTTAGAAATAATTCATCACTTGAAAAATCTACCCTATGTAAAAAAAAATATTGTTGTCTTTGAATTTTCATCTCATTTTGGAGATGGAATCTCCAACACTAACAATCAACAGACAACATTAAATTCTTACATTGGCCACACATGAACCACACTTTCTCGGAGGTTGACTTGTTTGATCGAAGTTTGGTGCAATTTGTGCATACATAGATCAACACACACACACACACACACACACACACATATATATATATATATATATATATATATATATACATAGCTATCCACAGAGAGACTGTTTCGCTGTATCACAGCTCATCAGTGTGACTAGACTTCCGGTTTCCTCTAGCTAGGACCGAAACCTGGCTGAATTGGCGTCAGTCAGAGATTCTACCTTAAGCCGTTAGCATACGGCAAGGATGTAGGTGAATTTAAGCGTATTTATTTATTTTATAAACACACAGTGACTGAGAGAACTCGATTCGCTTTGCCGAAGAGTTTTGCATTATTAGCAGTAATAGTCACTGTTTACAAACTCTCACTTCCTCCCCAGAGAGCCCAACCGAAATAAATTTTTCAGGAGCATATATATTGTCATCCAGAGAGAGACTGTTTCGCAGTATCACAGCTCATCAGTGTGGCTTGAAGTCCGGTTGTCTCGAGCTAGAATTGAAACCCGGCTGAATTGGTGTCAGTCGGAGATTCTACCCCTAAGCCGTTGGCGCACGGCAGGATGAATTTCATCGTATTTATTATTTTAGATAAACACACAATGACTTACAGAACTCGATTCGCTTTACCAAAGTGTCTTGCAATATTAGCAGTAATAGTCACTGTTTAAAAACTCACACTTCGTGTCTTCATAACTTCCCTTTAAAGGGTCTAAACGGATGATAACCTGAAACAGTCAATTCAGGGCTATACGATAGATGTAGCAAAACATCTCAGCCATTGTAACATTTAAATTTCAACAGTCAGGTCTATGGGCGAGGATAACTAATGGCAATACGTGTCGTTGCCCATAGTTCATAGTCAATCAGTTAACGCAGTCGGATACTGTGAAACACTGGACAGACTGAGGTAAGCTGTGCGTCGAATGAGAACAGATTTACTTAAGGATGTCATCCATCTGTACAACAACGCCACCACACGCACGGGCAATCTGCCATAACGCCCGATCTGTCAATGCGCTGTTGCTGGCAAGTTTTGTCGCAATCACCATCACATGGATGTGTTATTTGTATAGCAATAAACATGTTGGATTAGTAAATGTTTGTGACATACTTTTCGGATATCACGTGTATATTTATGTACTTAGAAACCTAAAGATATGCCCATATACAATATATATATATATATATATATATATATATATATATATATATATATAACGATATATATATATATGTATATATATATATATATATGTATATATAACGATATATATATATATAGATATATTATATAACGATATATAATTTTGTATATCAACAGTATTTGGAAAAATAATATGATAAATTGTAAAAAGTTTTTGTCACGCGTTTCATCATTTCCGTTTGATGAAATCGTAATGGATGAAATGCGGCACAAAAAACTTTTAACAATTTGTCATTATTTTCCACACACACACACACACACACACACACACACACACACACACACACACATATATATATATATATATATATATATATATATATATATATATTTGCAAGTTTTGTTAAGAATTACTGACGGCCGTAGTTATGTTTTATATATAATTTTTCATATGTTCGTATAATTTTTTTTTTCTTTTCCGGACATAAATTATAGAAAAATTTGTCCGAATGTTTTATTTATCCAATCGCATTCAGCTATACTTTTAGCCATTACCAAGGATGAAATTTATTTTACTTTTAACTGAATGTATGGATTGTTTTATGTATGAATCTAGAGTTATAGGAATGTTTTATTTATCAAAAACCGCTCAGCAAATTGTGCCCGTGTTCAAAGTTGATATTAGTGAATTTTGCTTTTTTTTTTTATTAATAATGCTTCCATTATTTTTAGCCTTTTTACATGTGGACGAGGCTCTTATATTTGTATTGTCAATGAGTGTTACGGTTAGAGTTTTGTAGGTCTCCATTTGTATTTAAATGAGACCTGATTGAACTATGGTCAGAGAGATGTAACGTGAGTCTTCTTGTTAAGTATGTTGTAGTATATCCAATGTGATTATGTACGAATTTGGATTGGTTAGGAACACAGTTTCTTTAAGGGACATTTAAATTCGTAAATGATATTGGTTCTCTGTAATTTGGATCTTGCTGGTGAATTATTATTTTGACAATGAGATTAGCAGTTTTAAATTTTTTTATGATAAATAATTAAATTCTCTTGTTTTTGTCAACCGGAGTTGTGTATTTCTTTATAATGTTTCTAAGTGAAGATTCGTTTTGCTTATGTGTTTGCATTTTTGCCATATCCAGCTTAAATTTGACCTCTTCACAAAGAAGGCTAAAATCGAAATCTTACACCAGTCACTAACCCAACTAAAAAATTACAAATAAATAAACCTCCATCCAAACCTCAGAGGTTTTCTCAAGTCAGAAGATCTAAAATATCCCACTCTTTACAATAGCTATAACAATATTCAAACAAAAACTCAAAACTCTTCCAAAAGAATAAAAAACAATCCTAATATCGTTATCAGAAGCGCTGATAAATTCAATACTTACGTAATTTTGGACAAATTGGATTATCATGAAAAATTACAGCACTTCATTTATGATTGGTCTAAATTTATTTACAAAATTAAATAAAAACACCCTTGAAACACTAAAGAATCTGTTAACAGACTCAGAACATCTAACTTTGCTGATGTAGGATCCTTTAAAATCAACAAAATTATTGGACATTACCAACCAGGATAGTTATATGGAAATGTTAAAATACACAAACCCGGATATCCATTACAAGCTATCATTTCACAGATACCAATACTTATCTACCAATTGTCAAAATTTCTCATCGATATTATTATCTCATATTTATCTACCAATTATAGTATCAAATCAACTCATAAATTTCTCGAAATCCTTAAAACTAGAAAACCAAACAAAAGCATTCTACGGTCACTTGATGTAGAAAATTTATTTATTTATTATCTATTTCCCTATCTACGAAACATTGATATCGTCCTTAACTCTGTTTATAGAAATAATTCAATTTCACCTCCATCCATCAAACCTAATATTCTCAAAACATTATTGCATACCTGCACAACTAAAATCCCCTACTACGAATATAACGGCAAAATTTACACCCAAACTAGTGGAAGTATGAAAAATCTTCACGGTTTGTACTTTTTTATTACATGTCCCATGTAGAAAACATGGTATTTAAAAAAAAGTTACTAAACCGAAAATATATGTCCGCTACGTAGATGATATTTTTTTATTTAACTGAGAACAAAAACGAAATTGATAATCTCAAAACTATATTCGGAAAAAAATCCGTCCTCAACTTTACTTATGTACTTAGCCAAAAAATAAACTTCCATTTTTGGATATTCTTGTGGAGTCTTTTAATAATACATTCACTACTTCGTTATATAAATACCCGCAAGTAAAAACTCTTACCACCTTCATTTTACTAGACAATGTCCTCTCGGATATAAAATATGTGTTATTAAAAATTTTCTTATGAGAGCGCACGAAAATTCATTCTTTCGTTTGCTTTTCCCGGAGGAAATCAATAACATGGAACAAGCGTTTGTTAACGGTTTTCCAAATATTTACACACATATTTCTTTCTTTATGTACTGTATAGATTGAGATTGCCAGAAGAACAAAAAACAGCTTGGGCCGCGAATAGGCTTAAAAAACGTGCGGATTATTATGCCCCAAAACATTCGTAATACGAACAATATGTGAACGGAATGAATTTTTAACCATTTCCGAGGAGAATTTCCCTGCTGACTTGAAATTGATTGGTGTCAGCAGGGATACGATGGAGGAGAATCTGAAGAGTCTAAAAATTGCGCCAAAATGCTGACCAAGCGGTCTAATGGGATGGGGGACATTCTACTATCAAAAGAAGAGGAGGCCAATTAGCTGGCAGGTAGTTTATTAATATCCAGATCCGCCCGACTTCAAATCGAATACATGGGCACCCTACGGACGAGGCTGGCAGTGAATGGAGTGTCGGCCGACATTACCGAGGATCGACTGGGCGCCTAATTTTCAAAATTTGGACTTGTCGAAGATGTCTCCACGATAATGAACAAGCGAGCATTGACCCCGGGGATTTTGTCTTGCAGGTAGCAATGGACCGAAATGTGTGTGTTGAGAGCGCAATATATTGGTGATAGTAGAGGGCCAGCGACCACACTGCTGGGCCTGTGGCAATTAGGGGCCCCTGTCTAAAGCGTGCCAGAAATGTTTCTTTGCTGGTGAAGCGTACTCTAGGCGTAGCGTGATTGATCTGATCGGCGAGTTTGGTCTCGTCGGTAGATACCGAGTTGATCATCCGGGGCGGAAGATGTGGGCATGGACTCTTAAGTAACCATTTACCCAGATGATCAGCTACCTTGATAGAATGTTAGTTAGAAGGGTCGATCTATATCTGCTGGATTGTCCCATGTTCCACTGGTTAGGCTATTCGGACTATAAAATTTTCGTGCTCGGATGGCGTTAGACTCTAGGCCTAGACTGGCTCAATACTGAAAGTTCAACTCGCCCTTACTGAACAGGCGGGACTTCCGGCAACAGCTAACTAGTTTAGTGCAACGGAAGTTAGTGGGGCGGTTATTGGGAATAAGTGGTGGGAGAGGCTTAAGGGTAGGATTAGGTTTTTCCCCACCGAAATTAACCAACAACTCGATAAGGCTAAAAAGAGGCATTAGAGGGAGTTTGGCCCTAACGTAGGCGTTAATTTCTAACTAATTCTAACGTAGACGTGAATATGGGCGCAGAATTGAGCAAGGAGGAAATACGTCAAGATACGATCACTACATTCAGGAGGTCGACACCCTGGATGGACGTTGCCTGCAGTCGACCAAAGACATGCGTGAGGCGTTTCGACAGCCTTTTCGCAACCGATCTGCCAAGGAACCTGGGCTCTAAGACGAATAGTTTCGTAGCTATTTAGCCAGCTTTCCTCGACTCTCGTCGACTGAAGAGGATGGCTGCGAGAGTGAGATCACAGAGAGCGAAGTCCACCTGGCGTTCAAGAGTTTCGACCGAGGCAAGTCTCCGGGAGTTGATGGTTTGCCCTGCGAATTAAACTTGAGACTGTCACACATGTTTGATCCGATTTTGACAGACCCGCTCTATGTGGAATCGGTGCCCTGGTGGAGTTTGAGCCTGGGTTTCTGCGTACGCCCATGACGTATCCATTTTCGTGTCGTGACGGCGCGACATTGAGGTGGTGCAGAAGGCTGTTGAACGGTACAAGAACCTCACGGGGGCCAACATTAACCGCGACAAGTGTTCCGACTTTGCAGGTAGGTTCTGGAAAAGCGTTGCTCTTGCGGAGCCTTCAGTTGAACTGACGATCCCTTCCGCATTCTTGGAGATTGGTTCAGACTGGGTCTCCAGCTGAAAACAAATTGGTCGGGTGTACTGGCAAAGGTCGGAGCGGCGGTCCGGACTTGACTCCGAAGGCGGTTTTCCTTAGAGAGTAGGGGTGGTGTGTGCTCTGTGTATGTCTTACCCCTCATCCTTTACCGGTTGTCAGTACCCGCTCTCTGCATGAAACGTAGGAAGGGGATTGGGCGCTTGCTGTTCTCTCACTTGTGACGTGGGCGCAGGCCGAAGGTTTTCAAAGAAGTCTGTGTCCTACGTCCGTGCCATAGGAGGGGGCTGTGGATGCTACACTTGAAGTGTCATCAACAAGCCTCGAGATTGGTTTTCCTACGCTGAGAAGATTTGCTCTGGACAAGGAGTGTTATGGCCGTCTTCCCTAACCTTACTATAACTCCTCCCAGTTCTGAGGTTGAATGTCGCCGTTAGCCCCGGAAACAGTCCGAATACTTTCACAAGTGTCGAAAGACCTTCCGGTGACCTTTCACGGCCTAGGAGGGAACTAGTGGAGGGGGTCGGCCCCATTCTGTAAATGTCTCAGCTTGTCGGCGACTGAGTTGCGCTCATTTTGGTCCTGGGCGCACGCGGTGAATTACTTCAGCAACCCTGAGTTTTCGTTTATCTAACAATTGATACGGAATGCGTTATCTCTCAATGAGTGGGCTGGGCAGATATGCCTGTCGTCGGTGCGACCTTGGTTTGAAAGAAACGGCTGCGCACTTCTACCACCGTCCTCAGGTGTGTCTGTTCTGAGATCATGGCGAGTTGACGGCTTGTATCGATCCCGGACATCTTGTGTCCATTGATAAGCGTGCGATAATGTGTGGTCTCCGTGTTCTTGGGTAAGACGTATGGTGCTTTTGACGCTTCTAGTCGTGGCAAGGTTAGTTGTGCGGACGACGCGGATGGAAGGAATCTTACGATACGAACTTTATTCTCATCAGGATCTAGTCGGACTCTTTCGGCATTAGCTCAAAAGGAAGATCAGACCTGACGTTTGTTATCGGCAGATTTCATCGAAAGATGGATAAATGAGGCGAACTTAGTTTGTGTAAATGAGGCCTGTCTAGATATTTCGCCGCCTTTTGACACAACGGGGCGGTTTTCTGTCGGTTAAGCTAGACACTTTTGTTTACCTAGTTAATGTCAGTAATTGTTGTTCCCGGTTTGCTCCCGGCATTCTCTTTTGTTCTGATGCATGTCAAGATTCCAACCTCCCCAGTTTGTTTTTGTTTCCACCCTCTTTTTATCTTGACTAGATCAGCCTTTGATAATTCTCTACTCCCTAATTTATTTTATCTCTTCCTTGCCCCCAGCGTATGAGCTGCTTGACTCTGCTTAGCGCGGAATACAGTGGGCTCTCTTATTTTTCTGTCGGGTGGATGGGTTCTACTAACATATTTTAATTTCGTTATTGGGTACATACCCCGCCTCCCATTTCATGCATAATTTTATATATGTTCATATTAAATACAACAAGAAAACAATTGAATATATTTTCATGTCATGGATGTTTTAGTAGGATCCCTGTGAATATGCAGTATTATGGTATGTGTTGGATTGAATAGCGATGGATGAGTTCTTGTGGTGTATCAGTAATTGTAATGAATGAATGGGTTGTGAACTAGATTAACTAGGTGTAGGATAGTCAGTGATGACCAACCTTCCCTCCACCCACTTTTGGCCTTCCACCACATGAAATGTAATATTTCAAAATAAAAACATTTTCTTTGGAATGCTATGGATTAAATAATAACACTCTTATTACTGTATCATTATTGTCACAAAAAATTCTTACAATCTAAAAAATATTTTCTGGCTTTAAATAACCTGCAGATTCGTTTGGGTTGTTGTATGAAATGAAAGTGTAGATATTATCGACTTTTTTTCCGCCCATCGCAGAAGAATTACTGAAATTAGTGAAAGTGACATCGGAACTGGCCGCTCGTTTTTGTAATATAACCCCTCCAAAATAAATTGAAATTGTAACATGCTCTGAAATCGATGTTATTCCACGATGAGCAGATATAGACAAAAAGATTGTTCATTAACTTTGACATTGCTATGGGAACATACGACTGTGTAGAGACCTGTGAATTAGTGGAATTAGTGAATCTGTTATGGCGGCTGTGCAACCTTTGTGATATTTCCAGTATAAGTTTTTACGGAGTTGATACCCAGTCTTTTGAACAGGAGTAGAGGTTTTCCTTGTTTCATGTTTAGGGTTGGAGTTCCGGTACTTTCTAAAGTCTTTTCATTCTCTTTCATTCGCAGAAGTCCCTTGCGTATTAGGGGCATTATTGCTTTGCTTGGGGTCAATTGATTTAAAATAGCTTAAATAAGACAGACATACTGTTGAAATATTGTTAAATATTGTTAAACCTTGTGTCTTTTTCTTATAGTACTACCAAATACAAGCCTCAGGCGGATGGATATTACGAGGAAGAAACTGTGTAAGTTCTTCAAAATCCATAATTTGCAGGTATCAATAAAAAGTAAAGTTTTTGGCTGTCCCATTTAACCTAGAACAGAGTTGCTGAAACCTTTCTTTTTTTTTTAAACAAAAAACAAAAACTAAACGCCGGCAAGTCTGTCAGTACAAAATCTAGTCATACTCCAAGCCTGGTAAAAAATATTTAGAAATCTATACAGGCTAGACTATCCACAATCTCCTTCAATGATGAAGGCATAGCATTAAACGTGAGTATCACTTCGCTCACTTTGAGATGTCGGGTATTCAGTGAGAACTATAAGAAAATAAAAAATAATAGCGACGAGAAAATAAAAAAATGAAAATCATAGGGTTTAATACCCCTCCAATATTAACGCCAAAATGGCGTAACTAAAATGCTTCCAAAGTCTACTGATAAATATTTCGCTAATTCACCGCAACTTGAGAAAGTTATTCAACAGAAATAATTTGAAGGTGAGCTATAGCTGTAACAAATGTATAGAAAAATTATGATAAATCACAGTAGAAAAAAAACAATGGAGAGATGTGACATCAAAGACACTTGTATATTTAACTGCAGAGTGAAAGGGGAATGCCCTTTGAACGGAGCGCGTTTGGTAAGGAACGTTGCGATACCAAATACTGCATACGAGCTGCCGAGGGGGTGAAATTTTAAAGACGATTCTACAACTATGAAATGAGTTTGAGATACAGAAAATACAGAGGTAGCGCTGCTCTATCTACCTACGTCATTCAAAAGAATAACCTACAATCATGTGGAAAGTACTGGCTAAATCCAGACCATATAATGGAGTTGGTAAAGGCTGTAATTTGTGCCTGATTGAAAAACTCATAATCCTACAACGAATGGGTCACAAGCTGTTGAATAAGTGAAGCGTGCTTATGAATACATAAGAATAAATATTTAATTAAAAATACAGATCCGGGATAGGAATAATCTACCAACACGAGAGTATAAAAGTTAAATGATAGACTAATTCCATATTGCTTCCGCTTGATAATTGTTATCACATGAAACTCTGAGTAACGTATTTTGCCGTTATTGAATTAATAATAATAATAATAATAATAATAATAATAATAATATATATATATATATATATATATATATATATATATATATATATATATAATCATTTCATCCCAAGCAAAGCGATAATACCACTACGTCTCAGGGTATTATCTGGAGTGAAAGAGAATGAGAAGACTTTAGAAGGAAGCAAAAACCCAATCCTAAACAAAATCAATAGATAAACCCTTACTCGAATTCAAAAGACGGAGGAGGTGTGTGAACTGGGCGATATATATATATATATATATATATATATATATATATGTGTGTGTGTGTGTGTGTGTGTGTGTGTATAATTTGCTATATAGGGTAAAGTGCTCAACATCGGATATAGAGCGTTTATAAATAGAGACAGTATGGACATATGTATCAACACTGCATGTCAGTTTCACGTTTCAATATGATCTTCATTTTGGTTTCAAAATTGCATTGAAGCAGGGAACTGATTATTATGGGTGTGTGTGTTTGTGCGTATGTATGTATATACTAATTCCTTATAATAAGGCAGTATGTTTGTATATATGGAGAGGGAATATACATGTACATACGCATACTAACGAAAACACACAATATAAAAAATAGAGAAAGAGATCTAAGAACACGCAGGGATCATTAAAAGATAAGAATACAGATATCTTTCCTCACCCTTTCTGAGACCAATCTTAATTGTTTTATTACCCTTTAAGGAGAACTTTCTCACTGCCAGTTCAAGATAGACATTTTTGATACTCCCACACAAAGAAGAAAATGCTTAACATCGAAAAACATAAGGAAAATTAATTCATTTTAATAATATATAGAAATATCCACTCTTTGGTGAGGAAGATCACGAGAACGAAACACGTGTTGAAAAATTATGCAAAATAAAGCAAAATATATATTTTTAAAAACAATCCAAAAATGTTTGCTGTTTCTCTCTTCTTTTTAATATATATATATATATATATATATATATATATATATATATATATATATATATATATGTTCCAAACAATTTTGTTAAAGCGTTTTAATGACAAAAAGGAAGGGAAATGGAATTACGAACTCAACTTTTACAATTTTCAGTGGTTGGAGATTAACAAAAGCCGTTGTTGAAATCCTGTGATAACGTTCCTACTGCTCCCCCCCGTTTCAGGAAAGGGCACACCTCAACGATTGACACCCACCTTAAAAGATGAAAGGTCAACCGCAAAACACTGTTGACGCCCAGGAAATAAGCAGGCAGATTGTATTAAATAGAGGCTCGTAAACAAAGTGAACAGATTTTATGACTTCGATATCTGAGAAAAAAAAAAAAAAAAAACGAGAAAAAAAAAAACAAAAAAAAAAAAACCCACTTTTCTCTTTTTTGGGGGATTATTTTTTTCTTTCTCCAGCAGGGATTTGTAACACCCAACTAATATGGAGTTTATCGTATTTGTTGTCAGCTAAACACGCTACTGGATGTGCAGGTAGCGTAGCGGTTATCGACGCTGGATGTCTGATCAACGAGCTGTGTTCAATTTCCAGCTTAATCTGTTGCGTTCATTTTGTACTTGGCAAAGATAGGTATCCATCTCTTCTACTAGCAGCTTTGCATTAAATCAGGTGTCTCAAACGCTGCTAGCGAACTACAAGGGTGGGCGGTAATGTTCATAGGCTGACTATGAAAGAGTGAGGATAGATCTGTAAAATCTTGCATGTATTAATTGCAACACTTGTTTCTTTGCAAGTAACCTGACATCTGTTTGTTCAAAGAAGACTTTAAAAGCAATTAGTAGCGTCTTCTCTTTAAGATGGACGAAATTTTACATCGTTGTGTTATCGAGTACCAACAGAAAAAAGGGTTTAGCCCCCAAGGACATTCATGCTGACATGGTTGCTGGCATTGGAATAGATTTGATAATATATTTGAGTAGAGGGGATACGTGAGGTGACATAAGCAGCATATACAACAGAAAAATAGGATCTTTTTCATGGCGAGTGGAAGAATAGATTTGATTTTATATGGCGGTGGACGAGTACATAAGTGAAAGACAATACATACAAAAGGAAATCATGTTAGAATAACGTTTGAGAGAAGTTTGCTAAATAAAGTGAAATGTCAAGGAAGTCATAGTTAATGATATTCCAAGAAAAAAAACACGGATTACAAGCTTAGAGAAAGAACTGTTTAATCACGTGGATTAATAATACAATACTAACGAATATAGTAGTTAGTACGACACTCTTTGCAACAACTGCGACTCATCTGTGTCCTGTTTCCGACGATTTTGATCGTTAATGGAGGAGTCGATATTCAACACTTTAGTCTATCGAAGATAATATTCTGTTATGTTGGACATAAAACATTGCTATGTGACGACAACGGTTACGGAATAGCAGACGCAAATTGTAAATTCATGATGCGCTTCTATGACGTCGTACCACGTGAGAGAAGGAAATATTAACAACAGAATCATATGTCGAGATGTAATGTAATGTGACATGGAACCGCAATATGAATTTATGACCTGCGTCTGCTATTCTGCGACCGTTATCATAGCAATCTTCTACGTTATCATAATAGAATATCATATTTTATGGTGATCATCTTTGTATAAATGTCCATATAATCACTCTGAAGATGGCTCATGTGAGCCGAAAGCTTAGAACAGCATAATAAAAAATATCTAAATGTTGGACAATTTTTGTCTTTATTTTCTTCTGAAATTAAAGCAAATATACGGAATTTAGAATGGCTCATGATCAAAACATAATAGACATTCGTTGTCTGTTATATTTAACAATATATGTTTGAATAATGATCTGGTGCGCCAATACAATATATATATATATATATATATATATATATATATATAACATAAAAGGGTCAAGCACTAATATTCCATGGTTATAATTTATTACAGTGGAATCGTAATCACGATCTAATTCATCAGACCTACAAATATTGACCACTAATATTATCAATATATATATATATATATATATATATATATATATATATGTATATTAATAAAAAGAAAGAACAGTAAGATATATAATCCGGTGTTCTTATAGATATTTTTTATTTTTACAAAATAGTGCTCAATGTAAATTTACAGAGCATTAATATTATAAGTTAATAGACTTAAAATATGGTTTTTCGCTACACAGTTCCAACCATGTTTCAAAAATGGAAGATAAAAGCCCCTAATTTAATTTGATGATGATGTCTTTAATTTAAGTACAAAATTAAATTAGGGGCTTTTAGCTTCCATTTTTGAAACATGGTTGGAACTGTGTAGTGAAAAACCATATTTTAAGTCTATTAACTTATAATATATATATATATATATATATATATATATATATATATATATATATATATATAATTATTTTTAATAAAAAAAAATTATAACATAAATATGTTATAAAATCGCTACAAAAATACCCATTTTGTTTCAACATCCTCGGTGTCTTATCAAGTGATGATGTTGAATATAAAATAAATGGTTTTAAAAGTTTAAAATTAATTAACGATCCTTCGCAAGGGGAAAACGTTGTTACAACATATCTTTTTGATATGTATATATATGTATATATATATATATATATATATATTGATATATACATATATATATAAATTAAGAAATGGACAAAGCATTTACTTAAATAGTTGTATCTATAAAAAGAACGTTAAACATAAAAATGTCTTTAATAAATAAATTGTCGGACTTTGTCCATTTCTTAATGTATGACGTCATTTGTTTATATTTGATACGACATGAGCAGTTATGAATGTACGAGATTCATGGAAGATTGAAGTTTATAAGCAGTAAATTCGACCTTGTCTTTGTGGCCGAGTCGGTTAAGACACGTCAGCGTAAATGACGGTTCCGTATAGGATGCAGGTTCGAATCCTGTCAAAGGTCGCATATTTTCTATGAAAATTTATCGGACATTCAGGCCGGTAAATGTTATTTAATACTGTTTATTATAAACAGAGAATTTGCTTAAATACTTGTATCTATAAAAAGAACGTTAAACATAAAAATGTCTTTAATATATATATATGAATGAATATATATTGTACAATGTTTTCTGAGGCTCTTCGGCTTTTATAAGCCCTTATAAAAAGCTTTAATTTTTGTGTTGATCGAAAAGATACTATGCGCAAAAACAAACACGTACGCACACACACACACATACACACACATACATACATACATACATACACACATATATATATATATATATATATATATATATATATATATATATATATATATATATATATATATCCAAGTATATGATTTATACGGAATAAATTCCAATAACCAACAATTACTATTCTAAAAAGAGTGCTCAATACAGAGTAGAGCGAATATAATTATTTATTTAAAAATATATATATATATATATATATATATATATATAATATTATCATTATATATATAATATTATCAATATATATATATATATATATATATATATATATATATATATATATATGTGTGTGTGTGTGTGTGTGTTTATTCTTTATTCCTATAAACGTTATATTTAATGGCTACATGTTTGTTTGTTTCGCGTTTTTTTTTTTCTTCTTTTTTTAGTGTCGGATTCATATGCGGCACAGAAAACATGACGAAATGTGTTATTAATACTCGTCACCACGGAAAATTAATTCTCGCCCAGCCCTTAGAAATGGCGATCGTATTAGCGTAAAACGTTCGGGAGAACCAATTCTATGGGCAGTTTCTCCACCCATTCAGCCCTCCAAAAATTTGTAAAGACACATGAAAATTAAAAAAAAAAAAACTTACAAAATATACCTTGTCCGTCTTATTGATTTTTTTTGTATAATGCTGGTCACCCTATACAAGGCCCAAGGATTACTCAAGGTAGAGCGGTACAAGAATAACAAGCACTGGTGACCCTAGACTTAAACAGGTTAAGCGTGTAGTGATCGATGAAGTATCCGCTTGGGAGCCCGTTCCACAAGGCAGCGGTTCGTGGGAAGAAACTGCTCGAATGGAACCTTGTATGTTAGCGGCACTATCGCCTTACTTGGGGTGAATTGATTAAAAATAAAGCATAAAATTTCAAACGAAAATTTACTTACGCGTTGGACTACAGTTGTTTAAGATGAAGCTGATTATATTTTTGATAAATAATATTTAAATATAACTTGCTTTTGTTTTAAATCATTTCTCATGAAAAAAAAGTACTTAATTTTCGAACGCCCCAGTAATTTATACCGGATTTTACGGTTGACATTAATGAGTTACCGCCGAAGTCACTTACAACGACTGAGTTGATCTTACCCCTTAGTTGTAATAATCAATCAAACGTGCTTTCTCGTCATCGCCTAACGCCGAGGAGCCCCCGGGGAGCAAAGTGATTCGTGATGAAATCGTAAAAATGTCACAAAGAAATGAAAGTTAAAGCATTGAGAATCTGTCAGGATCAGCAACATGTCCATTTCTCCGATCATGAAGCAGCCAGTGGAACCAGAAAAACTAGAACCAGAAGGCAGTCGAGAAGTCTCTATCTCCATCGTGCAGCACTGCCACTTGGGAAAGAGATGCCGGCGATATGGATGGCTTGAGAAGGTATTTCTGGGCGTTTACGAAATGGTAGAATATTGCCACGCTTCGCTAAACTGAATTAATGGCTTCTCGTTTGCTTTAACTTGTAACTGATCTTGGCTTTTTCCAATGAGAACTTTTTTATGCGCCAAAGAACTCAGCAATCGTTCTTGTAGTAAAGCCAAAATTAGAATAAATAATTTCGGCGTAGAAATCCTCTTTGTATTGTTCGATATTAATTTTATAACTTTAGTAAGGCATAAAAATTCATTAAAACTGTCAAACTATCTCCAAGGCGAGACGTTCTTAGTCGACTAATGATTTATTTAACGAAATCACTTTATCGAGGTGTACTTCGATTGTGCATCTCGATAAATTAGAGCAGTGTTTAGAAGAGATAGCAAAAAGATTAAATTTATTAAGAACTACAAAAGACAGGAAATTGTGGAGAGTCAATATATATATATATATATATATATATATATATTAGGTTGGTGCAAAAATAATTTCGTTTTTTAACATATGTTACTATGTGAGAAAACGAAATTATTTTTGCACCAACCTAATATATATATATATTATTTAATGAAACATATATATATATATATATATATATATATATATATATTATTTAATGAAACAGATATATATATATATATATTATTTAATGAAACATATATATATATATATATATTATTTAATGAAACATATATATATATATATATATTATTTAATGAAACATATATATATATATATATATATATATATATATATTATTTAATGAAACATATATATATATATATATTATTTAATGAAACATATATATATATATATATATATATATTATTTAATGAAACATATATATATATATATATATATATATATATATATATATATATATATATATATATATATATATGAATAAAGCGGAATTGGAATCCGACAGGACGGTAAATATATAAGTCAATTTTGAAAACTTCCACTTTGAAATAAAATAGATAAATAGCAGCTATGTAAAACAGGATTTAGCTTAAGCCGCTGAACATTTGATTTTACTTCAGCTGATGAAGGCTATGGTACCTAAACTTTATGAATTTAAGGGCAGTACTAGATTGTCAGCAAGGTTTCATCATTTTATGATTGAAATGGACATATATAACCGTAAGTTCTATGCTAACAATTCCCTCTATCACACTTCTCGCTTATGGAACTCTCTTCCGACGTCTTGTTTCCCAGTCAACTTTGATTTTCAAAAATTTAAATTTCAATGTCCGTCGTTATCTTCTGTCATTTTATTCTTGTTATTCTCTCCTTAATAGTTACGTTTTTCTCATATTCTCTAAAACTCAGTTATTCTTTGCATCTTAGTAGATTTATTGCCTTGCTGGAGATGAAATAATTTTTAAAAAACCGTATCGCTGCAAAAATTTGTTTGTAACTAAGGGACAATTTCTCATCTCAGGAATGAAATACTAGAGTGCAATTATTTTATCACATGTTTTCTTTTTTTTTTGTTTAACTATTTCACTCCAAGTAAGGCAATAATGCCACTAAGACGCAAGGGGTTACTGAGCATATGAATATGAGAAAAATAAATCTATTATTAAAGAAAGAGAACAATAAACAAGGGTTAATACTGAATACCAAGAGAAACACTGAAGATACTGGAATGTTTAATTTTAATTTTATATTTGAAATTTTAGGCGTCCGCGATGTCTAGATGTACTGCCTAGCCGACTTCATCGAGCTTCTTACAAACATTTAGTCTGACATAAAAATGTATACAGGCTGCGATTGTCATCTAGATTACGCAAAAATGAAAATAACACTGACATCTTAATTAAACAGATATATTTACCAAAATTAAACAAACATTTCTTGAAATACTAAAGAGTAAATTTATTAAAAAAGAAAATCGCTATTGGCTTCAACCACAGTCTCCAGACGACTTCGGAATCTTCTACACCTCTTCTGGACTGTCTCCTTATTTAAGTCTGTGAATGCTTCCATAATCCTTGTCGTCAGTTCTTCTTTGGTGTTACAAGGAGTTTTATTGGTCTCTCGCTCAACTATGCACAACACGTAATAAAGCGGGGGTGAAGTGATGTGGCCGCAGAAATTGTCTGACAGCCATGACTGGGTTCTCCTTCTTGTGTGACATAGTGCAGAATTCTGTTGCCAGACATAGGGCCTTCCAGTAGCCATCCTCTTGATCCAGGACAACACTACCTCCTCAAAGCACTTGATATAGGCCCCCAGGTTGAGTCTAAGGCCCTGTGGGAAGATGAATGGAGACATAACGTCGCCATCACTTGTGTTCACTCCATACACCATGATGTTAAGTGGATATATTATCCAACTCTTTCCGAATCCTCTGCACTGTCCTCAGATCGACACATAAACACTCTGAAATGTTCGTATTGGAGCTTCCGGTACGAATGCCAAGCAGTAGAGCATGATGTTTCCAGCTTTCTGGTGGAGTGAATTGCGTCATGTTACTCTTTTTCTCACAAACGGTGCCCAACTGATCCTACTATACTGTGCAGTCGACAAAATCAAAAACAATGCGCATGCGCGAAATTAAAAATATAAAATAGCGTCACTCTACCCATAGCACACTGTGTATTATATTTTCCAAATCTTAGTTAAGTAAAGGACGTTATACCTAACCAATGAGCAGTTATTATGAGTCGTTATTTAAAGGGTAAACAAAATACCGTAGATCACATGACTACTGGTGTGTCTCTCTAGCTTTCTCCAGATGTGGGATTTTTCATGTAATCTCAGAGTGGAATTGACTCGACGGTAATGTATGAGGTTGTATTGTTCGATTCATTGGCTATTCGTAGTGAAAACGACACTTACATTTTGGATTGACTTGATTTTCTTTCTAGCTTTTTCTTTAATTTCTTTCTTTTTTTCTTTTTAAATGCTTGCATTTTGCCGTTGAATGAAACTCAAGTAGAAATGTCATTTGCCATATTTTCTGTACCCGTTTTCAACCTGTCTCTATGCTTTTCACACTGCTACCCATGCCAATTCTTCACTTTCCACACCCTGTCTGTGAAAACGTGTGTAACTGGAGGAGCTGGGAAAAATCGTGACTTGTGACTTGCGTTAGAAAGAAAGTTTCAAACGTCCCCCATCATACGCTGACCACACCTTCCATCGTCTGTAAAGTGTCAGGGTATAAGTCTCTTGATCTGCAGAATTAGCAAATAATTGCCAGGTCGACAGAAACATGGCTCAAAACTAGAAGAGGATTTTGTAATTATTTTTGGCGGGTGGTGGGATTCCATATGTTTCGCTTATCAGAACGGAAAAACTTCCGCTGAGGACAAAATCTAAAAAATAAAATTCATTTTTTTTTCTTTAAAAACTATTTAGATGATGATGAACTCATTTTTTATCAAGACCTCCCTCCGCAAATACAAATTAGCAAGCAGCCATAGATATATGTGCATTTTTTAATTTCTAAGAGTAAGACCTACAAAGGACAGGAAATTGTGGAGAGTCTTGATCGCCCAAATTATGAAGGGGTCGTGGGTGATCATAGCACATAGAAGAAGGATGATGGTATGGGGAGAAAAAGAGATAAACACTCTAACAGTGAATAAACATGACTGTGGTGATATCTGTGTGTCGGCTTACGAAATGGAAGAATCTGGGTATATATATATATATATATATATATATATATATATATATATATATATGAAGAAATATAATCTTAAGGTGTGCTATATTTATGGAATAAAGTGCTCAATATCAGAGATAGAGCGTGTGTAAATATAAAAGTCAACATAGAAGTCAACAATTAGAGACGACAGTCTGTTTCATGCTATATGCAATCGTCAGGCCACGTGTGCTTTTATTTTTCTCGGCTATTTATATATATACGGGTCAGTGGTGCATTGTGGGTAGTCTATTAAATAACAAACCAATCCCGATAAAGTTACCGTTAGAAAAAAACAAATAAAGGTAATCAACCCAAATAAACACAAATTAAAAACTGTTCCCGCCAAAATAATAGTTAGAATAAACTACAACAATCAACCTCAAAACCGAACAAATAGCTTTAATTAAATTCTCAAACCGAAACAAAACTATTAAATAAGTGATATAAACAAATTTTTACTACGTTAATAAAAACACCGATTAAAAAAATAAATAAATAAAATAAGAAACAAAAAATAAAAATAAAAAACAAGCAATATAATTTAACCCAAATAAATAAACAAACGACTTCCGGTAAAATAACCGCCATAATAGACCACCCACAATGCACCACTGACCCGTATATATATATAAATAGTCGAGAAAAATAACAGCACACCTGGCCTGACGATTGCATATAGCATGAAACAGACTGTCGCCTCTAAGTGTTGACTTCTATGTTCACTTTTATATATATATATATATATATATATATATATATATATATATGATAAAATATTGTTTTATATACTATATTAATGGGTTAAAGTGCTTAATATTAAGGCCAGAGCGGATGTAAATATAAGAAATGGCCTGACAAAATATATAACAAATGACAAGTCGGCCAATAATTTTGTCCTATGTTAAATGTTTTTTAGTGTTTTTGTTTTTTTTATTTTGACATTAAAAATTTTGTTGAGGACATTACTGCACATTCTTTCAAATCCATTGTTTCATCATTTGTGAAAAAATGTACATGAAGTTTCCATGAAAATTTGAGTTATTACAACTTTATTATTTGTAATCATGGAAGTGGGGGTGAATGATTCTGTACACACACACACACACACGCACACACACACACATATATTGTGTATTTAGGCAGCATTTTTTCATTAATGCATGTTTCATTAAATAATATAGAAAAGTTTTGTCTATTTTAAGCAAATTCCTTTCATATCGTCCGATAAGCTTAATAACATTATCAATGAAAGAAGAAAGAAAATCAACATATTGATACATGTTTTTTAATTCTATCTAAGATTTCGGCTTACATAAACTATCATCAGAGATGACAAGTACATTACAATGAATTAAACAATACACGGACATAGCAACAATGATAGTCTGTTTTTCCAAGCAACGATAAACATCGTGCATAGGAGCCGCTGGAAGCGAAAATCGCACCACGGCCCATGACATCACACATGACCAAGCGAGAGGGAAAACGAGAAGTGCATGACTCCCCGTCGTATTCGAGGGTCAGCAACTCATTTCCTAGGAACCGAAAGCTAGACACCAGCACATAGTGGTGAAGGCTTTGTGCAAGTCCAACCACACTTTTTGAAGGGCTTAATACAGAGATCTGGTGCACTACGTGCCACAAGGTCCCCAAAAAACCTTCCGCAGGTTTTGAAGTCAGAGTTGTCCTTTTCCTAGACCAGTTGCCATCCAAGGCTATAGAACCCAGTTTGGCCTGCCATTTACCCGTAGCTGGAGGAAGAAGATTCATACCTTTCCCAAGGGTAATAGTAAGTGAATGCAATGGATTCGACTGGAATTCGAGCTCCACGCTTAGTCCGAGCCGTTACCCAACTACTCCACCGTGCCACCCATATATATATATAATGCCCAGCTACTCGTTTCCAAGCACAGTCGTCTGCGAAGACTGTTAACGAGTCCCTGTTTCAGATGCCTGCCCAGGCACATTTGTATTTGTTGGACATCTATAGAACCTACCTGTCGTTTATATTGCAACTATACTGAGCGCGCCATTGTTGCAGTTTCTAAGAGTGAGACCATCATCTGGCGTGATCATCAGTTTCAACAAGGCCATTACGGGCAAACCCTCGGCCACGATGACTTGTGACTTCATGCTTGCGGTTTTGTTGGAGTGGACTAGACATCCTGTATTGTGAATACTGAAGTCACCGCAAACATAAAAACTGGCCGGGGTTATTATCAATCTTCTCTGATATTCGGTCGAAAATTACCGTCCCTTCTTCCTGTGAGAGATAGAGAGCAAAGACGAATATGGTAGTATGGATAAGCGCAACACGGAAGCACATATACGAAACATCGGGTTTCTTGTTTTTTTTGCATCCCTGCCATCGGGAAACTCGTTCTTGATATTGGCTCCGAGACCGTGGTGGTGGTGATGATTTAGGTGGTGGTGTTTAGCTATAAGAGGTGAGTAGCCCGGAACTGAAAGCTTCCCAAGCGCACTTGAAGCGTTGATACCGGTTTCAGAAAGTAACAGGAGGTCCGGTTTGGTCGGAAGATAGTGTTCTACTTCAGGAAAGTTGGAAGTAGACCTCTCACATTGGTGTAGGAGATGGTATACATGGGATCTAATTGGTTGTTTTTTTTAGGTTGGATTTTCTAATTTTGATCATTTGTATTTTGATTGATTTCATGTGTGCGTTGGTTGGCTGAAGGATGGGAGACAGGGAAACAGAGACACACGCAGGAGTTGCATGCATAAATAACCTGGAGAGAATCGTCCAGAGATAAGGCCATAGCAGTACCTTTCATCGTCGCATCAAGAGGCTCCAACGGAGACTACTGCACGGTCCAGAAACCATTCATAAAATGGCAATTCAATAGCCCCGATATTATTCACCTGCTGTAGGGTATACTCCTTCGAAGTTACTCGAAGGTTCGGATCCCTTAATATCAGAGGGGTAACTGCAAGAACCAGAATCCTTAATGAAGGGGCAATCAACTAAGGAAAGAGGATACATGAGGGATGCTCCGAGTGTACATGTCGCGTCTGCCCGGAAGTGAAGGCAATAGAACTCCTCCTTGGGCCAGAAATATCGTACCGATCGAAGACATAAAGTCACCGAGACAAGTTCGCTCTCCTATTTGAGGGCTAAATTATTTATATACAAGAGCATAAATGTTATTGGTTTTTCAAAATTAAAATTTACGAACGCTCATCATCAAGTTAGCGTAAAGTTTAGGCAAACTAAGTGACTCATTTCAATGACTAATAAACGAAAATTGGTAAAATTTGTTTTTTTTTTTTTTTTTGCAAGTTAGTATTTAAATTATTTTAGTTTGGGATTAATTTATGTGCTATATATTTTAAATAACAGATTATGAATTTAACCGTTTTCAATTTTTTTTTCATTTTTATAGTCATGTATATTTATTCTTTCAGAAACGGAGATATTTGAAAGATCTGGAGCGCAGATTTATATTTTAATAAGATTCATTAGCGTCACTCTCGAGAATTTTCCGCCAAAATAAGTTTCTTTCCTTTTTAATAAGTATGACATTCTTTAAAGTTGAGGTTGAATTTATTTCTATTTATAAATAATACATTTGATAAATAGCTGTGTATAAGGTCTCTTATGTGTTCATAAATACGTTTTTTTTTTTAATTTCTTCAAGTTTCCTCAATTAATTCTGAGGAGCAGTTGTGACTATATAATATATACCTGCTTCAAAATTAGTATTATGGACATTTTTGGTTCTGATCATATCTATAAATTTTGGGATGTGGTTTATAAATAGTTGTTACAAAATAAAATATTAGAAATCTCTAGCATGGGCGACTTTAGAAACGCGGTTCTGATGAATACTTTCTTTGCTTAAAAGCATTAGGCACTTAGGCCAGGGCCCCATTGTTCCGTGTAGCATTGAGCACTTTTTGCTGAGCCGACAAAGAGAGGGAGAGAGAGAGAGAGAGCAGAATGTAATGTAATGAACAATACTGCTGGTGACAATACATCACGCCTCAACAATCTTCAGATCACGATGCAATATTGATTGTTATGTCCACACTGTACACACACACACATACACACACACACACATATATATATATATATATATATATATATATATATATATATATATATATATAGATAGATAGATAGATAGATAGATAGATAGATAGGGAACAGAGAGGAGGAAAGAAAGAGAGGTATATTAATAAAGTAGGATAGATAGATAGATAGATAGATAGATAGATAGATAGATAGATAGATAGATAGATAGATATGAACCAATTGAAATAGCTGGAAATGAACTTAATTCGACTATTTAGACGAAAACGGTGTAAAGTATGTAATTGTATTTACAAGTTCAGATTTCTTTCTATACCACCTCGTATATATATATATATATATATATATATATATATATATAGAGAGAGAGAGAGAGAGAGAGAGAGAGAGGGAGAGAGAGACAGACAGACAGAGAATATACATAGGGCACAATACAGCTGATACTCATTTTCATAGCTGAAAAGACCTTCAGGACATGATGCAATATTGAATACTATATCCACACACACACACACACACACACACACACACACACACTATATATATATATATATATATATATATATATATATATATATATATATATATATATATATAATTGTGGACAAAATTATTCGTCCCCACTGAATATCTGCCTATTTTCTAAGGAATTGCGAATATTTGCAAGTACTTACTGAATTTACCGTAAATAGTTGATTCCGGAGTTAGTTTTGAAAAATTTGTGGAGTTTTAGAAGTTTCGATCAATTATATTCATAGTTATAGATTTTTCTAAAAATTTGTGCAGTCCAAAATTAACCTCCCGCCCCTTGTCGAAATTTCTGAAATAATATTACCTTGTGACAATTGTAATTCTTTTTCTTAATTTGACATTTAAGACAAACACCCTTTGAAAATGAGATAGTATTGACCCTGATTCTATAACATACTAAAAGTTAATAAAGAAGTCAATATGTGAGTGCCAGGTACCGCGATAACTCATTCGTTCAACAACCATGACAAAGATGGCTGAAATTGACAAGAAACTCCGAATGAATGCAGTTGAGATAATGAATACACAGCACTTTTCCAAGCGTTTAAATGTTCCTAGATCGACAATTCGTCGCATTATGAAGAGCTACAATAAGACTCATTGTGTTGATAATAAATTAAGGAATGGCAGTAAAGGGTTAGTTTATGAGAGAATAGAAAGGAAAGTTGTTCGAAATGTCTCGAAGAATAATCACTTAATGACAAAAGACATCAGAGTTGAATGTATCGATGAAGACAGTCACTAGATACTTTCACCGAGCAGGACTTCAATCTTGCCGCCCAAGCAAAACACCCTTGCTTAAGGCTAAATATCTAAAATACAGATTAAATTCTGCTAGAAGCCATCTAAAAAATAGAAGTAAATACTGGAATTCTGTTTTATGTTCAGATAAAGTTAAGCTAGAATTATTTGGTCATATGAACTGTTATAAATGGAGGAAAGTGAATGAACATCACAAACCAAAATGTACCCTCTCTACAATTAAGCATGATGGTGGAAGGATTCTGCTCTGGGGATGTTTTGCTGCTTTTGGACCAAGAGAACCCGTAAGAGTACAGGGTATCATGGATGAAGACCAGTGTAAGTACACAAAAGCTGTCTTTGCGTCATCACTGGACGTTCCAACATGATAATGATCTGAAGCACACGACACGAATTGTTACAAAATACTAAGATGACAGAAAAAATTAAGTTATTGGTTACCTCGCACAAATTCCAGACCTCAGCCCTATTGAAAATCTATGGTCATATTTGAAGAAAAAAGTAAGAAAGAAAAAGTCCTTGAAGGAACTAGAAGTTATTGCCAATGAAGAATGGAGCAACATACCTCTCTGTGTAAATAGTGATCTTGTAAAGAACTATAAAAAATGATTAAAGGCAATAACCAAGAATAAAGGTTATAAAATTGATTACTGAAGCAAGAGGGCTAATAATTTTGTCCTATGTTAAATGTTTTTGGTGGGGTTTTTTTTGCATTATTCTTTGACATTAAAATAAAAAAAAATTGGTGGGCATCACTGCATATTCTTTCAAATCCATTATTTCATCCTTTTTAAAAAATGAAGTTTCCATGAAAATTTAAGTTAATACAGCTTTATTTGTAATCAAGTAACTGCAGTGAAATCATCTTCCGTGAAACTATTATGAGATAGACCAAAACGATCGTGAATTTTCGGCAACACTCACACTGAAACCACACAGCACAAAAGGACTACAGGAAATAAACATCAAATGGTTAAACCCACCGTAAAACAAGAACTAAAAAACAAACGTAGGAAAATATTCATTAAACTCATATAGAAATAATTACTACCATGAAGCACTTTCGACACGATATTCAACAAAGACAGTAAAAATGAGTTACAGTTGCACAGAGAAAATAACAGAAATAATAAAAAGCTCAAGAGAAAAACAACAAACAAACCACCCGCACAAATCAGACCCACATGTAACTGTGAAACAAAGAACGGATGTTCCTTGGACGGTTTGTATAAGTTGGTAAATACTGCCATATTCCTTGCCTTCAGTTCATCTTTGGTGTTACAAGGAGTTTTCTTGGACTCTCGCTTATTTGCGCCCCACAAATAATAATCAAGGTGGGTTGAAATCTGGGGAATTGGGTGGCCAGATGTAAGGGGTGATGTGGTCGCAGAAATTGTCTGACTGGGTTCTCCTGCTTCTGTGGCATGGTGCAGAGTCCGTTGGCAGACATAGTCTTCCAGCAGCCACCCTCTTGACCCAGGTCAGCACTACCTCCCCAACGTGCTTGATGTAAGCCTCTGTGATGAGTCTGAGGCCCTCACCAAAATGCAAAAGTTCTTTTCTTATCAGAATAATCAGTGTGTTTTTTCTTCGTAATCACCATTAGACTCACCCAACTCTTTCCGAATCCTCTGCACTGTCGCTCAGATTGGCATTTAAACATTCTGAAGTTCCACCCTCTTGACCCAGTACTGCCTCCCCAAGGCGCTTGATGTAGGGCTCCGTGTTGAACCTGAGGCCCTGTGGGAAGATGAAGGGAGGCATTACGTCGCCGTCACTAGTGATCATTCGAAACGCCTTTTAATCACTATTAAATTCATCCACATCTTTCCAAATCCACTGCACTGTTCTTAGAGACACCCCAACATTCTGTTCGTGTTTGAGCTTCCGGCGAGAATGCCAAGCAGTACAGCATGCTGCGTCTAAATTTCTGGCGGAATGAATTGCGTCATAGTGCTAATTTCTCACAGACGGTACAAAACTGATCCTACTATATTGTGAATCGACAAAAACAAAAACAAACAATGAACATGCGCGAAATTAAAGATATGAAATGGCGTCAATTTACTTGTTGCACCCTATATATATATATAGAGAGAGAGAGAGACAGACAGACAGACAGATACTGAGAGACAGAGAAAATGGTTGTGAGAGAAAGATAATTTGGTACAATAAGATCTAAAAGGTGTACTTTTTACGTAACATTTTACTAACTTTATGCATATACATATTATATACATCCCATTTATATTTGCATTTTTTATATTTCTTTTTATTTTGTCATTTCATTTGATCAACGTAAGTTTCTACACGCGCACGTACAAACGCACACACACACACATATATATATGTATATATATATATATACTTATATAAGTAGTCCTTTTATATATATATATATATATATATATATATATATATATATATATATATATATATATATATATATATATATCCTTTTTTAAGTATAGTCCATTTTAAGTATAGGCAACCACGCCACGCACAGAATCACATACATATACAACAGCAACATGTCATTAGATCAAGCATTATGCTTTTGTAATTGTTATTGTTGTTGAAGCAAAGGATGAAGGACGTAGAACTATGACAGAGAATAACATCTGAAATCATTCTGTTGGGAGAAACATTCCGCTCCATGTAAATAGTTCCATAGATAAGAGATCAAACCCGGTGGAAGGGTGTGGAAAACTAAAATGACCCAGTTTAATACAATGAAAAGGTTCCGAATTTTCAGTCGTAAAGCCATTTTTAATTGAATGAAATTTAGCGTTTGTAAATATTCAATATTTTCAACCTACCGCATGCTTCCTCATATATATATATATATATATATATATATATATGAGATGTTTAAACAAAAGACTATATGAACACCAAAGGGACATTAAAAAAAATAACGCACAAAACGCATTGGTTGTTCACTGTAACGAAACTGACCACAATTTTGACAGGGAATGCTACTTTGATTAAAAGAGAAAATAATCCATACGAGCAGCTTGTGGAACCGGCTCCCGAGAGGATGTTTCCCCGACAGTCTTAACTTGTTCAAGTCTATATTTAACCCTTATCTTCCTCTTCTATCCGTATAAACTGTGTCTCTTACTCTGTAACACTCTACCTAAAGTGGCTCCCCAGCCTTGTAAATGGTGAACCACACTGTAAACCAAAGAAGAATGCATTTATTTGGCTAAGCCAGCTTTACCACAGAACTCATTTATGGACCGTCCAATGACTGAACTTAAAAATAAGGACTAGCAAGATTTACTTTGCTACGGACAAGCATCTCGGCGTGGGTTAATGGTTAACAAGTCTAGTGCGGATCATTACTAATAATTTGGCGCCGATTAGATCCCAACTGGATGTCCTATGCAAAAGCCGACATTAAATAACCCAATAATAGTTGACATTTCGTAAAATCAACAAGTAAACAATTGCAAAAGTCAGTTTATTTTTTCCTTCATTCATACGTAATCATTTATGCATGAGTATGCGGGCGACCCTCATCATATGTTCCACTCAAGCAGCTTCTTCCCACGCACTACTGCTGTGTGGAACCGACTCCCAAGAGGATGTTTCCTCGATCGCTACAATGTTAACCTGTTCAAGTCGAGGGTCAACCGTTATCTTCCCCTTCTATCTCCATAAACTTGCCTCTTACTTTATGGCTCTTTATCTGGAGTTTGCCCCTGGGCCTTGTAAAGGGTGAACCTCACTGTAAAAAACAAACTTAACTGAAAATAACTATCATACTTTGACCCAAGTGAAACTGCTGTCGTGAGACGATGAACCTATGATTCAAAGGGAATGTGGATTGTGGTTTTTAATCGACCAATTCAGAAATGTGCCTTCATTCCAGCTAGGAAATGCCAAGTTAAACCGCGTTCATTTCTCTGGTTCTCTCCTGCTTGCTCTGCTTCTATAGACCACATAAATCACTTATTCCGACTGCCCCTTGTCTCTGCTCGGAACGAATGCAAGCGTGTTCTCAGTGAAGCCAAATTACTGTTTGCTGACAGAATGAATCAGCGTGTAGCATCTAGCAAGTTCGGTTCAAGAGATTATTGGCGGCTCTGCTGAACAACATCAAATCCTCAATCCTTCCTCCATTCAATAAATTCGAAGTCCTGACATCCACAGCAGATAAGGTTGAATATTTTGCTCGGAAATTCTCATCCAACTCAACACTCGACTCGTCTGGAGTACCCATACCTAATTTCATCCCTAGAACCGAGACTCTACTGAGTGATATGTGCATAACACCGTCGCTGGTTTCGGACATCATTTCTAAATTAGACCATCATAAGGCAAGTGGAGCTGATGGAATACCAACCGTTGTCCTAAAGAAATACGCTTCTGAGTTGGCCCCAGTTCTCGCCAAACCATGTAACTAATGTCGCGATGCTTCCTGCGTTCCAGCTTATTGGAAGTCCCCGTATGCAATTCCTGCTTTTAAGAACTCTAGTGAACCTTCTAACCCCTCTAACTACCGCCCTATCAGTCCCCTACCGATTTTCGTCAAAGTCTTCGCGGCTTTAATTAATGCTGAAGTGGTTAAACATCTTATCTCTCAAGACCTACTCTCTGACAAAAAATGTATTAGGTTGGTGTAAAAATAATGACGTAATAATGTATTTTTTAACGTCAAAAAACGACATTATTACGTCATTATTTTTGCACCAACCTAATAGATTCTTCTTTGCCCGGTCTACCGCTGATGTGCTCATGGCCGTAACTTAATATCTAAACCCATGTTCTTGATAAGGACGGCGAAGCTCGAGCTGTGGCTATAGATATCTCGAAGGCGTTCGTTCGAGTTTGGCACGCTGCTCTTCTGCGTTAGCTTCAGGTCTACAGTATAATAGGATAACTATCCAATCATTCCTTTCATATCGTGATGTGAAGGTCGTTCTGAACGGGCAACGCTTCCAGATCCTTCTTTATGAATGTGAGACCTCCATAAGGCTCTATCGTGTGTCCTAAACCGTTTCTGATCTTCATCAATAATCTTCCTGATGTCATCAGCTCTCAAGTAGGCATCTATCTAGATGACACTACCATTTACTCCTGTCTCAATAGTAAAACCCAGCAACGCTGACAAAGTCAACTTGGCCGCTGCTCTCGAAAAGGATCTTCAATCAGTGGCTAACTGGGGTGGGAAATGGCTTGTAAATATTAATGGCTCCAAAACGAAACTTCTCTCATTTAGGCACCATAGAGATATTAACACAGTTGATTCTAAACTCCAGGAGAGAAATCTATCTGCGCTTTTTTGCCCTTACGCTTTCGAATGACTTGAAATGGAACAACTATATTGAATCAATAGCTGCATCTGCTGCAAGGAAAGTTGGCTCACTGTGTCATATCTACAAATCTACCATTCGTCCGTGCACTGAGTACTGTTGCCATATTTGGTCTAGTGCCCCAGCTGTTCATCTGGAGTTTCTCGACAAAATCCAAAGAAGAATCTGTAATGTAATTGATCCTTTCTCACAGACATAATATGGCTTCCCTCTGTCTTTTTTACAAATATTTCCAAATCTACTGTTCTGTCGATTTTTTTTTTTTTTTTTTTTTACCCCTGGTGCCCTGTTTACACAAATTTAAGCGTGCTACTGGGCTGGCACCTAGCTCCCACCCTTTTACCGTTGAAATAGTTAAATGTAACCGCCACTTCTACTCCAACAACTTCTTTTTTCGCACTTCTCACCTGTGGAATTCCTTTCCGTTTAGTTGCTTTTCTGATAACTAAAATCTTCAAAAATTTAAATGCAATGTCAATCGCTATCTTCTGATGTTTTGAACCCCGTTCATCTTTTACCCTTTTCTCATTCCCCCCTTTACACAGTTTTTCTCTCACCTTCAATCTACGTAACTCCCTGCGAACCAGTGGCACTCCCGCCTTGCTTGAGGGGGGATGCTTATATATATATATATATATATATATATATATATATATATATATATATATATATATAGATATGAAGAAATATAGTTTTAAGGTGTGCTATATTTATAGGATAAAGTGATCAATATCAGAGATAGAGCGCATGTAAATATAAATATAAAAATGAACATTGAAGTCAACACTCAGAGGCGACAGGCTGTTTCATGCTAGATTACGCCTAGCATGAAATAGTCTGTCGCCTCTGAGTGTTAACTTTAATGTTCACTTTTATTTTTATGTTTATATATATATATATATATATATATATATATATATATATATATATATATATTTTGAACAATAAAAAAAATTAAAAAATTAAAATCTTCAGACACACTGGGTTGTAGATTAATATTCTTTCGTTTTTTTTATTATTATTCCATTTAGATTCCTTGACTAGTTTCGGCCGAAATGGCCATCATCGGGAGGAGAAATATTTCTCCTTGCTGCTAGCCCTAAACTACAGAAATGAATGTCTTGATGGAGAAAATATATATATATATATATATATATATATATATATATATATATTAAACTAAATTACAGTAAAGCAGCGACCGACCACGACTGTCAGTTTCATGTGCAACGCGCAGAGTCTTCAGGCGGTTAGTGTCTGTGATCGGAGATAGGACGCTTTATCCACCGAGGCAAGATTCATAGTCGCTAACAAAACCAACCGAACTCACACCGGGGAAGAATAGCGCAATCGGCCAAAATGGAAAAAAAAGTAAATAAAAATAATTTTTTCACCGCAAACGGTTTATAAAATTTAGCTCTGTCAATATGTGTGGCATGGAGCACTCTGTCCTTTACAGTAAAATTCTTTTTAAAATTACTTATTCCCCTTATTAAATGCCCTGCCATGTGAAAGCTCATTGTATCAAGGTGGAGTAAAGCAATTTTGAAGACGATGTCACTTTGTTAGCCTTAAAGGCAACCCCTTCAACCTTGGCACTTTTGCTCCACTTCTCATTGAGCACTTTTTCCCCACATTGGAAAAGCATTTTTTTTTATTTTTTATTTTTTATTTTTTTTTTTTTATTTTTTATTTTTTCTTCCATCTTGGCCGATTGGGATACCTTCTCCCCGGGCGAGTTTGGTCGGTGTTATTACCGACTATGAATCTTGCTATCTTGAACTCGCCTGGGTGTATAAAAGTAAGAGAGAGAGAGAGAGAGAGAGAGAGAGAGAGTGAGAGAACTAGAATGAGATACAAAATGTTATACGCATATACTGAATGTTATATGCGTATGTATACTGAATATGCACATATGCAGTAAAAACGGGGCTATATTTTGCAAAAGATACTTTATGATAGTATATTTTGTGGAAAAATAATTTTATTTTCGACGTGGAATGACAATCACGAATTCTTTAAATACTAAAAGCAACTGACGTGTTCATACATTTTCTATGTAAAATCCCTTTCTTATCTGAACGCATGGAATTATATTCTATAACCACTATATACATTGCAACAGATATATTTTCACTTTTGATCAACCATTCTTTTCATCTTCCAGCGTGCACTTTAATCTTTCGCCATTGTCAGCTATAAAAAAAAAAAAAAAAAAAAAAAAAAAACACAAAGAAAACATACTTGGAAACGTGGTTTTTGTAACTTTGTACTAATAGTTTTGCAACTAATGCCACAGGTTCGAGCGTAGGTTAAACCTCGAAGTTTTTTTTTTTTGTTTTTTTTTTGCAAATCTTCATCAGTTGAAAGATTGGTGCAACACGCTCTTCTTGTTACTTCATTTTACCCCGCATTTGTTGGCCTTGTATTCGGCTAAATGTAGAAAGTTCTCTCAGTTAAAGTTAAACAATGTCATCATTCTTACTAGATTGTATAACGCTGAACTTCGATGGATGAAGAACAATCAATCTCAAAGAAGGAAAACTTTTGGTCAGACTTCTTTCATTTGAGATATTTGAGAAAAAATACAACGCAATTTTCCAGTTTTTGAATTTTCATTAGCGATTGACATCTTCAACGCAGCAAGCAGCTCATATAACCGAAGTTTGTTCTTTCACAACACTGCCTATTCATTTTATTTATTTTTAGTTATTTTGCATTAGATTATTGGGCCTTTTCCGACACGATTAATTTGAATAATATTATCTCGACAAAATTATATTTACACCCGCATATATATGTATGTGCGCCTTAACGTGTGTAACTGGTTTTACAAGTGAACAAATGAACTGGCTCCAACAGAGTAAGAAATATTGCATTAAATTCCCAGCTCTAACTTACTATGATAAGTATCTGTTGAGGCTATCGAAAGTAGATCTCATAAGATAGAATTATGACGGATTATCCATTTAATCTAGGTACCTCCACGAAATCGCTAAAAAAAGAGCATAGCTTGATGAAAAAGACGCCAACTTTGCCGAAAACAAAATTTTATCGTCTAAATGTTTATGTCATTAGTAAGAGGAAAGACCAAAGTTCTTTTTAATTATTTTAAAAAAATTTTCCTTCTCTTCAGAACATTCTAAATTCTGATTTAAAAAACCTTGTTTCTCTTTGTATCACCGGAACTAGTAAAATAACATAGACAATTTATTTTTTTACATTTTTAATCGCTCCTAGCACGTCCGAAATTTTCGGTAAAAATCTTGTTTTTTTTTTGAGTCTGCAAAATTGACCACTTTTTTCCATTTTATAAAAAAACTGGAAATTTCACTTTGAAATTCTTTTAAATATCAATTATTATTTTTTCAAAATTTATTTTAAGAAAATCAGAAATTATAATGTTTATTTAAAATATTTTGAACGAATCTTAACTTAGCTTCTGGGCCAAAAAGATGTAATTTGAAAATAAAACAAAGCAGGTCATGAACTTTCGCGTCACTTGACAGGTGATGAATGACATATTGTCGGATTCCGTGAGGCTAATTTGTTCTACGGAAGGAGAAAAGTGAAATTATTTACATTTAAGTGAACAAATTATTTACGTCGTTATTATTAAGGAAAACTTTCAGGGCTCTAATTTTTTTTTGTACTTAGCTTTCACCTTTAGGTTTACGATGCTTTATGGA